>OY757922.1:58971206-59033706 GCA_963585895.1 Sepioteuthis lessoniana
TAGATTTGAATTCAGCGTTTTCTTTCTCCTAGACAAGTTACCATATCTAAGGTTAAAGAGCCTAGGCTTCTTCACTATTTACCCATAGCTGGAGGGAGAATAGTTGGATGCATCCCTTTCCTAAGAGTTAATAGCCTTAAGAGAAATTCAAATAGCTTCAACAAGGATTTCAGTTTGAATATCTATCTTCATTTCCTACCACGATAACAGTTAGGCAACGACCATCACCTTAAAAACACTTTAACTGTATACAACACTTTTTATGGCCAACTCCTGAGAGAAAATTATCCTTATTTATTGAATAACCCTCGTATATATATATATATATATATATATATATATATATATATATATATATATGGCCTTTGATTTATATCTGTATGTCTATTTAATTCCATTATTCGCTTGAGACTTTTCATAAAATCAACCGGAAATGGAATTTCAGCTTTATTTATTTGAATTCTCCGCATTGACACATAAATTCAAATCACATGTTCTGCTTCCTTGCAGGCATGGAAACCGGTGCTATGTATTTCTTTTAAAACCTCCATTACCATAATCCTCATTGCAACAAACATTATTTTACCTCTGCTATGATTCTAGCAGAAACATTGTCGTCCTGATTATTCACCGTTTTCACCATTACCATAATCCCAATCCACATTGGTCCATCACTTCCACCACCATAATGATTACTGCTATTGAATTAATTCTCTCATTACAATCAAGATTATTTCTTTACAACCTCAGTTACCCCAGCATCAACTTCATCGTCGTTTTCATTTCTATTTACTTCCAAGCTACAACCATCAACACAACCAATAACATACCACCAATGCCATCACCCTTTTGTTCATATCATCTTCCTTAAAACTATTATTCAACCTCCCTCAGCACAAATGGAGTTGTCTTTATTCTCCATTTGCTACACATTCTGTTTTCTATTTTATGAACATCATAGGCGATGAACTTATAAAAATAATGTCTACAGACTACTTTGTGAACTTTGTGAACATTCTTCTGAGAGATATACGTTCTTTAATTATATGTATTTATCTTGACTGGTATTTCCTATGTTAACCCTTATTTGGCGATCTTATTTCGGAGTCAGTTTTATAGTTTTGGTTTTTAATTATATGCAGTAAAAAATTGATATTTATAGTCATTTTAAACAGATAATCACTTCATATTTAGTTACAATATCAATATAAAAAAAGTTAATGAATTCCCGTTGTTGAAAATCATTTTTAACATTATTTCAAACATACCTATTTGACTCACCGAGGAAAATCTAATACTTTTGACCACTCCGGGTCAGTATATTTTGAAGTAATGACATAAATGGCTTCACACACAAAGAGATAAAAACTGGACGCAATTTAATGTCATACCTAGAAAAAGGCAATGTCATACCTGCGTCATTGGCACTAAATGTTATGCCTACGAAAAGGCAATATCATACAGTGGCACTTTGTGACATGCCTAGAAAAAGGCAATGTCATACCTGCGTCATTGGCACTTAATGTTATGCCTAAGAAAAGGCAATATCATACAGTAGCGCTTTGTGACATGCCTTGGAAAAGACAATGTCCTCAGTGTCATGCTTAAGAAAGAAACTGTCATACCTGGGACCGTGGCACTTTGCAGATATTATTAAATAGATATTCCCATGGTTTTATGTAATATATTTCCAAAATATATGGTGATTTTACAGACAGAAATAAAAAATGAATAAATTATTCAAATTAGTTTTTCTTTTATAAAAGCATCTTGAAATCTCCGGTTTTGATATGCATCAAAGTTGGTAGACGTTTTTCTTTTAATGTCCTCCACGTCCTCAAATCTTTTTTGATTTAATGGTTATTGTCGTAGGAAATGGGCATTGTTATCCAAGTTCTAATCCTGGAAGAAGTAGTTTGCATTTCACAAAGCGCTCATACCCTTTTAAAAGAGATGCATCCAACGATTCTCCCTCTAGCTATTGATGAACAGTCGGACAGACTGAGCTTTTTATCCATGAAATGACAACCAGTCTAGGAGAAGGAAAGCAGAATTAAAAACTGTTAAATTCCGCTTAAAATTGCCTTAATTTCCCATCCGTCTCTAATAAATCTTACTCTTGCCATTAGAAAGCAAGAAAATGTTGAACGAATCTAAGTTGAGTGAATATGGAGAGTGTTGAACTTGCATCATTTCGTGTTTCGTCAAAAATTGTTGATCATAATTCATATTGGTACTGATGAGACAAAACAAGTTTTGGACGTCTAGACGACTGTTTCGACATCATCATTTCATTATATAAGAAGTCGGAATTAGAAATGTAAAATAAAGAAATAAATGAATAAGAAAGGAGGGATGATTTGATCTATTTTACGACATAATAATCCTTGTAGGTTATTTAATGCCAAATACTGTTAATATATATAATTTGTAAACGAATTATTAGGAGGCAACAGTTTTTAAACGTTCATTTGTTAGCTCAAAGTTAAATGGTTTCAAGTATTGCAATAAGTCTCCTTGTTTCAAGTATTGCTATCTAATGCAAATAATTCAATCTAATATTAACAATTTGTTTGCGCGAAGTTACATGGTTCAAGCATTGCTATCTAACTCTATTTGTTTAATGGTTTCAAGAAATGTTATGTAATACTAATAATTCAATATTGATAGAAAGTTGAATGCCACAAGAACTTGAACAATTTCAGTTTTAAAAAGAAGAAAAAGTTAAAATCTTAATAAGTTGAACAGCCAATAAACTGTCAGAAAAGATCTGTTCCAGCAGCAGCAGCAGCAGCAGCAGCAGCAGCAGCAGCAGTTGCAGCAGGGGGGGTCTTTGTTGACGGCTGTTGCTTGTGAACCCGAACGACCTAACGCAGATGATTGTATTAAGGTCCATATTATTCTTGTACGTGTGGCCCTTGGGGAAGAAATCATCTCTGTTTAACGACGAATTATTTGACTAATCGATATTGATAGGCATCAAACACATATGCTTCTTACTCATGGGTGTTGGGTGTTGGGTGTAGTTGGTGGCGTGGATCGCTGGTCTCTCCTTGATAGAAGTTATGGGTGAGCAGTGCGTCGAATTGCGACTGGGTTTGAGGGTGGGATAATCTCTTGGGTTGATTCAGGCTGTCAAAACTGGGTGATGGAGCCTAAAAGAGTTGTGGGAAGTGGAAAATGTTCGAGAATTACCAATTTTAGCATCATCAAGGGACTTTTGGTGAAGATGCAAAGAAGAAGAAAAAAAAAAGAAGTAAAGTAAGAAAATGTGGAAAATAGGGTATAAAATACGGAGAAAGAGTCGAAGATGATTGAATCTAGAAGGAAAGAGAAACCAGTGATCAGGAAAAATTAACATAAGAAAAAGAAAACAATGAGAATTGAAATAAGATAGTGGAATAATTTTAAAAGAAGAATCAAGGAAAATACAAAAGGGAAATGAGATGAAGAAGACGAAAAAGAAGAAAAAGAGTAAGAACGTATTGAAGAAAAAAAAAGGAAAAGAAAAAAAAAGGAAAAGAAAAAAAAGAGGAGAGACGACAGGAGAAAAGGGACAAAAAATAGTGAAAAATAAAAATAATCAAAAAGAAAGAAGAAGAAGAAGAAGAAGAAGAAGAAGAAGAAGAAGAAGAAGAAGAAGAAAAGTGAAAATAAAAAGCACACGAAGGAAAAAAAGAAGAGCGTGTAGAAGAAGAAGAAGAAGAAGAAGAAGAAGAAGAAGAAGAAGAAGAAGAAGAAGAAGAAGAAGGGTAGAAAATGTGTAAAATAGGGTATAGAATGCGAAGAAGTCGAAGATGATTGAATTTCAAAGGAAAAAGAAAGTGTTGGCCAGTAATGAAAGAAAAAAAGGTTTAAAAAGTAAAAAAATGAACAGTTAAAGGGTAAAGAAAATAAAAAAAATGAAAAGAATGAAAATGGAAATAAATTGAGGAGGTGGAATAATAAAGGGGAAAGGAAGTAACAGAGAGGATAGACAAAAACTCAAAGAAAAGAAAAAGAGAGGATTAGCTGACTGGGTTTAATGGAATATCAACTCGTCTTGGGTTATTATATATTTTGAAGTTAGGGAATTGCGTTCTTTGTTCATTCATATTCATAAGAAAAAGGTTTTATTTTTTACGAACGATTATGTGATATCAAGTATTCATAGCTAATACAAATAATTTCCAAACTGTTTTACTGTTTCAAGTTACTAATAGTGTTAATCCTTTATAAGCAGTTATAGGTTCATAGAATAACACTTAATACAAATAATTCGAATTTATATCGGATCAATAATTTCTATCGAATACTAATAATTTTCACACAGTTCTATCTTATCTAAAGACAGAATCCTAACAGGCATTATCACATCCGGTTTAGGTGGATCAAGGAGTAATGGCAAGTGCAGCTTTTTGTGGGTGTTGTGATTCTTCTGCAGGGGAAACAGTAAGAGTATTTTAAGTCCGGATCGGCAGGGTGTAGAGAAGAAGAAGAAGAAGAAGAAGAAGAAGAAGAAGAAGAAGAAGAAGAAGAAGAAGAAGAAGAAAGGGAGAAAGGAATGAAAAAAGCTGATTAATGTTTGGAAAAAGGTGTATCGAATAAAAATGTATCAAAGAATGAATTGAAGAATTTAGTTTGGTTTGATTTTATGGCATATCAACCATTTTAGGTTATTTAATGCCAAATCCTCTTTTGACGTATATATTGAATATTTGATTTCTAAAGACATTGTGTCGATAACATTTTTAAATGAGCCCGTGCTCTTTTTTCACTCAGTTAAATGGTATCACTAATTTTTATCTCATACAAATAATTCTATTGACTATAAATCATTTGTTTGTACACAGTGTAATGTTTTCCAAGTATTTCTGTGTATTGAAATACTTCAATTAACATCATCCATTTGTTTACACACAGTTAAATGACCGAACAGTTGTATTTCAAGCAATTCAGTTGTGTATAAGTACCCAGTTTACTTCGTACGAAAGGAGGCAATGTTGGAGTCATCCTTCCCTCTTCTTCCTGTCCATGACGTCTACGGTCCGAGTCCTTCGGGACCCCATCCCGGGTAAGTGGGATTTTTGTACTTGAACCCTAGTTACCAGTATGTTTTGAGTCATCGTCCCTGTCACCTAGTTGTTAGTTTCCAAGATCCTCCCGATCCCTATTCTTTTTATACCTCAACCCTTACTCCAGCTCGCCTTTTCCAAAGATCATAGAATCTCACTTGTATAAATTCATGTTACCCGTCCTTACAGCGACCGACCCTGCTTTTTTTCTTTTGTCCCATTAGATTATGAATCCTTCCCACTAAGGGTTGGTCCGGGTTGCTTTCAGTGTTCTCGGACACCGGGAAACAGTCAGCCTCCATATCGTAGAAGGAGGGGATTTTTTTCTTTTCCATTCTCTTTCGGTTTTTTTTACATTCCCCCATCTCATAAACATTTTAGTTTTTAAAATGATTTTTGTAAATAAAATCATACATTCCATTCGGAGTTTTAAGTAGGTCTCACAGAGCAAGTGTGCTATTTTGGTGGTTGCAACGTGTTTGGTGAAGAATGACTAATTATATATTGTACTGTTGAATGGGTCGGCGAATGTGATTAACTCGGGATCCTTAGACTTCCCCACAAAATTCTTGAGGTTTTATGCCTCTCTTGTATGTACATATAAGGAAATAAACAGTTTACTTCTATTTGACCCATAGATAGGAACTTATCCGGTGCTACCACTCCGAACCTGACAGCAATGACAATAAAGGGGTACTCCACATTCCCTAAAGTTCCAGCATTACTGAAGCCTCACAATCAGATAGCTTAGTGTCATATCCAGGACACTTGTTGGGAGGAGTCTTAACCCTCTGTGGAGATGCAGTTGGTATATTCTGCAGACTCAGCCGACTGGACCAGAAACTGTAGGAATAAATCCAGAAAAGAAAAATCTGTTTGATGTTCTATGATGCTAGTAAATTGTGACATTTGGATATACGGCACAAAGTAAAGCTTTTATATGGCTAGGACGAAGGGATATGGGACATGAGTTTGTTGGGGTCAGTGAAGACCAGCAAGTGGAGTTAACTATAAAATGAATAGTTGTTTGTATCTTTATGTTCCATGGATAAACATTAAAAACGATTCATCGCTTTGTAATTTCATAAACAAAGGAATGCATACGTCATTACGACCGAAGAAGCTGCTCAAAATCAAAATGGAAAAGTATTTTACACCGTGAAGGCTAAATACGAATCTTAATTTCCTTTGATTCTATTTAAAACCTTAAAAAAGTGGGCAATAACATGTTTTTATCGTGGGTGTCTTGAAATTTACTAACCTCGGAATTCCAGGCATTCTTATTTCTAACCCCCTCCAGAGAGGCATATTACAGCCGAAGATAAATGATTGCCCTCGTAAAACTTCAAGTACTATATTCGATAAATCTATTCTTGCACCTAAAGATTAATTTTGCCTTTTAATTTGATTCTTGTTCGTTATAATAGTCATATTTATAAACAATACAATGTAATTCATTTTACACTCATTTTAATTCATAGTTTCACCAAAAAGAGAAATCTAAAAACGAATGTATATATATATATATATATATATATATATATATATGTGTGTGTGTGTGTGTGTGTGTGTGTGTGTGTGTGTGTGTGTGTGTTCTTTGGAACGATTTCAAGGGCTACAACTTCAAGATATAATTGTTTACAAAGGATTACTATTAGCTAATTGAAACCAAATAAATATGTGCAACGAATGACACTTATCAAATAGAAATAGGACAATATGAGGTATTCACTGGTACTAAGAACTTATGGTGAGCATGATACATCTTTTTTTATCATTTGAAATATGTTCGTCGAGTTCATTATCCATAAATGGTAACACTTGTGCCATCCGACAGCTTCACAAGATGCACTTACTTAACTATTCACATTTTCTTAATCTCACCTGCGGCTTTTGGCGCGCAAATGAATTTTATTTACAAAGCCGAGAATTGAATTGGCCACGACAGATCTCTGATGGCGAAACGCCAACAAAATTTTCTTTCAAAAGACTGCTGTGTTATCGTCGTTAGATGACGTCATAAACAACAACCAATCAGAGACGACATAAAAAAGAAGGAGCTACCGGTGGAGCGTTTAAATGTGTTTTTAAGATGGTGGTAATTTCTTTGTTGAAATAAAATGAAAATAAATCAAACGAAAAAATGTCCCTAAAATACCGTGTCACTCACGATAAGAACTCAATGAAATAAACTGTAAAAAAAAACTGTTCAGAATTTTCTTATAATAAAATCTATCTAAGCATTTTTAAAACGGAAATGACAGTTTATTGTGGCTTGGCCGCCATATTTGAATATGTTTTTTAATTATTGCGCGGCCTTAAATAGTAATTTGTGTGTTGGGATTCGAAATTGATTTTTTATCGATTAAAAATTCATTTTGCATTGAACTCAATTTGAATTCTATTTATTCTGATCAATTTAATACTTCGATCATACGAGTCGAGTATCAATCATATTTCGTCATTACTTGGCTTCCCTTCGATCAATGAAACAGAGATACTTCTATATTCTAATTTCTTATTACAGATGATTTGATGGACTCGTAGAAATTCCACAGAATACATAATTTCACGAATTCTTCTCAGCCCTTTTGCAAGCAGTGCGACCGTGTAATTTTCATCTGTATACAAGGAGAGTGCTATTTTGTTGTTAAGTGATAACTCAATGTAAGGCATTTTCTTATTGGCTGCTTGCAATCTAATGTTAATGCGTAGAAACCTGTCAACAAGGCCCCACTGGATTGTGTAAAAGTTATTTTAATCATGGTTACACTTTAGTGTTTTTTATTTTCATACTATTGTACGATTACATGCGATTTCTGATCAAATTTGCATCATATATATATATATGATATTTGACTTCTTTAAACATATTCAGCATTTCGAAAATTTTGCAAAAATAATTTACTTTCTACAAGTATTGAAAAATTGATTTGCCAGTGAAAGGGATAAAAACATACAAATATAAATGCTGCCACTGGCAAAAGTTATCGACTTAGCATATTTAGAGGATGTTTAACTTGATTTTATATTTAGCAGTAAATAAACTAATAACACACCAGATAGAAAGCATTTTCAATAGCTGAACATTCTGGCCTCATAAAAACATACCTTAAACAAACCAGATTGAATTATAATTTCGCCCAAGTAATGAAGAGGGAAAATATAATGAAAGCAGTTATGGAGTGGCCATGTAATTAGCATTCCTAAAACAAATAATAGCAGAAACCTAGATATGGCAACCAGTCTATAGTTAAAAGGCACTTCCTCCAGACCTCAAAAAGCTTTTGGGCATATTGAACTGAAAAGAAACATAGCACCGACAAAAGAACTGTCTGTTTATACAAAGAAAGAATTGTAGAACTCATTCAAGAAGTAAAGTGTGGTGAAAGGTCTTGTTCTCAAGTCTGCTGTACCGAAAATTTGAAGCAAATATAAAAGAAATGGGGTGGTTAAAAAGGAAAACGTGCTGGTAGTTCACAAAAAGCATAGAACTGTTATGATAGCAAACTCACAGCATTATGCAGTGAAGATAGAAAATATACAACGAAACTAATAAAAAACTAATGAGTTGAATAAGGAATTAATGTTTGTGAGAGATATTAGATGAATGAAATCAGATATACATAGAGAAAAGACAAAGAGAAATCAGCAATAATGCACAAACAGAAGAAAATGATGTGAAAGTGGACCAAAGATAAACAATTGACAATTTGATAGAAATGATATTTAGAGATTAATTAAGAATCTACTCTGGTCAAGGTGATAATGCTGAAACTTTAATCTGGTGTCGTTTAAATACGACATATAAAGATGACTCTCTGAAGAAAACCATCCGTGATATCGTGTTGTATGCCATTTAACAGACCTGCAAAGATGGCAATCATTATCTCAACAATTAATATCAATGTGGATATTGGAATCCTGGATAATTTTCTCATTTGATAGATAAAAAATTTGCTTTTGTGATAACGATATCATTTTTCCTGGATGATAAGTCATCTTGTCACAGAGCAAAGATGATTAAATCTTTTTTTTCAAAAATGGCATATACACTCAATAGCAGGGCCCGTAGACAGTTTATATGTAAATCATAATAATGTATCATTATAGTGGGTGCATCTTATTGTACGAATATCTATATGCAATGTGTTGCGACAAATTAAAAACGTCAATAATTTTTTAACTTCATAGAAAAATGTAGAATAGAAATAACCGAATAACAAAGGTTTTAATAATTCTTTAATAAAATTTTATCAACATTGTATTCAATGCAAAAAAAAGAATAGAGATACATTTTAATATTTACATCTATGTTACAATTCGACACAACATATAATCTGTATATTCAAAAGCTTTTTCTGATAACTGTTCAAATAATGTAGAGTTTTCCTAACATTTGATATGTTTATATAAAGTTAAAAAAAAAATTGATTCCACATAGAGTTTGGAATTTCTACAAAAATAGCTTTGATAGTGAACCACTCGAATGAATTCTAAAAGTTCTAAACATTTTACAGATATTCCTAGTCATAATAACATTCTTAAAATACAATATGAAAAGGAGGAAAAGTAACCTCACATTAATTTATAAAAATAGGCATGCTCGAAACTGATAATTTGAACATTAACAATGGAATCTTCCAAGGAGTCTCATTTTCTTCTCTTCTTTTTTGTATAAGCCAAATATCTGTTTCTATTGAACCTAAAAACACAGACTATGGATGAAAAACTAAAATAATAACCCATCTATTGTATATGGACGATTCAAAGTGATTATGCAAAAAATGATGACTGCTTGGGTTTTCTAAACACTGTAAAAGGTTTAGTGATAAAATATGTTTGCAGTTTGGTCTGGAAAATGTGCAAAAGGCTCGCTAGGTAAATCAAAATTGTCCCTCTAAATATAAACACGGAATTTACAGCGTTAGAACACAAGAAAACCTAAGAATATCTGGAAATTAAAAAAGTGAATTGTATCAATCATACTATAAACAAAGAAAAAAAAAATAATTCTAAAAAAGAATGAAAGCTATTAGAAGAAAACTGAATGCAAAAAATAATATTATTGAAATTAATACCTGGCAATTTACGTAAGTTTTAATAGAATAAACTAGACGTTAGCTGAAATAAAAGATGGATACTAAAGTAAGGAAACTAATAACCAGCCACAGAATACATTACCCAAAAGCAAATATCGAATGTTTCTTCATCAAGAGAGAAAATGATGGAAGAGGGTTAATTCAATTAGACCTAACCAGCAAAACAACCACTATAGGATTGTAGAAATACTTAGATACTATAACAGATTGGATGTTACAGTTAGTAAATACACACAACCAGCAAAAGAAAAAATATTTCATTAGTAAAGAAAGTAATATATTTGTTAATCAACTCGACCTCATTCCCCAACAGATAGACATAGAAATAAAGTAAGAGAGGCCGCAAAATATAAAAACAAAGAAAGAAAAACAAACATAAGAACTAATTCAACTAAAAAAAACCTTGGAACTAAAAACCTAATATGATGATACACATAAAGAATTATAAATAGTGATATAGATATAGTAAAAACTAATTGATGGCTGAAAAGTGCGAGACTTAAGATACAGACAGAAGAATTGATAATAGCAACATAGAATCAGAGCCAACAAGCAAGAAACTATCAGGTGAACATGATATAAAACAGATTAACCCCGATTTGTAAATAGTATGGAATATTGGATTGTGAAAATGGTATAAACACTAACCAGATTCAATAACATAAGGAGAAAGAGCTACAATTTTTTGGATCTCTGCTATTCCAAACTGATTGAAAAATAAGTAATTATTGATCAGATACTTTGGTTAAAGACTATAAAAGAAAAAGATACATCCTAATTGATATGTCAGTGCCAAATGCCAGTCAAAGAATATAATGAAATAAGTAAATTCTCCAACCTTTATAGAGAAATTGAAAAAAATTAACTCCTTAAAACTACCACCGTGCTAATAATAGTGAGATACCTAGTTATGATCAAGAAAGGACAGATAAACACATTAACAAGATACCCAGCAGTCACAGCCTTTATGGAATACAACACATTGCATTTTAAGTCATATTAATAGAACTCATTGGGAGACTGAAAAATATCACCTAAAGGAAGGAGCAAAATGCATATATACATAGAATACATACATTCACTACCTTCCCCTCACGCCAGGTTTTGAGTAAAGACCTGTTGGGGGATTGTAAGACGCCGAAAATGAATCTTAAGTTGAAATAATCACAGAACAACGGATTGGAATTTGGTATAGAAAAGTGTGCCATAATATTAGTGAAAAGTGGGAAAAAGGAACACCGTAAGGAATACAACGGCCAAATCAGAAAGCATCAGAAGGCTTTTGGAGAAAAACCATTACAAGTGCTTAGGAACAATGGAAGCGGTCACAATCAAATGAACATAGATGAAAAATAAGAAAAAATACATCAGAAGAACCAGAAAATTTCTCGAGACCTAGGATTGCATCAGAAATCTTAAAATACTAGTGCAGTCTCCCTAGTAAGATACTCTTGACTGAAGGGAGTGTCTCATGAAAATTGACCAAAGGACAAGGACATTGATGACAATGCATCTTACTCTCGTCAGATGATAATGACACAACTATAATTTTCTAGGAGAGAAAAAGGAAGATGACTCACCAGCATTGAAGATTGCTAACATGCATCAATACTAGGATTTAAGAAATACATTAAAACAAACAAAGAAAGACTAATTTCAGCATCCAGTAACAGCAGCAGGAGTAACATAAAGACAAACAGAAAGGCAACAAAGAAGAGATAACAGAAATGGGAAGAAAAACAACTGTACCGATAGTTCGAGTAACAAACTACAGGGATTGCACACATGAAGACCTGGACATAGCTAAGGATAGGAAACCTCAGGATAGAAATTAAATCTCTTTTAACAGCAGGACAAAATAGCGCCATAAGGACTAATTATATTAAAGCTAAAATTGATACTCAACAGATAAAAAGGTTATGAGGAGAAAGAGTTAAAACGGTTAATCAGATATTAAGCAAATGCAGCGAACTTGCACAAAAGAAGTACAAGACTAGGTACGACTGGGTAGGAAAGGTATTTTGTTGGGAATTATGCCAATGATTAAAATTTGACGATACTACGAAATGGTATTTGCACTAACCAGAATCCATCATAGAGAATGAGACGCTAAAACTTTCTGGGAAAAAGAGATCCATGATCCCGGCCAAAAGACCAGAACTAGTGTTAATTAACAAGAAGAAAAAAACTTGCCATCTAGTGGATATTGTCATTCTTGCAGACCATAGAATGAAAATACAAGAAAGCCAAAAGATCGACAAATGATTGGACCTAGCCATAGATATAAAAAAAAAACCATTGTTGAGCATGAGGGTGACAGTGTTACAAATTAGAGTGAGTACACTATGAAGCGTCCCCAAAGGCTTTGCCCCAGTCGGCTGAGGCTGCAGAATACACCGACTGCATCTCTGCAGAGGAGTAAAACTCCCCCAACGAGTGTCCAGGGTGTGACACTAAACAATCTGATGGTGAGGCTTTAGTAATGGCGGAGATTTGGGGAATGCAGAGTACCCCTTAATTGCCATCGCTCCCAAGTTTACTCTGGCCCGGAATGGTAGCACCTGATAGGGTCCTATCTATGGATCAAATAGAAATGCGTACTTATGCTAAACTAAATTGTTTGAGATAGGACTGTTTTGATATCTATACAGCGTACTTATGATAAACTCAATGGTTTGAAATAGAACTGCTTATATGTATAAAAATGGATTTGGCATTAAGTCATTTACAGTGGTTGACATTCCATAAAACTAAACCAAACCCAAAGGTTTGGAATATAGACTGGAGGAACTGGAAATCAAAGGAAGAATGGAGACCATCCAGACTGCAGCATTTTAAGATCGGATCCTGGAGACCTGAGGAGACTGCTGTCACTCTGTCTATATAGTAAAAGACCACTATTTAACGCTTCAGTAAAAAAAAAAAATCTTACAAAGAGTGATATAATAAAATGAATGAAAAAAACTGTAGGAAATATTCGTCATCTGTTAATTTAACATAAAAAGAACTGATGGTAGCCTCACTTTATTCACATCTACGTGAGAAAATTTCGTCAATTTTTGCCTCACGGTAAAAGCGGAGATTCAACATTGTTACGATGACCTGTGATCCAACCTTTTGCTTTGCTAACATTAGTTGGATTCCGAAAAAGCTAACACTGTTTTATTTTACTTTATTTATTTACTACTTAATTCACTTGTCATGTATACCAACTTATGGAGGGGCATAGCGAGAAAATTTTCAACTTAGAAAATGGACTCGATGAGCCGAGTAGAAATCCTGCAGAAAGCTATCTGCATTTCACTTCGTGTTAATGCCTTAGGATAGACACAAATCCCTCTGCTCTTCCACCAGCAATAAGCAAATTGTTGGAGCGACTTGGTTCTTAACCTTGGCTATAAAATCAGTTCAGGAGCAGGAAAACTCTGAATTCACACCAGATTTACTTAGCTTAGAAATTTCTATCTTGGTGGAGGAGTTTATAAATAAGAGGCGCGCTTTATATTACGGTTAGCTTCATATGATGAAGATTCGATGAGCCGAAATTGGACGAAACTGATTTAATTTCATTTTGCCTTTTTCCCACCTATCTCGGACAGATTGGATCATTTAGCCTTGATACAACAATCAATCAAGGAGAAGAAAGACTTTGAATCCAAACCAACAGTAACAAAAAAAACTGACCATGTGTCGCAGTGGTTGAGTGATTTTCTAACATCTCTGATAATGGCCCGTTAATTCTTTGGACTGAGTTTTTCTGGCCTACCTGGAATCTTTTTGGGTGTTTTGTTATTATTTTTTATGTAATCATTCACTGCACACCTTGATCTGTTGATTTTCTTGGTGATTTCTCGTTGAGAATGCCCATCTTTTTCAAAAGCATCGATCATTCCATTCTCGTGATCTTTTAGAGAATTGCCACGTCCGATGACTTATTTTAAATTTTTATTACTGATTTTTATGTAAAAATTAATCTTAACATCAAAATCAGTGATTTAATTTGTTTTATTTAATAAATTCATAGGTGGCCTTATCTTTTTGCAACATGCTAATTTTAATATTTTCTGAAATAATAATCAAAGAAAAAAACTTTTCAAAAAATTTTTTAATAGATAATTTTATTACTAAATACATTTATAAAAATATGAATTTTTGATAGAAAAAAGTGGATCAATCCAAATTTTTGCGTTTTTTCGTGGTGGCCTTATCTTTTTGCACCAAAGTGTATAAGTTTCAAACACAAAAATATTGCATTAGCAAAAAATTCAATTCGTTAATAGGGTTAGTTTTTGAAATCTGCCTTGAGAATCAATTTCTATTTTGAGGAAAATATAAAAAATGTCTACCATAAATATAAATTCCATAAATTATTTTGAAAGTTTCAATAAAATCCCCTCTCATTCCAGTAAAATTGCAAATCTTAATTTCTTTACTTTCTTCCCGAATTGTAATCTTATCTTCTTTGTATTATTTTTGTCACTCCTTTTTGCATGTCTTCCAATCTTATTAATACATTCCAATTTCCATCTTTCGACACTGCAGCCCTGGCCTAACCAAAATATTCTATATGAGGCCTTATGAGGTTATATATTTATATGAACATTTTAAAACATTTGCCTCCATTGAAATAAAATGTCTTACCATTCCAGTTGCCCTCGATACAATAGACAAAATATGGCCATGTTGGTTAACGAGTATCTAGTTTCTTCGCGGTTGTGAGTTTATCCTCTTAATAGAGTTGGGAATAAAAAAAATTCTCTGGTTAAGAGAATCATCATTTCAAGGATCAATTTACTTGGAAGAATTGATATGAGATCTCCTCTGATGATGGACAGTGTAATAAAAACGATCTGCAATCGTAGATTGGTTTAAGGGTTAGGTTCAAACATTATGTAATTCTACCGACTTGGACAGACACTGTTTGGTTAGAAAAGCTTGGTAATCATTGATCATAAGTGAGGAACTTCCTAAGACTTCAACTAGCACGGGAGCAATTGGTGAGTATCACTCTCGATACTGCAGTGGTATGCGATATTATCTTACCAAATATAATTTTACTACTGATCCCTACGTAATTGTGTAAGTAATAACCTGAAATATGAGATTACTTACTACAAGTCAATAATAGTTGTTTACAAAGATTTGTTTCGTCTAACTCATGGGGATTAAGTTATTTACAGTGGTACAAAATAGTCGCCTTTGTAGTATAATAGGTCACCCATTGCTTAAGTATTTCCTATTTAAGTTCTGTTTTGTTTCCTCGTTACTTAAGTATTAAGCAGTCATCCGTTTAAGTACTGACCAGGCTCTTTATTGCTTAAGTATTAAATAGTCAACCATCAAAGAGGTTAAGAGAGAAATAAGAACATTGATAAATGTGGACAGCCATAGATTAATAGTAATAGAGTCAGATAGATAGATATATACAAAGAGAGAAGAGAGAGAGAAGTGAAGAGAAATAGATAGTGAAAAATAAAAAAGAAGCGTTAAAAGTTATCTGCTTACCCTCTTCACTAGGATTGCATATGGCACAAGGCATATTTGTGGTGAGTGAAGTGAAAAAGGGAAATTGCCAGTTCCGACATCATTCATTTTTAGGAGCGCTCCAAACATCATGGATTAATCCTGTTCCAATTCCTTTAAGTGCGATGGAATGCTGCTGCCTGGGTAAATAGTTCCTGGAATTGAGCTTCAATCTCCTTTCACTACTCTACCAAGAATCCGATAAAGAATTCGGTTATTCACTAAGCTTATCTTTGTTGTAGCACAAAGCGTGGGCAATTGGGAACCCATTGAGAATCGACCTAGCAAGTCTCTGTTAGTCTATCTTGTTAATAATTACACCTCACAAAGACCCACTTTCTTTTTTTTAGTTGTTGCACAAGGCTAGAAATATAGTGTTCAGTGAGAATTATACTTACTCATAATGGCTTGATAGTTTAATTCGCTAAACATTTCATTCGCTCAGCTCAGTTGTGACATTAGGTCAGAAATATCAAGCACTCAGTGAGGTTTGGTTTGGTTTGGTTTGGTTTCTTTGTTTAATCGCATATCAAACTTTGTAGGTTATTTAAAGCCAAAGGTATTCTCCTAGAATAACAGTAGTGGTACTATATAACCCATAGCTGGGAGGATACGGGGGCCCATGCCTTTCCCAAGGATATTTGCTCGAAAGTGAACGTAATAGCGCGACTGGAGTATTAACTCGCTTACTACGATTCCGCCGTCCATCGCTTTAACCATTACACCACGAGGACACTCTCCACTCTGTGAGAATTGATTTCATTCGTATTGGTTTGTTAATCTAGCTTACTAACTATTACATCTCAAAAGAAGCCACTTTATTTGCTGAACGCATTTGTGACACAAGGCTAGAAATATTAAGCACTCTATGAGAATTGACCACTCTAGAAATGGTCGGTTATTTGACACATGATGTCATTTAATTCCTAAAATACAGTTTAGATTTGACACATGACTAGAAATATGGAGCACTTAGTATGAATTGAACTCACTGGCTCATTAGTCTAACTACCATTTCATCATACGAGGCATCCCTTTATTCCCTAGGCTCAGTTGTGACACAAAACCAGAAAAATTGGCCACTCAGTGAGAAACAAACTCATTAATAATGATGTGCATTAACAATTATAACACATAGAGCTCCAATCGTTTTTTTTTTTTAATTAAGCTTAGCTTTATTGTGGCAACCAGTGAGAATCGAATTCTCTCGTAATGTTCTTCCTGTTTATCTTGTTAAAGACATTCGAAGCACCCAAGAAGAATTGTTAGAAAATGATGTGCAGAGTTTCTTTAAAACTCTGGCGGGAATTGGACAATTGCTGAGGAAAATAAACATTCACGCATTTAGTTTATTATTTTCTCCATTTTATTTGAATTTTCTTTTTATTTCATCAAAACAAAACAACAAAAAAAAAATTCCTGTCAGGTTTGGCGCGACGTTAACCAACCAAACGTCAACATTTCAACGACTGGTATCAATCATCAATGATTGATTACACTCTCTTTCTTGCCTCACACGAATAGATCGCTTCACCAGTACCACACCTAATTCCTCTTTGCTTCCTATCTTCCAACAAAATCTAAATGGTGTACTCTTTCCTCCTTTTTTCAATTTCATGTGTCTTTTCTTTGCCTTTCCCATCAATATCTCCCCTCCTTCCCATCTCTTTTTACAATTTCATTCCAGTCTTTTTTCATCAACTAAATCAATCTATACATTTTTTTCATTTTTTTTTAATTACTTCGTTTTGATATTTCTATCATTCGTGTCTTTCATCATTTAGTCTTTTCGCTTAATTTATATATCATTCTTTTAATTTCACTTATCTATCATTCCATTTCCTTATTTATCTCCCATTATTTTCAATTGATATATATATATATATATATATATATATATATATATATATATATATATATATATATATATAATTTCCTACATTTCCCAGTCGGCTGGGGCTGTAGAATACATCGACTGCTTCTCTGCAGAGGGATAAGACCCCCCCCCACGACGCGTGTCCTGGATATGACACTAAACAATCTGATAGTGAGGTTCCAGTGATGCTGGAACTTTGGGGAATGCTGAGTATCCCTTCATTACCATCGCTCCCAGGTCCACTCTGGCCTGGCATGGTAGCACCTGATAGGGGCCTACCTATGGGTTAAATAGAACTAACGGCATACTTATGCTGAACTGAATTGTATGACTAAACTGAATAGCTTGAAATAGAGACGTTTTTCACAATTAAACTGTACTTACATTTAAACTGCGTGCTATGCTAAACTGAATTGTTTGCAATCGAACTATTTTCATAAAAATGGATTTGGCGTTAAATAACCAACAAGGGTTGATATGCCATAAAATCCAACCAACCAACTATTTCTTTCATTTAACTTTCCTTCATTTACTTCATTTACCTATCATTATTTTCTCCATTAATCTATTATCATCTTTATCATTTCATTTATCAATCGTCCTTCTTCATTATTTGTCGATCATTCTTTTCTTTAATCTATCTATCATTCCTTTCTCTTTATTTATCCATCTGCCTTTTACATTATTAATCTATCATTGTTTTCGTTTCATTTTCTATCTTTTTTTTTTCATCATTTATCTATCATTCTTTTTACTTGAATTATCTTACATTCGCTTCCTTCGTTAATCTCTCATTCCTTTCCTTTATTGATTTATCATGCTTGCTATTTTATTCATATATCATTCACTTCCTTCATTTATCTATGATTCTTTTCACTTGATTTATTCTTAAGTCTTCCTCATTATTTATCGATCATCCTGTTTATTTTATTTATCAATCATTATTTTCTTCATCTATGATTTCTCTATCATTTACCTATGATTCTTTACATTTCATATATCTGTCATTCATTTCTTTCTTCTACCTATAATTCTTTTCCATCCTTTATGATTAATTTCCCTTAACTATCAATTATTCTTTTCCTTCATTTGTCAATCATTCTTTTCATTTTATTTATCTATCAAGTATTTTCTTCGTTTATTTTCCCTTCATTTATTATCCCTTCATTTTCTTCATTTACCTATCATTTTTTCCTTTAATTTGTGTTCATTCATTTCTTTTGTTTATCAATTATTTTTTACTTCGCTCTCTATCGTCATTTTTCTTCGTTTATCTATAATTCTTATAACCTGATTTATCTTTCATTCTTTTCCTTCCGTTCATCTGTCATCCATTTTCTTCATTAATTCATCATTCGTTTCCTTCATTCATCTCTCACAGATTTCCTTCTTTTATCTATCATTCTTTTCACACGAATTATGCATCATTATTTTCATTTTACTTATCCATTATTCTTTTGATTTCATTTATCAATCATTCCTTTCAGTTGATTTTATTCATCATTTTTTCCAGTAATTCAGCTATCATTCTTTTTTATTCATTTAGCTATAATTTTCTCTTATGATTTATCTATCATTCATTTACCTATTATTACGTTCCTTTCATCTATCAATCCTTATTTTCACTTGATTTATCTGTCATTTCTTTCGTTCATTTATTTTGCTTCATTTTCTTTATTTGCCTATCATTATTTTTCTTAATTTCTCAATAATCCTTTTCCTTCTTTTATCTATTATTCTTTTCATTTGGTTAATTTATCATTCTTCTAAGTTCATTTCTCTATCATTCTATTTCTCCATTTATCAGTCATTCTTTTCACTTGATTCATCAATCATTTATTTCCTTCATTTATCTTTCCTCCATTTCCTTCATTTTCCTTTTTCCTTCCATCTGTTTATCATCTTTCTTCTTGATTTATCATTCTTTTTTTTTCATTCATGTATCATTCTTTTCTTTCATTTGTCTATCATTCTTTCTCAAGATTTTTTCATCAACCTTTTTCTTTTTTTATCTGTCATTCTTAATTCTTTTCATTCTTTCTCCTATCTACCTCTCTTAAACTAATTTTCATTCTTTTTCTAATATTCTTCACAGGTTTTCTTATTTTTTCTTTTCTTTGTTTTTATTGGACTTTTTTATTCTTCCTTTGATTTCATTAGAACGTTTCATTTTTATACCTTTTGTTTCCATAATTGCACTTTCTTTCTTTCTTTCTTTCTTTCTTTCTTTCTTTCTTTCTTTTGTTGCTTTGTCATATTTCCCATTTTTATCGTCCTTCCTTTTCACATTTTTACAACTTTTTTTTCAATTCTTCTTTTTTCTTCTACTAAAACTTTCTCGCTATCTTTTCAATCTGTTTTTTTTTTCTTTTATATATCTCTTTTTTAGTTTCTTTCATTCTTTTGTCAATTTATTTCTAATGCCTTTTCTTTCCTTAATCCACCTTTCTTTCTTCTTTGATCTCCTGCCTATCACTCAATCTAGCTTATTTTTATTTACTATTATTCTTCATCAATTTTTACTCTTATCTTATTCTTTCATGCTTTCCTTCGTTTCTTTTTTTTCATTGCTCATTTTTTATTCTTTTTTAAAAATTTCGCGGGGATATTTCTTTGTTTTATCTTTTTACTTCGAAAGAATTTTCGTTTTTATTGCATTCTATTTCTTACCATTACTCCAAATTCAACTTTAGTATGGAATGTTAATAACTGTTAAGGTCCGACTTATCAGTTTGAAAACGATTGATATTAGATAGAAATACTTAAAACAATATAACTATGTTTTGAATAAGGTTTATTAAGAAAAGTTACTGGAAACTATAATTGCTAACAAAGACATTATTATTATACTCATTGGAAATTTTCCCACAAACTCTAGTGGTTTTTTAGTCGAGTCTAAATGATTCCAAGTCTCCTTTTGGATTCTTCTAAGAATTTTTTACCAATTTTAGTAATTCTGTAGATAGGGTTGTTTAAATTTTTCTAATCTCAAGTTCACCCATTCTTTTTTTTTAAAAGTTTCTTTGAGACTGTTCCAAAGTCTCCACCTACGATTGGCATCAGTGTGAACTTTATGCTCCATAACTTTTCAGCTCCCTGGCAAGATCCAAGCATTCTTCTAGCTTTTTGTCTTCCTTTACACTCATACAGTGGTCCACAAGAGACAAGTACTTTCCTTCATGTTAAATAATTCTATGGTTGGTCCTCTGGCTTAGATTGAGTGATCCGTTTTAATCAAAAAGAGCAAAAGAATCCTATATATTTGACCTTCAAGGACAGATTCTAAGTTTTGCATATATCATCTGTTAGCATGGACAAATTCTAATCTCTTGCACAATTCCTAGAAATCACATTCCTCAAACCGTTGACTAGTTCTTGTATATCTTTGTGCTAGTTTGCTGCATTCACTCATTAAGTGACTGTTTAATTTCTGTCACCGCATAGAATACACTTATTATTATTATTATTATTATGAGTTTTTCACATCAGCTAACACTGATTGTTTTTAACTGGAGTATGAGTGACAGCTAGTCTCCTCAAGTTTCCATGACTCTTCTCAGTATTCTAGCCTACATTATTAATGCTGTAGTTTGGATGATCTCTCTTCGTCCTCCGATATCATACTTTTCTAGTCCCCTTACCAAGCCTTCGGGGAGCCGTTCCGAGCGCGCCAGTTATAATTGGTATCATCGTCACTTTCATATTCCATAACATTTTAGTTCTCTGGTAAAATGTAAGTATTATTATTATTATTATTTTTTTACCCCTTTACGAGTTTTTCGCACCAGCGTTAGTCGATGGTTTCTCACTGGAGTTTGAGTGACAGCAAGTTTCCTCAAATATCAAGGACTCCCCACAGTACTCGGGCCGATCTTATAATGCTGTTGTGATGGTCTCCACTCGTCCTCTTATTTCCAAGTCCTCCAGTGCCTATACCGTGGAAAAGGAAAGTGACTGTGATTCTAATTGTAATTGGTGCTCTTGATACAACCACAAAAGGATCAGTAGTTAGCTGCATTCGCTTATTATGTGATTGATCGTTTCGTCTCTATCACCACATTATCTACATCTGCTGTTTTGTTGCGTCTTATCTATTTTTACTTTGATATGATTCGACCTTATGGCGTTGTTTTGTTGTGCTATAAGAGGAGATTAAGTTTCTCTTCTGAAGTTTCTCTTTTTTAGCTACGTTCATGTTTTCTCGAATGAGATGTCGTTTGTTAGTTGCTTAAAACGTCCATAGAGTTATTTTTATTCGTATTTTTATTTTCTGGTTATTGTGGCTTTCTGGTTATTTTTGTTCTGTCGTCAGTATTGTATTACAGGTGGCTGTAATTAGTCTTCCTTCGCGCTTTTCTATGTAGTTTTTGAGTTGTTGTATCGATGCGTTGAGGCTATCTTTAACGCTGGCAAGTACTCTTCCTCCCTTTTTTTTCTTGAGAAATATAATCTGACAAGTCATCTCTGGGATGCAAAGCCTTATGCATGGCCATTCGTTTTCTTGTTCTCTGGTCCACTTTTAAACTTCTTCTTCGGTCCATTTCAAGAATGATCCCGCGCGTCTTACAACGAGAAGAACCCAGGTATTTATCCCTTTCATAATGTTCCTGTTATATTGTTTGGTTTCAAGTTGCTTTCCCGCTCTCCTGAGGTAATCTTTTTTTAATTTGTTCTTTCATCTCCACTTGTTTGTTAGTGTCAGCTTCTGATATTCCCTAGTATTCGTGGGTTTCTTTGTCTGATTTTCTCATGATTCTGTAGTTCAAGTCCTTCTGTCATGTGTTATTTCCCGTTTTTCATTACTATGTTGGAGTATTTGTCTTTGCTAAATTATATTTCTGTGGTCTGATTGTATATGCTTATTGACTGTATAAGGGTTTCCAATTCTTTTTTGTTTTGGGCAAACAGTTTGATGTAGTCCATGTACAGTAGGATCTTTACCTCAGCTAAGCTTTTTCTTGTTGTCGTCAATTTCACTCTCCAGGTTTTCATGATCATCTCAATAAGCTTTATGATTTCGTCTGGTATTTTGTACATTTTGAGACAGTGAATAACCCAGCTTTGGTGGGATTCATAGTGTAAGTCTTTTTTGTGGTCCATCCGGGCCATAGCTAGGTTTTTTGTTTTGTTTTACGCTGGTTGAGGACATGTTGATCAATATATAGTAGTTCTTTTGTACATCTTTTCCCTTGCTGCATTCTTTCTGTTTGTCGGGGATGAGTCTGTGGCTAATCACTAAGTAGTAAATCTCCTCCTTAATTTGTGCCATTAGTATTTTTCCTATCACTCAGTAGGCACGTTATTCGTCTACAGTTGTTTGGAGCGGTTCCTTTGAGAGGGCCTTTCTAGATCAGGTTGGTCTTTCCTTTGGTCATCCATTCAGGCATCTCAGTTTTCTATTTGCATTTATACATTTCATTAGCCAGTCAATTATTATTATAATTATTATTATTATTTAAAAAGATATAATTTTATGAAGTCACGTGATTGTGTTGAAATTATTAGTATAAAATGTGAGTATAAAGTATTTACATTTTATACTAATAATTTCTAATAATTGCTTGAAGTCGCGTAAGTGTACAAACAAAATTCTTATTATGAAATTGAAATAGTTGCTTGAAACTATATAATTGTGGATAGATTTTTAATATTAGATAATAATACCTGAATTCATTCAACTTCATGCAAATGATTTTTATAAAGAATATTACTTAAAGTGATAATTGTTTAAAGATAATTATGATCATTAATTAATTGAAACCTTATAAATTCTTACAAAAATACAAAAAAAACAACAACAACCAAAAACAAGAACATATATTCCTGCATTAAATAATTCAACAAGGGTTGATAAACCCCTATAATTAACCAAACAACCAATTTTTCTTTTCTTCTTTCTTCATCCCTTGCATATAATTCTTTGTTTTTGCTTTTTTTATGGTAGCTTCTTTTTTTCCTTTTCTGTCTTTCACTTCTTTTTTTCTTTTTTTACTTTGCATCTTTTATTTTTACTTCTTTTAGGACAACGCGCGTGATTTACTATTTAACGAGTCCATTTACCGGTGAGTTTGATTGTTAAAGTGTGTCACATATTACAGGCCTTGTACCAAACAAAACTTAGTTGATGATTTCTTCTTCTTCAAACACACTTGACGGTGAAAAAACAAGAAAAAGAAAAAAAAATTGACACATTTTTTGTTATTTGAATTAATTTGTCACATTTCCGATTTTCTGTTTTTTTTTATTCTTTCCTGTCAACAGTGATTTTCAATAACTTTTTTTCTTGTTTCTTATTTTGAAACAAACACTGAAAAATATTTGGAAAGGACTTAGAAAAGCATTACAAATAAACCACAATAAACGTGATCAATCGATCAGGAAGATATACATTTACATCACGTCGTGTCTAGGACAACAAAATGACATCAATAGATCGTATAGTATAGTAAGACTCATTTCCTAAAAAGATTCTAAAAGATTTATCTTTTGACGAGAAGAATCATCCTAATTGCTTATAAACTTAATCAATCTGTCTTGTTGCTAAAACAGGTGCTCTCGATATGACACTAAACTGCAGCCTGTGAGTAAAGTTCTCTTCTCAAACTCTGGTGAGTGTCGAATACGTCGTCGCTGCCATTACTCCCAGTTTCACTATGGTAATACAAGGTAGTAACCCATTTATAGGGGACTATATTTGTTGGAAATAAGGTTTGAAATGATTTGAAAATTTAATACATTGGCTCTTAAAACACTGATATTGCGACTAAGTATAAAGTGTACATTTATTTTAAATATTTTGAAATTTTATTCATACAAGTTAATAAAAGTTAAGTTGGCGACCCGAAGGATCCCTTTTCAATAGCTTCGACACCGAGGTGTAGGGAAGGGCGCTACTCCATTCCCTGGATTGCTCCACTTTAACCTTGATCCATACCTTATAAAGGCGGCCCCAAGTACCGTTTTTTGAGACTTTGGTATGACTCGACCTGCGATTGAACCCCGGTTTCCTGGACCATTAGCGAACACTCTACTCACTAGACTGATATGAGGGCTGTATCCCTTGACTCACTAGACTGATGGCCCGGTATTTTATTCCGAGATTGGCTCTTAAAATATTGATATTGCCACTAATTATAAAGTATTTATCAGTTTAAAATGATTTTGAACTTTATTAATATAGTGGATCTTAAAACACTGATGTTATAGTTATATATTAAATGTTTCCTTTTTTTAAAACTTTATTGGCAGTTAATAATTATAGTGAACTTCATTCATTTATAGGCTATTAGAACACTGAAGTTTTATGAAGTATTTACCTATTTAAAACAAACTTAAAGACAAATTCTTCCAATAATTATAATTGAGTACCACAAAGGCTAAAATGGCTTCGGCGTAAATTTACCCGACAAGAGTTTGAAAGCCGTAAACCAGTCAAACACACCTAAAGTCGATGCCTATTCCTCTGCTGGTATCAGAGGCTAGTGTTCGAGCAGAAGCTGTATATATCAAGATTTAAAAATTGATCTTATGCCACCTTTTACTCGTGGTAGGTTCGATTCATACTTTTCCCAAGGGTATTAGCGCGAAGCAAAACAAACAGCTTCGTCCAGAATTTAAATGATGTATATTTGGTGAAAAAAAGGGAATCGTTTCGTGCGCTAAGAAATTAGAAACACCTGTCATGTGTCTTGGGAATTTCCAGATGCAATGGAAAACCGAGAAAATAAATTGATTGAACTGAATGGAGACAATAAAAATGTTAGATTCTCAGATGTAAAGTCAGAGTGCTCATAATTACCTTGTATTCTTCTTTCTACTTCACCGGTTTTCATGCAAAGGTTTAAAATCCCCTTATGTCCTACTATCTACTCATATCTGGAAGTTAGGAAATTGTAGATTCCCACCTTGGCCAAGGGCGTTAGAGCTATGGGAAATGCAAACCAAACCTTCTTGGATTTGAACTCTTGTCACTCAGTTTATTTTCAAGAGAATAATCGTTGCACCACGAGCGCCACCATTTAGGTAAAACCAATGTTTTAGGAGTCAGTGGATGAAGCATAGTTTTATTTATACTTCCGATACTCCTCAGATTTTACAATTATTCTATGCTGGCTGTTTTTTGAGACCGCATTTGAGCTGGCAAACTGGGTCTTATAGTTGCTTAGAGTTACATCTATAAAAAAAATCTGAATTACAACAAGAGAAACGAACATGTTTGTATGTAGCAGTTGTGATACCTGGATTCTATATTCGAAAACATTTGTAGAAATCGATGACAGAAGAATATCAACTCCTTGTACATGCAAATAACATTAGGCTAAAAAAGTATGTTCTATGAAATATCTCTGTCAGCATCTTGGATCAAATTCAAGGTCGAATATCTTAAGATAGGCATGAAAGCCCTGAGAATGATACTTTCATTTATTATATTGTGTCTATTTGAAGTTGAGTCTTCTGTAAAGAACGCAAAAAAAATCAAACAATCTTAAACAAAAACAAAACGAAATTAACAAAAATTAATAAATAAATAAACTGAATCGTTGCACCACTATGTTGATGAGGTCGAGAATATGAGGGCTGTATCCCTTGCTGACGAGTAACCCTCAGCAGGTGATAAACCCGAAAAAGGAGCTGTCCTGGGTATGACACAAAACTGCATTTGATGTTGAGAATCGGGTTACAGAGTGTGTAAAGTACCCCTTTATTGCCATAACTTCTAGGTTACCTGGAGTGATACTACCTGTTTAGGTACTATTACTCCCGGTCACGTAGGTACTAAAGTACTATGGGTTAAATAAATCAGTTTAAATTTATTCGTATTCGATAAGACTGTATGTAAAAAGAAAAAAAATAACCTAAAAACCAAAAACCAAAACAAAAAACAACAACAAAACAAACTACAAAACAAGCAACTACACAAAAATGTAAATACAGAAGTGCAAGGAAGGTAATTTCCAAACCTCTTGACAGTTAATCAATTAACTGATAAATCAATCAATCAGTCAAATTTTAAAAAATACTTGTAAAAAATTTAATTAGTAGCTCTGTTGAATTACGCTGAAAGTATCAATTTCCACTTGATCGTTAAAGTTAAGCAGTACAAAACTTGTTCAGTATGATTGACGGATTAAAATCAAACGACAACTGTGAGTAGATTGTATTCTTGAGCCACATTTTTAAAATTATAAAAAATTTGTCGGTACTTTGATGCATGACCATCGAGGAACGTATGGGACTGTGAATACGTAATTTTTAAAATGGGCCCACCCTGGGCTTGAGAAATATTAAATGTTATATAATTAAGGAATTTTTTTTTTTTATTAATCATTTTTCGTTAATTATATTTTATCATTTAGTTTGGTGGGTCTTTGAACCATTTGGGTCTCACTCCAGTTGCATAGTCAATTATTGCAGTTTACGCTCGCGCGCAACGGATATGACAATCATCATTTGTCATAATAAACCCCCGACAGGAAATGGCACTGGAGAGTGGATGACGTCATGCCTGGAAGAGATGGTCCTGAGAATTTGAGGATTTTGAAGAGTCGTCAGTTGGATTCGACCTTTGAAGAAACAGAGTTGTGTTTTCTACTGTTGAGGTATGCGCTCAAGTTTTTTGGATCTCGGCCGGCAGAGATGAATTTGAGATCTTAAACATCACAAGATGCGCCGCGTGTTGGGGTGGGGTCAGCATAATATGGTCAGTATAGACTTTTAAGAATTGTGTCTCTCTCCTCGTGTCACCATGGACCGAAGTCAGGAATTAATAAACCCATTCGTACCCGAAACGACGGAATCTGCTTTTGTTTATGCATATGTATCTGTATTACTGTTGTGATTGATATCTTTATGTAATATACAGGATTAAAAAAATGAATGATATATTGGATGACTGAAAATAAAATCCTTGGATTCCTTGCTCTTTGAAAATATTGTTTCATTCTTACAAGGTTTTCCAACCACTTGGTTGGTTGTGGTAGAATTTTCTGTAGCAAATGATACACTAACAAAGAAACACAGTTAATCGCAAATTTAATCGGAGACTTACGCCTGAAGTTTGGAATTTCAAATTGACTTCCTAACAGACACCAGCAGTGTAATTATTAGTCAGGGTTTATATTTTCAACAACATTTGGTTTTTGTAAATAAAATGTATTTCCTGTTACATGGAATTTTTTTGGTTATGGTTATCTGAGCCTGAACTTTTTTGACACCAAAAATGGGCTACAAAGAGGAAAAGATTGAGAAAAACTGCTGGAAACAGTCAGTGAGCTTATGCCAGACAAAATAAAATTTAAAAGAAATTGCTTAAATTTTGAACCTGTGGATATTTGATTTCAGATTATAGAAAATAAACATAAATATTTCAAATATTTGAAGTACATTGCAACTGTGTTAAAAGAAAATAGAATTACAGAAGACATATTATCCCAGACTAGTTTTATGTAGGAGGCTGGAAATGTTGATAGGCAAATACTAAATAGGTTTTTGAGTCTTTGAAAGGCTTGTGCATGCAAAGAGATAAACACGCCATATTCCTTTCTTTCCCTAGAGAAATGCATTGGTAAACACGTTAAAGACCAGAGAATGAGATAGAATGAAAATGTGACCAGAAAGATTAAAGTTCTTTGAGAGTAACGGCGCTTCGGGCAGCTGGACATCAAAGGGATTGAGGAGGAAAAACATCAACCACGGAGAAGGAAAACAAATTTGAGAAACAACTACAACAAAAAAGAATAATAGAAAAATACACGCAAAAATTGCGTGTTAAGAGATAGTGATTATAAACGAATATTGATCAAATACAGTAAAAAAAAATCTATACAAAAACACCGGTGTAACTACCTAACTACGTTTATCTTTGACATTTGATTTGTGTCACGTTAAGTGTGGAAGGAAGAGACTTAAATTTTAATCAATTTTTATCATAACAGAAAATAAGATCCTCGTATCTTTTCTTTTAAAAGAAACTATTCATTAAAACTTGCTTGGACTGTACTTAAGTTTCAGCAGGGTAAGATTTTCGCAAAAGAGATGTCCTGGGTAGTATAATAAATTGCATCTGGTGGCGAGGCTTCAGTTCTAGAAATATTGGGGGTTTGGAGTGCCTATTCATTGCGCTTTATTCCAGGTCCATACTGATGATATGAAGGGAAATTCTTTGGGTTTGTCTTCCAGTCAGAAGTGTTTTGGAAATGTTAACGCTTTTCAGCTTGTGCTATGGTGGCAGTATTTTGGGACCCATGCTGCAGACAGTTTGCTTCTCACCAAGTTTAAACACAGCGGACCAAACAAGAACTAATGCTTATAGACTTAGCTATCGGGTGGATTCTTTGACATCTGTAATCCCAAGCCATACCGTGAACAGCATCAGTTTGTGCGTCAATGGTTGAGGTTTTTCGACAATCTTACCGAAGAGTATCTTCTATTCTGTCCCTGTCCAACTTAAATTTCGTAGCGCATTTATTTACAGTCGCATAGGAAGGGAAATCCTCCGCAAGCATCTGTGCAATGTCTTCGTGGATTTTCTTGAATGTTATACCTTTTTTTTTGTAAATAAATCATGACTGCTCGGGCTTTTGTTTTATTCATTTTTAGATTAGTCACAAACCTCTCACTTTTGTATGGGCTTCACATGCACAGAAATTAAAACAGATATCTGAATTAGTATTTTAGTTTTATAAGAAGTGGTCATGTGTTACCACAACAAAAATGTTCCGCTATGGTTCTTTTTGGAAAAAGTTTAGAACTTTTGGGACAATATTCTTATATATATATATATATATATATGTATATATATATATATATATGTGTGTGTGTGTGTGTGTGTGTGTGTGTTTTATTAATGGGTGATATTGAAATACCTAATGACATCCGTTTTGATTGTATAATGTTCCATATGAAATGATAAAATCCTGGTACAAATGCTTTATAAAAAATTGTTTGGAGTGTAATAATTTTGGAGTGGTATTGCATTTACAGAATAAAATGACTCCTAAAAGCTTATAACATTTTAGAATTTTAAAGAAAATAATATGGTTAGAAAATATTCCAAATTTCCATTAGAAACCAAAAACATTTTAGGTGGCCATAACTTTTATTTGTCCTTGTGTTCTGCAACGACAAATAGAAGGCAATGACAGACCAAAGGCCACTGGGTGGCTTAGGATAAGATTATACAATAATCAGTTTGGACTGGTGTTCTAATCTAAGCTAAGACATGCAAGTATCAAAATAGGGTCTTAACATTTTTTTGGACTGGAAACAATATTGGATAAAACAAAGAGAGTATGAGAAACGGAAAATGTTAGAATGAAGCTCAAGCAAGAGAAGAAAACAGAGATCAGATAAAAATGCATGAAAATAATAGTGATTTATTTATGGCGCCGACATAGGGTCGACGTACTGTTTTATATTCTGCGATATGCACACATAGGATTTTTTTTTCTCGATTACTTTCCTTGAATGTAAATGATATTTATTGTAAGATATAGCTCAGAAATATTACAACCTGTTTTCTAAAAGAAATATCTGAGTTCCCCTGAAAATTAATGGGAATATATACACTTGGTGTCAAAATTGTTTACTCCTAATGAATATTTGCTAAGGAAATTTTCAAGAACTTGCTGAATTTGCCATGCTACCACCTCAAGAAATTTCAAAATTCTAAAATGACTAGACCAGTTCATATACTTCGGTAGCAATATCTCAACTACTGAAAGTGATGTCAATATAATAAGCATGGGTTGTTATCGACAGGTTATGGACTATATAAAAATCTGATCTCTCTGATAAAATAAAATGGGAATTCTTCTAAGCAGTAGCCGTGTCTGTACTACTGTATAGCAGCATACTCGGACTTGAACGAAACTTTTAAATACAATACTATCAAGTCCTGGAAACAACATCCTACATAACAGCAGCCCTGTGGCGATGTACCTACCATTCTTCGAAACATCCCATTTAGAAGAGCAAGAAATGCTGCGAACAGCTGAAGTAAGGAAAAATTCATGAGCAAAGTTCTCCTACACATGAACTTCTACACATAGAATCACGAATGTAAGGCGACCAGCAAACACTTGCATTCATCTGTACTGTGCATACACTGAATACCATCTTGAGGACTTACCAAAAGCGATGGTCGATTGGCATGGATGGCAAAAGAGAGTCAAAGGAATCTCTGCTGTCGTCACGCCTTGATGATGATGATGATGATGATGGCAGTTAGAGATTATTCTCAAAGATGAAGAAGTCCAAAATCATTCACCCTACTCAAGGTAATTATGAAAGAGAATGGAAATTGGATTTTTTGCTTAATTTGACATTTAAATAAAAACACCCATTGAAAATGAATTTTTTAAATCCCATCTCTTTTTTCTTTCATTCACACTCAACTCTTTTTCTCCTCTCTCTCTCTCTCTCTCTCTCTCTCTCTCTCTCTCTCTCTCTCACGCACACAAAGTATTTTATCTCTTTCTTCTTCTCTCCCTTTTCTTCTTTTAATCTCGTTTCTCTTTTTCCTCTTTTCTCTTTTTTCCTCTTTTCTCTTTTTTCCCTTTTATTATTACCTTTTTACTCTTATTTCTCTTAACTCTCTTTTCTCTTTTACTCACCCCTCTCTTTTTCTATATCTTTAATATTTCCCGCATTATTTTAAATTTTAGAATATATTCTTCCCGTTCTTCGACATCTTTATTTCACCTGATTCAATAACATTCACCTGATTCTATAGCATCCACCTGATTCAGTAACACTCTGGAAGGTTCTGAAGAATACAGCATATGAGTGTCACGTGGGCGCCTTACAGTAGTGTATATGGTTAGTGAGTTAGGTAGGCTTACCGTTGCTAAAGAGCTTCAGTTTAACTGAGAGCCCGTACTTCTCTCATTGAGCCACATCTAAGCTTAGCTAAATAAGTATCTGAGAGCAACGTACCACGATAATTAATTCGTTCTACAGCCATGATGAAGATTTTTGAACTTGACAAGAAGCCCCGAATAAATATAATTGATGAGTACAAGCAAGGTGATGGATATACAGCATTTTAAAATCGTTATAATGTTCCTAGATCGACAATGCAGAACATTTTCAAAATGTACAATGAGACTGATTGCATTAAGAATAAGTTAAGGAATGGCTATAAACGGTTATTTCAAAGTGAATTGAAAGGAAGATTGTCAGAGATGTCTCAAAGAATTCTCACTAAACGTCAAACGACATTGTCAATGATGCAAATACAGCAGAATTGAATGGATTGACGGAGACAGTTACTAGATGCCTTCAAAATTAATGGGCTTATATAGACGGAATTTGGCACTTTCGCTTAGGATAAGTGTTATGCATCTGTATCATAGGAAATCTTGTGGTTATTTCAAAATATAAATATCATATTCCTTTAAACACCACCGGAACCTACCGTGAAACTTGCTGTCACATAACTTCCTATTAATAAAATTTGTATCATTTATTTGAAAAAAAAACAAACTGAATTGCAGCAGATATAGAAAATGGAAAGACTTAAAGAAAAATATTACTAAAATTCATTAACTCATTAACCAGAGAACTTTTAAATATAAAGCAAAAAACAAAAATTAAAAAAGAAAAATGAAAGAAGAAATATATCAAACATTCTAGTGTATTTGGCATCGAAGAAAATTTTTTTTACTATACTTTTGTGCGATATTTAGTTATCTATGGGTGATACTTTAGTTTGACTAATATCATCATTTTTATTGTTTTGATCATTGTGCTTTATTTAGTGTTATTTCTGGTGTTTTTGTGCTGTGTAGATTTTTGAGAGAAAGTATTTCATTATTCTACGAGAGAGCAAAGTTAAACTGTGTTGTTCATGCGCTAATGTCCACAATCGTGAAGATTGACAATGAAAGTGAAAGAACAAAACATCTAATGCAAAAAGAAGATGCAAGGAAACGAAAAGAGACGAATGAAAAGATATGTAATAAGAAGATGAAAAAAAAAAGAAGAAAAAATATAGAAAGTAACTTAAGCAAAAGATTTTAAAAATAGCGATAAGAGAAAAGAGAAAAAGGATTCCAGTTGTTTGATGTCTTCAACAGAAACAGGCAAACAAGAAAAACACAAAAAATAACAAAAAACAAAAAAAAGTTATTGTCCAGAATGTTAATGGTTTCTTGATCGATTGGTTGGCGCGAACTTCATGGGGTCGAGAAAATAAAAAAGATTTTCAAAAATTTAGGATAAGAGAAGAGAAGGAAAATAAGTGACGAGAAGGAAGAGAAATGGAGATGTAGAACGGGAAGAATATATTCTAAAATTCAAAAGAAAAATGCGGTAAAGATAAAAGAGATAAAAAAAGAGAGAGGAGAGAAAAAGAGAAAAGAGCGATGAGAGAGATAAGAGCAAAAGGAGATAATAGAAGGGAGAAAAGAGAAATGAGAATAAAAGAGAGAAAAGAGATAAAAAAAGAAAAGTAGAGGAAAATGAGAAAACACTGTGTTAGCGTAAGAGAGAGAGAGAAGAAGAAGAAGAAGAAGAAGAAGAAGAAGAAGAAGAAGAAGAAGAAGAAGAAGAAGAAGAAGAAGAAATATAATGAGAGTAAAAGAAAGAAAAAATATGAAAGTAAAAAAACAGAAAGAAGGAGATGAGAATAAAAAAGACGAGAGAGAGAGAGAGAGAGAGAGAGAGAGAGAGAGGGGTGGGGGTACAGAGAAACAAAGGAATTAGAGAAAAGAAAGAAAAGTGAGTTGATTGAAAACGGCAGAAACAAAACAATGACCGAATAAAAAAGACCAGTGTGATAAGATTAAGAAAGAGAAAAGAGGGACGGGAGTAAAAGAAACGAAAAAGAGATGAAAGTAAAAGTTAGGACAGAGGGAGAGTGTGTGTGTGAGAGAGAGCGAGAGAGAGAGAGTGTGTGTGTGTGTGTGTGTGTGTGTAAAAGGAAGAAAAGAAAAATAAGAGTATAAGAAAGAAAAGAAAATTGGGAGGAAAGACAGATGATTGTAAAAGGGGAAAAATGGGAGTAAAAGAGAGAAAAAAGAGATGATAGATAGATAGATAGAGAGAGAGAGAAAGAGAGAGAGAATCCTAGGTAAAAAGAGAGTTGGTCGAAAAAGGAGTAAAAAAAGAAGAAGAAGAAGAAGAAGAGAGAGAGAGAGAGAGAGGGTGGAAAAGGGAGAAAAAGCGATAAGCGTAAAAGAATGAGAGGGAAACTAGATGAACGAAAATAGAAAGAAAAGAGATTAGACGGAGCTATACGTACAAGGTACATTCAAAATCAATCAAACAAGTAGATAGCGTAATTTACAATAGGATAGATTTTCCCTTTGATTTTTGAAAAAAATGTTTAAGCCTTGTGGGAGAATGTGCGGACAGCTTTCTTGCTGTCAATGAAATTCTTTTCAATATTGATAATTTCCAAAATTTTACGAGGAGTTAAAAAATGTTTCCCGGATAGTTTGGTTTTAATATATGACGAGATATTTTCAATAAGGTTCACCTCTGTCAGTTTTTCAAGCCATTGAAGAGTACAATCGTATCTTTACCGTCTTCGGCAGAATTAGTGTATTCTTAAAAAACAAAACAAAAGAAAAAACAAAAACAAAAAGAACAATCTGGTTGTTTCGTCTTTAGAAAAGAAATTCTCAGTTGTAGAAATAAGCTTTTCGGTAATATTCTCCGCTATTTCAAATCGTTGATTGATACTTCACAATGAAGTAGAGCCCAGTCAGTTGGGGCTATCGAATACATCGCCTGAATCTCTGCAGTATCCTTGATATGAAATAAAACCATCTTAGTCCAGTCGGCTAGAGCTGTAGAATATACTGACTGCATCACTGCAGAGGTATGAGACCCCTTAACCAGTGTCCTGCATATGAAACAAAACCATCTTAGCACAGTCGGCTGGGGCTGTAGAATACACCAACTGCATCTCAGCAGAGGGATAAGACCCCACCCAACGACTGTCCAGGATATGAAATAAAACAATCTTTGCCCAGTCGGCTGTGACTGTTGAATATGTTGACTGCATCTCTGCAGAGGGGTAAGACGAGTGTCCTGATATGACATTAAACCATCTGATGGCGATGCTTGGAGATTTGGGGAATTTGGAATACCTCTTCATAGTCATTGTTCCCAGGTCCACTCTGACCTGGAGTGGTTGCACCAGATAGGGTCCTGTCTATGAGTCAAATAGAACAAACTTGTGTGCAAACAAATGAGTGATGTTAAATTGTGATTGTTATATAGCAATACTTGAAACCATTTAAATGTGTGCAAAAAAGAGTTCAGGATCGATTAAGAATGTTATCTAAAAATGTGTTTACAAATCATATATGTATTTGAATATATATGTATTAAGAGGATTTGGCATTACAATTGTCGATATGCAATAAAACCAAACCAAACAAATCAAAACCATCTGATGGTTAGGTTCCAGTATTGGAGTTGTTATTTCTTCTGTTCTGCTCTAATGTTTAGTTACTAATGAATTTATAATATAATTTTGGGGATTGGGACGCTATTTATTTCGCCATTTTAGCGGGGGGGTTCTTTTTGGTTTAAGGAGAGGTGGAATTTATATTTTTACTTGGGTTGTTTTGTTTTCTTATTAACTGCTATGGGGTTAGGCAAACTGTGAGACTTCTAAGCTTTTAGAAGAGATTCAAAACCTTTTTGCCGTGTATACTAATACATTCGATCAGAGTCATATATTCAATTTTGATTTACTGTAAAAAAAATGTCTTTACATTCAAAATACATTATTCAAGCGGCATTTTACAAAGAAAATAACAGCATAAAATTTTGTAAAAATTTCGGCATTTGTGCCGCCATGAAACTGGCAATGGATGGACACTAGCCACCGTATCAGCATAGAAAAACAATGTCAATGACACGGTAGGAGGGGTAGGAATGCTTATAGGACCAAGAGCGTTAAAAACACTTAATAGCATTGAGAGAATACAACCAAGGATGATGGCAGATACGTTTAATGGCAACCCCAGAGCAATAATCATCTCCTGCTACAGCCCTACTAATGTTAGTGAAGAAACCGAACTAGTCACCTTCTACGAGGAGCTATCCTCTCTAGTGCGTAGCATTCAGAAACACAACCTGCTAGTCATTGGCGGGGATATGAATGTCCAAATCGGGAAAAACGTCAAATAGGAATGGACAACATCTAACTGATTTCATGATAGAAAATAGATTAACATGCCTCAATACAAACAATCCAAAAAGGGAGGGAAAATTATGGACCTACACATACGCGAACAATAGTAAAGCACAGATAGACTACGTCTTTATAAACGAGAAATGGAAAAATAGCACGATGAATTGCGAGGCATACTCCTCTTTCGAGGGTGTGTCCTCCGATCATCGAATAGTCACGGCCAAATTACGACTTAGCGTACGAAAAAACGCCACACGAACAGCTACCACTAAACACTATGATTGGGCCCTTCTTAGCAACAGAGATATTAGAGATAAATATGTATTAGAATGAAGAAACAGATTCGAAACACTACAAGAAAAGACAGAAAAAGGTACCCCAAATGACGAATATGAGAATTTCGTTGACGCACACCTCGAGGCGGCATCAAAGTGTATTCCAACAAAATCTAGAACTAAATATTGAGTCCCATGGGAAACGTTAGCGGTTAGAGAAAAACGTGCACTCGTGAAAACTGCCTCCAAAAGTTATCGGAAGAGCCCAACAAACACAAATGCCCGAAAACTAGAAAAGGCACAATATCAATTAGCAGACATATATCTAAAAGAACAGACGGAATACATACAAAATCAGATAGATAGGATTAGAGACTCAGTGGAAGATAGGCAATCTAGGATAGCCTGGCAAACAATAAACGAAGTGAGTGGAAAGAAGAGCACAGCAAAAGCAAAACTGAAAGCTGCAAACCAACAAGAAAGAATAAAACTGTGGAAACAGCATTTCGAAAATCTACTAGGAAACCCACCGAAAGTAAGGCATGAACAGATCATCAGAATTATCAGTAAGCAATTAGACATTAAACTAGGTCCGTTCACCAAAGAAGAACTCGACTTGGTTCCTAGAAAAATTTTAAATAGGAAAGCTGCAGGGCTTGACGAGATCCCCCCAGAAGTATGGAAGACCAGACAATTCGACGACAAACTGCTCCGACATTGCAACGCAGTCTATAATCAAAATCTGATAGACAGATGGATGAAGGGATGCATCCTTCCTTTCCCTAAAAAGAGTGACCACGAATTAGCCAAGAACTACCGAGGTATAACACTAACATTCATAGCAGCCAAAATTTACAATGCCCCACTACGAAACCGCATTGAACCCAAAATCGACAACATCCTTAGGAAAAACCAAAACCTCACAAATATTGACCATCCGTAGAATCCTTGAAAGCGTACGGGCAAAAAACCTACACTATGGAACATGAAGGTGACGGTAGTACCAATTGTAATTGCTGCACTCAGAACATTCTCCAAAGGCTTCGTAAAGAGATTAGAAAACTTACAAAACCGAGGAAGTGGAGACCATCCAGCCTACTGCATTATCAAGATCGGCCAGAATACGGAAAGGAGTCCTTGAAACTTGAGGAGACTTGTTCTCACTCAAACTCTCGTTGAAAACCATGCGCTAACGCTGATGAGAAAAACTCTCAAAGAAGTAAAAAGCAACTAAGAAGCGACATCTCAAACGAGAAACGTAGACGTGGATAAGAAAGAGAGAAATTGAATCTCTTCTAATGGTAGCATAAAACAACGCCATATCAAAGCGAACATAGAAAAGACACTACAAAACAGCAGATGTAGATTATGTGGTGATAGAGACGAAACGATCAATCACATAATAAGCGAATGTAGCAAATTAGCATAGAAAGAATATAAGACTAGGTATGATTGGATGAGCAAGGTGATCCACTGGGAACTCTGCAAGATATTGAAGTTTGACCATACGAACAAATGGAATATGCACACCCAGAATCTGTCAGGAGAATGAAAGGCACAAACTCCTCTGGGATTTTGAGATACAAATGGATCTCCTAATCTCGGCCAGACGGTCAAACCTTATAAACAACAACAACAACAACAAAAAAAAAAAAAAAAAAAAAAAAACAGAGAACTTGCCTAATTGTGGAATTTTCTGTTCCGGCGGATCACAGAATAAAATTGAAAGAATGTGAAAAGAGAGATAAGCACCTTGAACTTGCTAGGGAATTGAACAAAGAGGGGGACATAAAAGTGATGGTTATACTAATTATAATTGGTGCTCAAGGTAATGTCACCAAAGGATTGGTACAAGGACAGGAGGACTTGAAAATAACGGGATGAGTGGAAACTGTCCAAACTACAGTATTGTTGAGATCGGCCAGAATACTGAAAAGAGTCCTGGAGACTTACTTTCACTCAGACTCCAGTGAAAAACCATCAGGTAATCTCGGCCATAAGACCATTATTATTATAATCAACAAAAAAAGAGAACTTGCAAAATTGTCAACTTTGCTGTCCCGGCTGACCACAGAGTAAAACTGAAAGAATATGAAAAGAAGGATAAGTACCTCGACCTTGCTAGGGAATTGAAAAAACTATGGAACATGAAGGTGACAATTATACCAATTGTAATTGGTGCGTTTGGAATAGTAACTAAAGAATTATTAAAGGGACTGGAGGACTTGGAAGTCGGCAGACGAGTGGAGACCATCCAAACTACTACATTATTAAGAACGGCCAGAATAGTGAGAAGAGTCCAGGAGACTTGAGGAGACTAGCTGTCACTCAAATTCCAGTGAAAAACTATCAGCTAAGGCTGATGTGAAACACTCTAATGAGTAAATAATAATAATAATAATAATAATGTTAAAGCGAAAACTGATAAAACATAAGAGAATAGCAAGTGTAGTCTGTGCGGTGACAAAGATGAAACGGTTAATCACTTAATAAGTGAATGCAGAAAACTAGCTCAAAAAAGTATAAAATTTGGCACGATTCGTGGCGAGAGATAATCAATAATGAATAGTGCGAGAGGTTAGAATTTGACCATACTACCAAAGCGTATATATACAAACCAGACTTCTTCCTAGAAAATGAGATCCATAAAATTCTCAGGGATTTTAAGAAGCGAAAGGATCAGAAAATCTCGGCTTGAAGACCAGACCTTGGGTTAATAAACAAAAAGAAAAGAACTTATCATCTCGTGTATTTTATTGTCCCGGCGGACCATAGAGTGAAAATGAAAGAAAGTAAAATGATAAAGAAATACGTGAACCTTATAAGAAAGATAAAAAATCGGGGAACACGATGGTGACGATGACACTAATAGTATTTGTGTAACGACCCTAATCCCTTCACTTACTATGCAAGCTCTCAAGGCACCATATAGATTGAAACACACGGAGCATTCCTCTGCTTCGTTTAATCCTCTGCCACTGCACAAACGGGAAATTAACGGAATGTGGCCTATCAGGGTGTCGATACTTCAGCATGACCTCAAAATCTCTTTTAACTGATTAACGTTGTATGCTCATGGAAAAATCTAAAAATTAAAAGCCTCAAGCCGTGGTATTCTGACCAAACTCACTCGGATTAAAAAAAAAGAAGTCAACGATAAAATCTATTTTTTATATCATTAAAGGTACATTTCTATCGTGGGTTGTTTTTAGCTTGGAACAGAGGACAACTTTCGATTTCTTAACAAGAACCGTATATCACTTCCCTCAATGTTTGCTGGTTTGTAAGGGATTGACTGAAGATCCAGATAAAATCAATATTTTTATGTCATTAAAGGTACATTTCTCTCTTTGATTGCTTTTTAGCTTTGACCAGTGGACGACTTTCAACTTCTTAACAACAACAAAATTTGCTGGTAAGGGTTGACTAAAGACCCAGCTAGCAGTCGCTCGCGAGATTCACGTGTCTGGTTAGTAGCAGATTCTCTTTCTCTTCCCGCTTTTCTTTTTTCCTTCACTTGAGGACCACTTCTTATACACCGTTCCCAATTCGCAAAATTATTTGTAATTATCTTTTTTAACAAAGCATTGACTCTAATTGGTCCTCTATTCTCTTCTCCGAAAAGAATAAATATTCTGATATCGACTTACCTTAACTGATATCGACACACCTCAACTGATATCGACCTACCTCAACTGATAACAGCATTCCTCAAATCTATTACGGACTATTTTTCTTATAAAGCAATGAACCATTGTTCCCATTTCTAGTCTAAAATAAATAGACACATCTGGAGCATTATGATATCGGTACACCTGTTATATAGTCACAAATGCAGATTCACATCTACATACATGCACATATATATGTAGAATAATTCACAACGACACAATGATAAAGACAGACGTAGAAAGACTTCTTTAACAAAATATTTACCTCTCACTTTATTGCAAGGGTTCGAAAAGGTTATCCAAGGTTTGCGTGTGAGAGGGAGCTGGTGACCGAACATAAACTGTAATATTTTGACCCCCACTCTTATGGCCGTTAACGTTGTGTCTTTCTCGTTCTCCTGATGCTCAATCGGAGGCCCTGGGGTCCACTCTGCTTGGTGCTGGCTTTCTCTACTGCATCTTATCAGCAACTTTTTTGGTCCCCAAACTCCATCGGGGCTCCCGAGGGCCCCCTCAGCCGGGTGTAGCTTTCCCTACCACATCTCGTCTATAACTCCCTCTCCGACTGTAACTGCAACTGTCTCGGAACTGGAACTCAAACTCAACTGTCTTGGCTTCTGTCTTGACTGAGTTATATAATAGTTCAACGCCCACTCGATCTTTGAAATCGCATGTTTAATCGTCATCAAGCGGAAATAACTGTCATGCAGTTCAGAGGTCACTTTCTTCCGGTGCGTCAGTCTATGAGAATATCATGGGATTTTTAGCTTGTCCCATTTTGTTAGCCAATTTCCGCCCACGCGATTTCTTCTCCTAACTGCCTTTGGAATGTGTCACTTCCTTCCGTTGCATCACCTTGAATGGCATTTTGGGCCGGGTCGAAAGTCAAAATACAACACACCCATACTGATATTAGCCAACCTAAAACTCACAAATCTATTCGTAATTTTATTTTTAACAAACCAATGATTCTCCGTCCTTATTTTTCATTTGTAAGAAAATACGTATTCTTATACAAGAGCACCTAGACCTCCAATAAATTCACTCATTTATCCTTTTTTTAGCAAAATAATGATTCACTGCATATATTTTCTCAGCCTTTTTAATGTTATCTAATTTTGGGGAAATATGAGACCTTGACCAAAAATGATAAGGTCTTCTGACATCTACTGATTGTTTGTGAATACAGTATGCAGAAACGAATTGTGAGACTTTCAATGTTAAAACTCACAAAAGAATTCTTACTACTTAGTTTTTACGTATACGATCAGCAGAGAGGTCATACACTATACTAGAAGATCGAATACGTGAAGTTTGAGTAGGAAGTATATTTTGTGAGAATAAACATTTGATATAAATTGCATATCTCTTTGCCTAAAAAAGTAATGGGCACATTTTAATTTTTTACAAACCACTATATATATATATATATATATCATATGAAGTGCTCTTGGTGTAATAGTTACCATCATAGGATCATAGGAAATGGACACGTTGGCCTGAGTTCAAATCCTGGACTAGGATGTTTGCATTTCATATTACGATAATACCTTTGGCAAATGTATGAATCCAATAATTTTGACTTCAGCCATCGATAAATAGTAGGGAATACTAAGCTCTTTAATCTTGGCATGACAACTAGTAGAGGACAATGAAAATTCTTAAATCAAACCTGTTAAACTAAAAAATTGACTTTGTGTCTCATCCTACTCATACAGCGTGGTTTATATATATATATATATATATATATATATAAAGATAAAATGCAAATTAGAAACGCACATAAAAAGACCTTATGATGTTATGAGAGAGCAGATCTAAAATCTTCAAATTATGTACTCATAAACTTGTGACCACACAATCATTAACAGATATTTCCGACTGATGATTGTGTAATCCATATGAAACTTGAAGTATCGTACTTTAAAACGTTATATATATATGTGTGTAAAATTAACTTAAATCGCGAGTCGGAAATCTCCTACTAAAGTTTCACCTTAACGGATCATCAGGAAGTCTAACTCTGACTAATGCTAAAAGAGAAAACGCCGTTTTTATATTCACCAAAAACCCATCTAGCTTAAAATTTACATAACAAAAGAAACAAATAAATAAATGATTAAAAAATGAAAAAAAAACAACTTACTTTTATTTAAAAAAACACAAAAAAAAACTCGTTATAAATACTCCGAAACCTATCCCTAATTATAGAGCAACCACGCCCTTTTGTGTCTACAACTATTTAACACCTCCGATCTTTGGTTTAACATATCCCTACTTTTACAAGAGGCTATTGCCAATTTTTCCTCCATGCAAAGCAAACAATCCCTATCACCAGCCCTATATTTATGGCATTTCTTTATTACTTCCCATTTCAGTATCGGATCTATCCCTTTGTTATCCTTGACCTCCCACAGATAACATAGTACTATGCCTATACTTCTCGTGGGAGAAACTCATTTTATGGTTATAGTACCTAGTTTTAAATTCCCCTTGCGTCGACCCAAAGTATATCTTTTTATTTCTATTATTACCCGGATCACTATATACTTCCACTTTATACACCACCCAGTCTTGTTTACATTTACCTCCCAACGGGCATCTAACCTTATCCCTACAATTACATTTACCAATCACCTTATTTTTCTCTTTACTAAGTTTAGCTATATTATTCTTATTTATTATGCCATTGATGTTTGGCATGCAACTATAACTTAATTTAACACAGTTCTTATTAAATATCTTATGTAACGGGTTCCCACTAGGGAAATTTCTTTTTAACAACTTAAAGAATTCTTTCCCTAAGTTATTGACTACCTCCATGTTATAGGGGGGATTAAACCATAAGTTTTTTCTAGGTCTATTTCTCCTTTTTTGCGTATTACTTTCTTCCCTATCCCGATATTCTAATTTGATCCTATATCCGTCATTCTTCAAAGCCTCCTCATATTCCTGCTTGCTTCGTTAAAAAATTTCCTTGTTGGAGGAGTTATTTGATAACTTATGCTCTATTCCCTTAGGTACATGTCTAAATACCTGTGTTGGGTGGTTGGATCCCCTGTCCACATAACGCAGAACCTGGTTCCTTTTTCTTCCACTTTATAAGTTTAAAGTAACATCAAGATAATCGGTAATTTTTGGTTCCTTTTTCTTCCACTTTATAAGTTTAAAGTAACATCAAGATAATCGGTAATTTTTGGGTCCGTCTTTATATCTAACCTAAATCCAAACTCATCAAACAGCCTATGCAATCTTTTTCTAATATCATCACATTTTTTCGGTGTGCTTTTATCCACGATAATCATTATGATAAAGCCCGTGGCTATTCGGGTCCATAATCTTATTAATCCCATCCAATAATACACACCCCACTCGCGCTCCAGAAGTGTATCCTCACTACCAGATTTGCTCCACTCGTGTTGAGCACTCTTGTAATTGTAGTATTGCAGTGTTCACGGAAGATTTTAGTTTTCTTTTGACCAACTGACTGCATATCTCTTGATTTTTAAGGGGTGTGTCGGGGTTGGCCTTTTCTTTCTTTTTGTCCTATAATATTTTTTTTCTTTTTCCCCCGGGCGGTGATTCGAGATATTTTTATCTCTTGTTCCTGGCGTTTTTTTTCTTTATTTCTGGTACCATGAATGCTGGTAGATATTAGATTAGTAAATATATGTATATAATATATATATATATATATATAATTAGTAAATTATATGAATTGTATATGCATATGTTATGCTATAAAATTTGAGACACTTACTATATAATAAAACAGAAAACAGCAGTAAATTTAGAAAAAAATTTGACACCAAATTTGTACTAATGTAACGAAAGTAGAGAGTGAATATCACATTACAATAAATAAGAAATGCAATTTGCGACTCAGAGTATATCATGCAGTTGTTTGTCAGGTAAGTTTCTTTCAACGTATTTAGTTGGAAGAAAGTTACCAGGCAATTGAGAGTGAAACTCTGAGTGGTGAGTCTTATTCCATATATATTTTTTATAAAGATATATGTAATCCCGTCTCATGTTTGATAAATAAGATTACAGACATTAAAGAGTTTTGATCCCCACTTTTTATGAGCTAGATATTAAATAAAAGAAAACAGAGAGAGAGAGAGAGAGAGAGAGAGAGAGAGAGAGGGGGGAGAGAGAAAGAGAGAGAATACCAATGGAAATATGTAAATATCTTCAGGGAAAAAATGTTCAAGCAATCATCGAAAAGAACAGTACGGTTTCCACGTGACTGGATTTCTATCAAATATTTATTAAGTTTGAACCGTTGTTTTTTTAGAGGAAATCTTCAGCTCTTTCGTCCGCCTTCTCTTAATATTGTTATCCAAGCCGACTAGTGGCAAAAAAATAAACTTGTAATAAAAGGATCTCGCACCTGCTCCAAACGTAAGCGAGAATTATATCATTGTCAATGTTTATTTTTTCTTCCCTTTTTTCTTTGATGCGATGCAGCAAATAATAGAATCTATTCTACACGTGCTTCTTTGCCTCAGTGGTTAGGTAACAGGCCTGGCAGCAAAGCAAAGAATATCACGAGGTATTTAGTCAGATGATGAGGAAGAAAGAAGAAGAAAAAAGAGGCACTCACGCATTAGTGACGACATTAGCATACCCTTGTGAGAGGTATGAACCCCTTATTCCCTAAATTATGTGTTAAATAGTATCCCTGGTGTTCTTTTATAAGGATGGCTTCAGCATTAAATAAACAACCAACGTTGATATGCCACTAAACGAAGAAACTAAACGAAACCAAACCTGTATACGAGGCTAAGAATACACTGACCGAATCCTCAGCTAAAGATAAGACCAGCCCAATAAGGAGTATCCTGTGTATGACATTAGACCGAATCTGGTAGTGAGGATACACTTCTGGAGCACGAGTAAGTATGAAGTACTGTTAGAGTATCATCTATGTTTCTTTCCAAATTATTTGCGTACGATAGAAATACTTGATACCATTTGACCTTGTGGAAATTTTTTTTAAGAAACGACACGAAAATGTAAATATAAATGTACAATGAATGCAGTTACCTAGCCTCTATGCATAGAATAACCCAAGATGGGTTGACATGCCATTAAAATCGCTCAATAAATCAAACTATAATAAATCAAATTACTGAAGATTTCATCATAAACATAGGAAATAAAAAAAATCCCAATTTGTTGTCAAAGGGGTATCAATATTTTTGTCACTTTTATCGCTGAATGTTTGGTCAGAATGAGTCTGAAGACAATGCCAAGTTTCCTTAAAAACTCCAGCCCAAAATTTGTCATCAATGTTTACTTTCGAATGGCTGACACCAAAGGATATCGAAAGTTTGAATTTAAATTTGTCTGTTAAAGATCTGTGGCCACCCTAGATCGAAGAGCCTGTCCTGCTATTTTAAGCATAGATGGCGGGAGAAGTGATGAATACGCCGACTGCACCACTGCAGAGGGGTAAGACCATTCCCAAAGAGTATCTTGTGTTGATGGGAGTCTCAACAAGAGATTCAGTTTAGTGTCAACTAAACTAAATCTAATGTTGAGGCTCCAGTCTTAGAGCTTTAGGAATGTGGACTACTCCTTCATTGGCATTACTCCAAGGTCCACTCTGGTTCGAAGTGTTATTATCTGTCAGGGTCCAATCTGTGGGTTAAACAGAACACGTATCCTGGGTATAACACTAAACTACATTAAAAGGTTAGGATCAATTCTCGGAGCATTCGGGAATATGGAGTACCCCTATATTGACATTATCCCCAAGTCCACTCTGCCCGGAGTGGTAGTACCTGTTAGGGTTCCATCTATCGGTCAAATATAACTGTTCAATAGCTCACTAGGGTTTATAATCAATATGATATAGAATTATTTGTTCTAAATAGCAATTCTTGAAATCATTCCAGAGTGCAAATAGAATAATTAGCATTATGTAGCAATATTTGAATTCGTTTAGAATTATTAGTTTTCGTAATATCAAATGTCAATTAAATGTGAGCTAACAAATGAGCTCAGGGTCATTTGAAAATAATGTTAGCCACACGCTATTTGCTTTCATTATTATATATATATATATATATATATATATATATATAGGATTTGGCATTTGGGGTTGTATGCCATAAAACAACCAAACCAAACCAAACCAAATTAAACCTTAAGCTTCCGCTTACCGATTCTACTTTCCACGCCGTTAACCTTCATAACAACCACTTCTCAAACTAAGCTAATATGGATAACCCTGTTGAATTTTTACTGAACGAATTTTTAAAAAAAATAGGTGACACATATTGGCTTAGTAGGGTAGCTATGTTTAGAAATTTTGAAACTATTTTCGTCTTGCATTTTTGTAAATATTTTTCTTTGTGTACTCATATGCGTTAGAAAATTTCCTTAGAATTCTTCAAGCTTTCATTCATTTTTTTTTTCGTCTACTTATTTTGCGATTTTGACGTCTGAATGAAACACGATTTTTTTTTCTCGCGTGTATAATGCATTTGAGATTCGAGCCAGTAAATATTGCTTTCCGATATCGTGCTTACTCTATTCTTTATTTTTATTTTTCGACTTACATCAACATTTTCAACATTTTGCATCAACAGCATCGATCTTAAACCGGAGAGAGAGTGTGTGTGTGTGTGTGTGTGTGTGTGTGTGTGTGAGAGAGAGAGAGAGAGAGAGAGAGAGTACATTACGAGAATAGTGTAAGTTTCTTGCTCATCTTTTGCTTTTCATATTGGGCCAAACACAATTCAAATCAATGCACACATTATGCTCCTTATCGACTCCTAAGTGTCTGGGTGTGTTAGGTGGGGGTCGGCGTTCCTCGTACCTAGAGGAGGTGCGTATTTTCCACCCGTGCCAGAGGTCGATTAACAAGCCAATGTAAACACAGGTATTATTCAAGTCAGGTAGGTACGCTTCTCCTGTTTAGAAAAACTGGTGCAAGACAATCTTTCTATTCTCATTCTTAATCAGTTCACTTTTTACCATTACAAGTCATGCAGCGTAAACATTTAAATATTCTTTCTGTCTTTCCTTCTTTTTTCTTTCTTTCTTTCCATGATTTCGTTTGCGGTTTCTTTTTCACGATATTCTTTCTTTCTTTCTTTCTTTCTTTCTTTCTTTCTTTCTTTCAATGATTTTCTTTCTCTTTGTTTCTTCGTTTATTTGTTTCTTCTTTCTCTGTTTCTATATTTTCACAATGATTTTCTTTCTTTCTTTCTTTCTTGCAAATATTTTCTTTCTTTTTTTCTTTCTCTCTTTCTTTCTTTCTTTCTTTCTTTATTTATTTATTTTATTTATATATTGTAAGAAGAATAGAGATAGACCTAAATGCCCTTTGAAATGTAATTATTTATTTGATAATTGAGTTTGATAATTGTTTATTTGATAATGAAATTGTTTATTTGATAATGTAATTGTTTATTTGATAATATGAAACCACATTCAAAAAGAAAGAAGATAACTATTATAATGAAAGCTTTTTGGTGCATAATGAAACATTAACTAAAAAAAGAAAAGGATTTCCTAACAAACTCTATTAAAAAAAACTAGCATTTTCAACGGATTACCAAAAATCCACAAGTCCGAAGAAATTAAAAAAGATTTAGTAACATTCAATTCTCAATAGACTGAAATTCCAAAACTTAGTGATCTCAAATTTAGACCGATAATAGCAGGCCTATCTTGCCCCACAAACAGACTCAGCAAACAAATAGTTATTCTACTACAACCATTCATATATAAAATGAAAAGCTACATTAGAGATGACAGCAACTTCTTAAACTTCATGCCATAAAAAACTGATCCCCATACACTCGTGGTCACATTTGACATCACAAACCTATATAGAAATATCCCCCATAATTTAGAAAAACAAACCATCCCATTTTGGATAGAAAAATACCCAGAAACATTGCACTCAGGATTTAACAAAAAAAACATCTCTGATGGCGTAGAACTAATCTTAAACTGGAACTCTTTCCGATTCGATAACAAAAAAATTATTAAAACCTGTGGAACTGCAATGGGCACTAAAATAGCACTAACGTACATCACCCTAACTTTTGCATACTTCGAAGAAAATCTACATTGAATCATGATTAAAAACTGCAGCAATATAAAAACAGAATCTTTTAGATCATGAAAAAGATACCTAGATGACTATTTCATATTTCAGAAATACTCATTGGGAAACATTAACAAATTACATAACTAACTCTAATAGCTACACCCTAAAATAAAACTACCATAGAATATAACTATCTCTGGACATCCTCAAAAAACAAAATGGCAAAATTATCGCAAATATCTACCACAAACCCACAAACACCCAACAATACCTCCATTTCAAGAGTTATCTTCCCTAGAACTGCATAAAACCCAACCCTTAAACCCAAGCACAAAAGATCTACACCATAGTCACTAACAAAAAACCTCCGACAAACTTGCCTCGAAGAATCATGGGTAACCCACCACCAGAGCGGATATCCCACGGGACTAATAAATAAGCAATTTGAATTAGCGATAAAATACCATTAAACGAACTACGAACCCCTCAAAAGCATCGTAACAAACTAACCTGAATATGTGTGTCAAGATAAGAAAAAATTATCCAGAGTTTTTTACAGGAATATTTAAGAATCTAGATCAATTTAAAAACGATAGAATTAAAAACATGTTAGACACAATAAAAATGATTTAAATAAACGTCAAGCAAAACACTTAAAATAAATACTAATCTCATCTAAATTTGGGAAACCCACAATACACGGAGTCTCAAAATTCAGAAATGAAAGATGTGATTTATGTAGGATAATCGTAGAAGGAAAATTCTATACCTTCAACCCCAACAATTTATGATAAATAGAAATTCAAGCTGCAATTGAAAAATGAAGTCTAGATAATCAAATTTCCTAAATGCTAAGAGACATACATTGGATGTACTCAAGCATTGCCAGAAAATCGAAAACTTTATGTATCAGAACAGCTTTATGTATGCAGCAAAAGAGACACTAAATAATGCTCATTACTCAAAATAAAAAAAAAAAATTAATGAATTCAAAATTACATTAAATGAAGCCTAACTACACACTCACACGTAAAGATATGCACACATAGACTAGTATAATTTCGTATGGGGCCAAATACACTTTACACACATTAAATACATATGTATATGTACGCGGATGTACAATCGTGTGTATGAATGAATTCACAGATATATATATACACATGAATGTACGTGCTTGCGTGTGTGTGTACATACATATACACGGAGAAGGTATACTTATATATAAATATGTATATATGTATATATATATACGTGGTGTCTTCAGTAAGTTCCCAGACTTTTTTGTACAGGCATTTAAAATTGTCGTAGACTATTGAATTCAGTATCTTATTACTATACATCTTATGAGATGACTGACTATTTTTAATGATTTCAGGTTCAAATGAACAGCTACAGCAGGAATTGTAATACACCCTACTAAAGCCTGATTATCACAGCTGGTGAATTTCAAAAATACAATCTGGACGTGAGGACACTTTAGAAGAACGATATGCCATAAAATTCTGTTTTAAACTTGGAAAAAATGCCACAGAAACATATAGAATGCTTCAGACTGCTTTTGGAGAATCTTGCAGGAATTGATCATCAGTTTTTGAGTGGCATAAGAGATTCAAGGAAGGCAGGGAGTCTGTGAGGGATGATGAGAGGTGTGGAAGGATTAAGGAAATCAATAAACCTGAGTTGATTGGCCAACGGGTTAGGGTTAGGGTTACTATGTTGAGGTTTTAAGGGAGTTCAGGAGAAGATTCCGTCGGAAGTGGCCAGCACCTTCAAGTTGGGTCAGTGGCATTTCCACTGGGACAATGCACCAGTCCACAACTCCATCCTTGTTACAGACTATTAGACCAAGATGGGCATCAACACATTTGCTCAGCCTTCCTATAGTCGAGACCTTGGTCCCGGTGACTTTTGGTTATTCACTAAGCTTAGAGGGTGTCGTTATGAGACAATTGAGTAGATGAAAGAGGCTGTGACGAAGGTCATTGACACGCTCACACAAGAGGAGTTCCATAGGGCCTTCCATGGGGCCTTCCAGAAGTTGTTGGAACGGTACAAGTGCATTGCATATATATATATATATATATATATTGTAGTTGACGAGTGTTAAGCAAGGAGACATCCAGTACCATTTTAAAGGCTTTTTTATGACGCGACCTGGGATTGAACCCAGGTCTCTCGGAACATTGGCGAACGCTCTGCCTACTAAACATAAAGATAAACACTTTCTGGTAAGAAAAAGATCGATCGAGATGAGTGGATCAAGAGTGATAAATATGAGATAACTAATAAAGATCAACTTGAACAATTATATAAGGTTTATGCTTGACCAAAAGAAGGTCATGTGTTTATAGATTATCGAACGAGAGTCAAACCATGTCTCTTCTTATCAGTTTGCCTCGTTGATACCATTGATATCAATAAACGGACTTATTAAGTTATATACATTGAGCATTTACATAAACAATTCGACGAGATATTTAATTTATAGACAAATATACATGAATAGCTTATAACAGTTTAATCTATCTATCTATCTATCTATCTATCTATCTCCTCTTTTATTTGGACTGTTCTAGTTCTGTATATTTTTCTTCGTGTATCACATGTACATACATCTTACCATGTGAATAAGCACCACTCTATAATTCCAATCAATTAGCCACTTTTCACGCATTTCCGTCTGATAATTGTGTACACGACATAATTATTCATAATATATTTTAGGTTTTATCTCTGCCCTGCAAGAAAAAACATCAAGTACTTTTAATTCACACCTTTAAAATTTATTTTTATACATAGAATTAGAAAGAAAATAATTTCAAAAATCAGATTATTATCATATTTCAGGTGTGGTCTAGCGTCATTAGAACATACATAATTTCTTTTGAAAAAAAAATAAAAAGGCATCTATATTGCAAGGGAGAGAAACGTGATAATTTATGTTGAGGATATGTAAAATGGATTTAAAAAAATGGAAACAGCCGCATCTAGGATTTGAATATTGTTTTCTGGTTTCATTTCCCACATCTAGAGCTTAAGAAAATGTAGAGAACCTTTTCATTAGCATTACTTCCAGGTCCACTCTGAATCAGAATGGTAGTTGCTGTTAGGGTACCATCTATGGGTCAAACAAAAGTAGTATCCTGGGTGTGAAACTCAACTGCATCTGATGGTAAGGCTCCAGTTCTGGAGCTTTGGAGTATATGTAGTACCCCTACAGTGGCATTACTCCCTGGTCCACTTGGACCCAGAGGTTTCATCTATCGGTCAAATATATCTAACCAATAGTTTATTAGGGTTTATAACTAATATTAAGTCGAATATTTAATCGAGCTGAATAGCAGTTTAACTGTGTGCTTACTATAAATGGAATACTTTAAATCATTCAACTGTCTGCTAATAGAAATGTTAGTGCCATATAGCAATATTTGAAACAATTAAATCACTTGAACATCTTTTACGATCTTGAATAACTTTTATGCATCTTTTATTTCAGCATCAGCCACGATTTGATGGACTGATTTTAAAGGTGTATCAACCTGCCTTGGTTTATTTTATGCCAAGAGGTTAGAGAATCATGTTCAGCGTACATTCATTTTTACATTTTTCCTTTAAATTTTTTCAGACAGTCCGATTGAATGGGAATAATTTTTAATCAGATCTGTTTGATGAGACCCAGCGCTTTCACTCCGAATCAGAGTGGACCAAGTATAATGGTTATGAAGGGGTACTCCACAATTTAGTATCATACTCAGGACACCTCTTTTATGGGAAAGTGAGATCTTACCCCTCCGCAAAGGGATACAATCAGTATCACTACAGGATGGACGACCGTCCTGTGCTGACTCACTTTGAACTCCTTCTTTCCTATGTATTTCTAATCAACTACACAAAGTGAAAAAAGGCCGGGTTTACTGGATGAAATACAGGACATTTCGCCTTGAGAATCACAATTTCCACGATGTTTATTACTCACCTTCTTACTGCGCTTGCCCGGTTATTTAATGATCTACGCCCTGTAGCAACGATGCAATCACGTAGTTGTGTATTTATCGATAGAGACGTTGTTTTGAACGGGATATTTCATGATTCTCACTCGGAAGTTACACACTTAGACAACTACTATTCGTTAATTAATCCCGTAAAAAAGAACGGTGTGGACGACAACCTGTGCAATACCAATGGTCTTACAACAAGCAAAAAATGCATTAAATGTTTTTCGGCCTTTACGCATACTTAAATGGTGTATTTGACAGTTTCTCTCTCAGGGATAAAGCGGTTAATTGAGGGAACACGTAATTTTGCCAGAATGTCAAGTAAAGCTCTATAAAAGAAGGGAAGGTCATTTGGAAAGTGAACAATTATTGTGTTATGCGTTTATATAAATAAATTGTAGAAAAAAAAAACAGGTTCAATTTTTTACAACAACGTGACTAATTATTAAGCCCAGTCTGCAGTGGCTGTAGAATGCACTTACTGCATCTCTGCAAAGTAAGACATCACCAACGAGTGTTCTGGATATGACACTAAACCTTCTGATGGTAAAGCTTCAGTCCTGAAGCTTTATGTAATGTTGGATACCACTTCATTGCCATTAGTCTCAAGCCAACTCTTATCAGGAATAGTAGTACGAGTTAGAGTTTTATCAATGAGTCAAATAGAACTAGTGCCCTGAGTATGACACTAAATTACATCCGATGATACACCTTCATAGTATATACTCCCAGGCCTACTCTGAACCAGAGTAGAAGTATCTGTTAGAGTCCCATCTATGGGTCAAATAGAATTTCCAAACCATCTGAATGTGTACTCAAATGATTAATGTTAATTTGAATTGTTTGTGTTTCTTTGCTAATCTTAAAACTATTTAACTGTATGCAAACAAATGATGAAAATTGAATAGAATTATTCGTGTTTGATAGGAAAACTTGAAAACATTTAAACAATTGAACTCTAGCGAGTTTAAAATATTACCTACAAACTATTTGTTATACATAAGTATAAATAGGATTTGGCACTATATAAACAACAAGGGTTGATATGCCATAAAACCCAACCAATAAAACAACCTAATGTATTATCTATCAATCTAACTAGCTTGCTATCTAATTAAATTCCTATCTATCTCAACATGTTCATGGCAATCTTAATTAGTGCAAATATATATATCAAGACGAGGTTGTCGGAGTTTGGGAAGGTGGAGTACCCTTTCATTACCATTACTCACATATCAGCTCTATCTTGGTGTGGTAGAACCTGTTAGGGTCATAGCTATAGGCCAAACTGAACTGTTTAATAATTTACTAAAGATTATTATTATTAGTTATTTGAAACCATACAGCTGTGTGCAAATTATTCGTATTAGATTTTTATACTTGATAATTAGAATTACTAACGATATTTAGCAATATATGAAACTATTTTCTGTGTGAAAACAAATGCTTCATATTAGATAGAATTATTAGTGTTCGATAGAAATGCTTGAAACCATTTTATTGTGTGCAAACAAATGCTTAATATTAAATAGATGTATCAGTATTGGATATCAGTACTTGAAACCATTTTACTGTGTGCAGACATATGAGATTTAACACGTTTTAAAAAAAAGTACCGACAAACTATTCGATTGCAAATAAAATACGAACAAGATTTTGCATGAAATAATCTACAAGAGTTGATATGCCTTAAAACATTCACCAACCAGCTAACAAAGCACCAAACATCTAGCTATCTATCTATTCTCTTCATTTATTTCCATATCAGGCTGTTCATATCTATCTATCTATCTATCTAGCCGAGTCTATTTTTATCTCAGTCAATTCACATCAACCTATTTGGTTTCTTTGTTTAATAGCATAAACTTTCATGGGTTATTTAATGCCAAAGTCACGATGAACAGTATTCACTAGTTGGTTGGTTGGTTTTTGCTTTATGGCTCATCAACACACGTGCGTTATTTAATGCCAAACCCTGCTTATGTTTGATTTGTAAGTGAATAGTTTCGTGGTTAGTTTATTAATATCAATCTCAGTTTGTTCATATCTATCTATCTATCTATCTATCCTAATCATCAACGTTCTTGCGACTCGAGCAAAATTTCTTCAACGATCTGGATATTGTATTGTGATAAACTGTGCCGTTACCTTTCGCACAAAAAATGTTGTTGGTTTATTCCGCGGTGTTGTGGTCCAGTTCGGACTAATTAGCTTAAGTTCTCGAATCTGACTATGTTGCACGTTCAAATGTCCGACTTATAAATCTCACATTGAGTGAAGCAATGCATAAAGTGTTATAGCACCAACTACCACAACACTACCAACCACAGTGGGTACCAACCAAAGCTTGAACTTCTTCGATCACGTGATATACACATCGAAAACTGGTGCGTACCGAAATATTGCAAAACGTTTGACTTACACTATAAATTCATTTGTGCATATCGTTTTATCTCACAATCTACCTGGTGTCCTCGTGACGTAATGGCTAACTTGCTGGACTGAAAGATCGTAGTGAGTTCGAACTCCAGTGGTGCTATTTTATTCATTTTCGGACTAATACCTTTCAGAAAGGTATGAACTTATGGATTAAAACGTGCAGACAGTGTTCTTCTACAATGATGGCGTTTGCATTAAATAACCTACGAAGGTTGATATTCCATTAAACAAAGAACAAAAAATTCTATCTTCTAAACCTTGTTAACGTAGACACATAGCGAGGATTTTTTTTTGTTTCTTAGCCTTATGTACTGTTGTAACGCTACGATACCAAACAGACGCTTGTACCACCACGGTTCTCAACAGACATTTGTAGTGCTTCGGCACCACATAGATATTCGTACCACCTCGTTTCTAATAGGTCTACACCTTAAATTTTAGTTGGACTCCCGTTGTTACTTCTCCGTGAAGAAAAGACGACCACACAAAACACCGTCTGAATTCATTTGATACGAAGTTTATTTGCTACTACCCTTCGAAGTAGTCCCTGAAGAGAAAGAAAACAGAGTATGGAAAAGAGTCAAGTGCCTAAGATAGAACGAAATAAACCGTCGCAGAGCGAAAGATGCAGACACAGACCATGATACTATCTTTTTCGTTTTCTTTTGTAGTTCTTGCACCTGCTTGCTCGGGGTCCCGTCTCCACAGCTCCGAGGCCGGTGTCCAACTAACTTTCTTTTTCTATTTTCTATTGCACATCCCACACAACAGCTCTTCCACTTGAGCTTCTTTCAGCAATTCAACCTGGGCATCCGCTGCTTTCCCGACCAAGACTCAAGGACCTCCCCGTTCACCTTTTCATTCGCTTCTCCCCCACCATCATGTCTCTCTTTTCCCCAAGGTCTCGAATCTCCCTCTCATATATGTTCCTATGCTTCCACTGTTCACAAAATATCTTTTTTAAAAAATATAATCAATACTGAATTTAGTTTCAATAGATAAATCATAAGGTTTAAAATCATTGAAACCACATTTGGGCGAGAGGATCAAATGTTTTTTTAATTTTCTTTTACTTTCATAATTTTCTGAGCAGCTTTGTAGCCTAGTTCAAAACATCATCATGTCACGCTGTTAGCACGGATTTCCCCGACTCTCTCTCTCTATATATATATATATATCTCTTGCCATCGGTTCCGGCAGGTCTTCAAGACTACATAACGACAGAGCCCTTCTGGCAAATACACCTACTCAAGCCGATTCCAAGTTGCACAGTCTGGAACAGGTAGCAGGTGGCATTGACCTCCATGTTAATGCAGACTAAAAGGAGTACATGTTTTAAACTAGTTCAAATAATGCTTAAGAATCACCAGAATATCAATAACTATGTTTGCTATCAGAATTATATAGAATTGATATTAGAAGCATATGATTATTAAAGAGCCAATATCACCATAAAAGCTTTAATATTCAAAACATCACAATCTTAGATCTATTAACATCTTTTGCAATATCAACCCATCGGCAAGGCTTAGAATAAACTTACTGTATTCCCTGCAGAGGAGTAAGAAGAACTAAAAAGGAGTGTCATAGTATGAGACAAAAATCTGTCTAATGGTAAGGGTCCTGTTCTGGAGATCCGGATAGTGTGGAATACCTCTTCAGTGCCATTACGCCCAGGTCCACTCTCACCTATAGTGGTAGTACCTGTTAAGGTCTCATCTAAGGGTCAAATGCAATAGATCTATTTAAAAGCCATCAATATTGGATAGAAATCCTTGATATCATGCAACAGTAAATTATTTGTGTTAAAAATAGTTATTTGGAGAAATAATTGTTTACTAATGATTTTTTATAATTGTTGTTATTATCATTATTTGGTACTTGAAACCGTATAGCTGAGTACAAACAAATTACTTTTAAAAGAAATAATTACCAGAAAACATATAATTATCAGTATTCGAAAGGATTACTTTATACTATACAACTGTAAGCAATTTTGTATTAGATAAGAATATTGTATATCATATAAGAGAGTGCAGAAACTCTTGAAAAAAGTAAAAAAATGTTGATATAGATGTAAAAGGAACACATTTCTCTAACCTCTAAGCATAAATTAAACCTCGACGCGTTGACATGTCGTTAAAATCAATCTGACGGCATTCCTTATACTTTCAATGTAACAATTCGAAGCCTATTAGATACACAGTAGTGCCATGGTTATCGTCGTCGGAAATGGACGCGGTGACACGAGTTCAAATCCTGGATGAGACTCTTTGCATCTCACATTACGCTAATATTCTTGGCAAGGGAGTGAATCTAGTCATTCTCCCTCCAATAGTAGGGTAGACTGAGTTATTTATCTTTGGTTAAAGAACTTGTCTGGGAGAAGGAAAACTCTGAATTCAAACCTGTGAAACTCCGCTTAAAAATTGACTTTGTTTCTTATTCAGACGGTGCAGAGGGGTGGGTCAATTCATTAATTTCGGGTATCTTCGAAAAGTTATTTCTGAAAATATTGAAGAGACGAGGAAATTGTCATTTGATCCCGGCGACAAAAGAACAGACAAACACATTGTTACAGTTTGGTTCCCTCATTTATTAATATGTTGATATTTCAGGCCAACCACTTTCGGAAGTTTCCAAACCATCTTTCATAGAGAGGCAGAAACTCTTTTCATTTTCTAATGAAAATATCGAAGCCTACAAAAATGGGGCTTCTAAGACGTTAAACTCAAAAACACCTCCTGCTTCGCAGTACACCAAAAGCAATTTTCTCATTTCTTATTTCAATCGAAAATCATCTACAATCTCACTTGCTTATCAAGTCCCTGAACTTCTGTCCAGTATGGAGTGATAATAAGGTTGAAGACCGGACATAAGACACGGCTGGACATCGTTATAATAGACCATGTTGAGAAATTAGGAATATTCGTTTACCTTAGAGTTCTATCATAATTCGTTGGAATAATTCTTTTTGTAGAAATGATCCATAAATATAGATGACGAATTCTCTCCAGTTATTTTGGATAGTACATGCACAATCTTCCTTTCTCTCTCTCTCTTTCTCTCTCTCTCTCTCTCTATATATATATATATATATATATGTGTGTGTGTGTGTGTGTGTGTGTGTGTGTGTGTGTGTGTAAACAATTTGTCGTAAAAAACGTTTTTTCTAAAATCAGAAAAGTGCTCAAATACTGGTCTGTAGAGCAGGGTAAAGCCTAAAATAAATGAATATCTACTCGTTGCCTCATGACAGTTTCATTATTATTAATTTCATGTATTCTGTTGGAAAATACAATCATCAGATGAGGCATGAAACTATTTGGAAATTGATACATGAGATGAATGACAAAGTCTAGGAGAAGAAAAACAATGATGGAAAAAAAGCGAATGAAAAAAACGATCGAAATAACAAAAAAGAGACGAAAGAACAGAAGAGAAAATAAAAGAAATGACCGAGAGAAAAAATAAGAGTTGAGAGAAGAAATAATCAAGGTGTGAACTAAAGACAGCAAGCAGAAAAAAAAGGAGAAAGAAAATATTGAATGTAAGAAAGAAATGATGAACGAAAGAAGAAATAATAAAATAAAAACATGGAGAAATGAGAGAAAGAAATATTGTATCAAAGAATGAAAAAGAAAAAAGAGACTGAATGAGGGCAAGAACTAGTAAATAGATAAGGCACTTACTAATGTCACAAAGGCAATTCTTTGAAACCCTCAGCCCTCGAAAATAAAGTAATGGCAGGTATATGTATTCGCCATTTTATCTATAAGCAACACAGTTATCTCCCTTCTTCCCCGACTACCGGAAGCTGCCAGGTTGTCACTTTTGCAAGCAGCCACTTTAAATTTTACAGCGATGTTGGCTTCCCAAAATATTGATCGAAAATCGATAAAGATCTCTTTCATTTTGAAAATGCACTTTATTCAGGGAACGTAGTCTTGATTCCCGTTTTTCTATTCATTGATCTGTTCTTCTTTGTATATTTTTGGTTTATGTTTTTCGCCTTTCCATCAAGAGAGGTACAAATGCGTTGTTATATTTTAGGAAGGAAAAAAGTGCCTCCATTCTAAATAGACAATGTGCTCATGCGCAGATCTGTGTTTCTGGAAAAGATAACGAAAAGATGAGCAAAATCAAAGAAAACTTCGAGTTGAAATAAACCGGGATTCGTTAAGAAGGAACAAAACCAAGGAAATCAGAGAAGTCGGAGAAGAAAAAAGAAAATATAAAAATAACGAAAAATGGAAATTAATCGAAATAAAAAAGAACAAGGAAAAATATCGTTAATTTTGACTTGTTTTTCATTCATATTTATTAAAGATTTTTTCCGCCAAATGCTAGGTTGTTATATTCTACGACCATTAGAATAAGCAGAGTGAATCAGAGATAAATGATCAGACATCGATCAAATTTTAACTTTCATCCTCTCTCATACTGGGACTCTGATTAAAATGGATGTCATCAATACCGATTTGTTTTGAGAAGATTTATCTTCGAACAGAGTCAAAAATCAAACGTCATGTAGTTACCAGTTCATCCTTTCATTAATTTTGATGAGTTTTTATTCTCTATTTTCTTTAGTTAAGTTCTTGATTGTACTTGGTCGTTATATACTATGACAGTTAAGATAAGTAGTTATTTAGAACGTTTAGCTGTGGGACAAAGTCTGGACTGAGAATCGAACTCATGAATAATGGTCTCTTAATCTAGCTTGTAAACTATTACGCGAGGTTTCCAAGTAATCATACTCGGTAGAAAAAGGAACAAAAGAACAACAACTACGAAAAAATGAAAGAAAAAGAAAATACTATGTGAAAGAAGAAATCACTCTACTCTTGAGCGATTTGTCATAGAGATATTTACAAAAGATCGCTAAATTGTGGCACAAGACTAATAGTTTTGGAGGCTCAGTGAGAATCGATTTCATTAGAAATTGTTCTTTATTAAGTTTTGCTTTGTTCAGGTATAAAACCAGAAATGTGGGACACACAGTGAAAATCGAACTGCTCTGCTTAGGCTGCTAACCACTGCATCACGCGAGGTACTCTGGCTTCGTTGTGGAAGAAGGTCAGGAGTGAGAGGGCAGATACTGAGATTCGAACTGTGATGAATGAGCAGAAATATTTTGTCATATGTATATCGAAAATTGAAATTGCTTGTTTGTACTCCTGAGACGGCCAAATGGTTTAGCGTAGATTTACCAGATTTGAAACATACTTATAGGTCTCAATAGTTTTTTACACAAAATTTGGATTTCTCATAAAAAAGAGGATTTCGAAAATTAAAAATACATTCATAAAAATCGATTGGAAGCCATCTTGCTGCAATGTGGAACTAAATTTGAATTCAAACTTCAAAAGAATAAAAACAAATTTCTTGTTAAAATGATTATTCTCCTTTAATTAGATTATTTTTATAGAAAGTTCTTCGTGCAAGAGATATAAAATGATTATAGCTTAGATAGGACAAGGAATCTGGATAAAAGATAAATATACGTCATCATTATTATCATTAAGTCATAGAATGGAATTCTTTGACTGTCTCTCTCCCTCTCCCCGCTTCTTGCCAGTCCATTAGACTGCATCCTGAGTACGCGCTGAGTTGATGTATGCAAGACGGCCATCTCTCGTGTGTCTATGTGTAGGAGTCCATCGGAGAACAATAATTATGAGTTCGTTCTTATTTCACGAACCTTACCAAGCATATCTTGCCCGTCTAACTTGAATTGTTTGTGATAGAAGAAGTAACTTACTGCTGTTTTGTGAGGAGCTATTTCCAGAATGTATTTAAATCCGTACGTTGCAATCTTATCTAGTTCCAATCTAGCGTTTTCTCCAAACATTTCGTTAGAGTCCAAGTGATGCACCCATTGAGTAATACCGACATAGCTTGGAAGAAATTCCCTTTTATTTTATCAGGTAGATGAGATTTTCATGTGATCCAGAACTTGTCTGTAGCAATCCATGCCTTCGCTAAGTTTTTTTGGCATCGCTTTCTGTTGATGAGCTATTGCAACCGATGTATGGGAATTGGTCACCTGATTTCAAGGGCTTGTCACTTAAAATCTAGATGGTTTCTTTTTTGTTTAAAACACATTAACTCCGTTTTGTCTGAGTTCACATAGAGACCAATGCCTCTTGCAAATTGTTGTAGACAATGAAGCGGAGGTTCGGCTTTGACAGGTGTATTTGCAAAAAGCAATTGATAATCTGAATAGTCTCCATCTTTCATAGTTTTGGATGGATATTACCTGGTTCTAATCTTTTTTAATATGAAATCATTTACTTTTATCAGTTCTATTGATGTTCACTGTACATTATCTAGAATTTAGGATTATAATTAGATATGGTGCTAATGTATCTTCTTTATTGTCCCCGGAGACAACGACGAAGAAGTCAGTGTCGTCATTGGGTGAGCGAACCATTGTTTTCTTGTTTTTGTAAAGCATCAATATAATGTTTATAGATCCTATTCTTGTAGTATTTACCCCATGTTTCCTCTGTGTATGGAGTTAAATGCTTTGGAGACATCTACGAACAGTAGTGTTGCCCCGAGATTTTTTGCAAGTACTCCTTCGATGATTCGAAGAATAGGCAGTATCTGTGAGGTTGTGGATCGATTTGTCTAAAAGCCGATCTGATTTATCAGAGAATTTTCACAACTTCAAATCGAATGCATTAGAGAAGCTAGGCGTAATAAGTCTTAGCAATCATAGCAGCAAGAATTATGCCTCTGTAGTTCTAAATAATTCCAAGATCACCATTCTTGGGGAGAGGGAGAATGCAGTCTTTTGTCCATTTCTCTATTATTCAACGGTTGTCATGGAGTAGCAAATGAGAAATTTTCGCTTGACATTTCTATATTATTGGACTATCTCATTCTTGCGGTAAATTAGCAATTACACTTCCATTTATAAAACTTAGCTTAGTATGCCACTTAGTGAGAATCCAACTCATTGATAATAGTCTGCAAACATACTTCCCTAGCAATTATAACACGCGATGCTCCTTAAATCTCTTACTGAAATCTTCGAAAGATTTGTGGCACCTAATGAGGACCAAGCTCACTATTCAAAGTAAAGGATCAATGAAAATAGCTTTACTAACCCTACACCTCAACGAAGTATTTTTTTTTTTTTAATTAAGTGGAACAAAGATTTGGTACGTAAGTATGAGACATCGAGTTAGAATTCAACTCTCTGACAGTGGTCTGCTAGCCAAGATGACTAACCTTCATATCATACGAGGTGCCCCATTTCTAATGAATTTGCAAGATTATTTTGATAAAGTGCAAGACTATTCCGATGACGTGTAAGACTATTCAGATAAAGTTCAAAACTATTCCGACAAAGTCCCCTTAAAAAGCCCAGTGATAAAAGTAGCTTAGATTTGTTACAATATCGTAAATTATGGTCTACTTTGTGAGAATGGAACTCAGTCGCAATAGATCTGTGAGACTAGCGTGTTAACTATTTCATCACGATGAAGTGTATTTTTAGAAACTGAGAGTAGCTAGTTTGATTGAGTGTTCTACGATATAACATTTTAACCATTTCATCACAATGGGATTCTTTCAAATTGTTTTATGTGTGTGTGATATATTTTCTAACAGGATGTGTCACGTGACAGAGACAGTAACGTATTTCTCTTTCATTTTATTAATCGAGGTTTGATGTTGAGTGAAACTCCTTGATCTTGAATGTCGATTTTTTAAGATAGGTTGGCCCACTCCAGCTGAAAGATTAGTGAGACACAACGTTCCAATCCAGACCCAATTTGATCGGCTTATTCGATAAAGTAGTGCCAAGCCTTTTTTTTATTTTTAACTAGTATTTTTATCTTTTTGCCTTTTAATTTTTGTTACTTTTGGTTGTAAATGTTCCGACTGCTACTTTACGAATCGAAAATAACCAATAAGAACTTGGATACTTATCTCTACTTCCATTTAATATTCCAGCAATATAATTTAGGCGAGGTATAAGTACTTAGAGCTGAAAGTATGTGGGTGAGTATTAGCCTACTAGACACATCACCCTTGCATAATAAAATCTTTTGAGATTTTTCAGAACCATTTTCAGAAGTACAGTCATTTTTTACGCCATCAAATACAATGATCCCTGATTTTCTACTAGTTAGAAATATAATCGGGTAGCACTCAAAATCCCGCTATCATCGCCAGGCAAGAACCATTGATTTCTTTCAGTGGACCATCTATTTTTGAATACCTGGCTTCCGATGAATATTATGGGATGACATCCGCTTTCCTTGACGTTTTCAAGTGAAAATCACTTGGTTAAATGTCGTTCCATTGATACTAAGTTTTCGTCCACGA
>OY757922.1:59036206-59091206 GCA_963585895.1 Sepioteuthis lessoniana
GACTGGCTGTCCACTGGATGTGAGTTATACAAAGTTATCCATGGTAAACTTTGAGAATAATAATTCAAATACTTTGTATGATTCAATATTTGATTTATTTATTTAATGGTCTATCAAACTTCATGGGTTATTTAATTCCAAAGCAGCCACGCTTGTAGAAGTACAGTAGAGATAGTATTTAAATTATAGCTTGGTGTATGATTTTAGTAAATATCAAACAGAAAACCACACACATAAACAATAAGAAAAAGAAAGAAAATCATGGAAAATTATGACCTGAAAGAAAAAAAAAGCAGGAAAGAAAGAAAGAAAGAAAGAAAGAAAGAAAGAAAGAAAGAAAGCAGGAATGGATTGAAAAACCCAAAGGAAGTATGAAATTTATGACACGAAACAAAGAAAATTATGGTGAAAAAAAAGAAAGAAAAAAAGAAAGAAAGAAAGAAAAATATCATGAGGAGAAAAAAGAAAGAAAAATGAATTAATTGATAAAATCACGTGGATAATAAAAGAAAGTGAAAGGTTGAGAGAGAAAAAAGTCTTGAGGCGGGAAGAAACAGAAATTAAGATGAAATAAATGAATAAAGAAAGCAAGAAAAATCATTATGCTGAGAAGGAAAGAAAGAAGGAAAGATAGCCGAAATGAAATGAAAAATGAAGTCATATAATAAAAAATGAAAGCCATGGTGTGAGAAAATGTAAGAACGAAAGAAAGGAAGAAGTAATCGTCGAATTAGAAATTTGAAAAAATTGAATAAAAAACTGTAGTTTATCATGAGACAATTAAAAGGAAAGAAACTAATCAACAAAAGTAAAATAGAGAAGGGAGAAAAGAAAAACGACAGAAAAAAGAAAAGATCCAGGGAAAGAAGAAAACAGAAAAAGCAACTAGAGTTTAAGAAAATGAAAGAATAACAAAAATGAAAAAATAAATGAAAGAATGACAAAAGAAAAAAGAATAATTGGGAAATAAAGAAATAAAAAAAAACTGATAATCCCTTTCTTCATCCCTGATTTCCTACGTTAATCGGATTTGGAAATCAAGACCTGTAATTGTCGTGGTGTAATGGGTCGGAGAGACAATTTGCGAAAATTTACGATCAGTCGTCACGTAATCCGTGTCATGTGACCTGCGTTGGAAAAGGCGATTTCCGATTTGTTTTTGACGCGAAATGTAACTCAGAAAAGAGATATAATTTGTCGATAAAGAAAATATATGAAAGGAAAAAAGATAAAAGATGAGGTAAAACTGTGTTAAAGAGAATAAAAAGATTAGCCCTGATGTTATTTGTTTGGTAAAGAAAACGGAAATAGTCCAATGACGCCAGGGCAGGATAATGAAGCAAACAGTAGACACACATCTCCATACCCAATGACAAAGAACAACAGATGCTAACGAATCTAACATACAACGACTAAGAAAACTAATGCATACACTCACCTCTCATCTTCTCCTCCACACATAAATACCGCATTAGAATTTTCCTTATGCACATACACACACACATATGATTGATTAATGAATTGATTTAAGGGCATGTCAATTCATCAGGGGTTATTTTATGCTTAGAGATTCTATGTTTATGTTTATATTTTTTGTTTTGTCATTTGTTAGGTTTTTTCACATTGTCATATAAATCTAGTATTCCTATCGAATACAAATGATTTGTAAGCAACTATATGGCTTCGAGAATGATTTATAGGGTTATTATATATATATATATATATATATATATATATATATATATATATATATATATTGCCAGCAAAAGCGGGAAATCATAGTGAGATTATGTTCGTCTGAAATCACACTTAGGAAGTAAGTGGCCGTACAGTTCTGGCAGGTGTGTGTTTTTATGGACTAATACTCATGGACATATCAGAGTTTGCTGACAAACGAAAACTTACATTCGCCACGGTTACTGGATACTGTCTAGAGGTCCGACCTTGAGTGATGCTCAAAAGGGATTGACGTCAATAGAGAACCAAAAGAATTCGTTCTGTCTGTTCGTCTTGTTGTTCATGAAATCAATTTCACAAATCCTCTAATGTAAAGAATATTTGTATCATAATCTTCTCATTTTTAATCATCTACATTTTTGACCTCCCTGTAAATTATATAAAATCCAAAATAACCTTCTTGAAAAAAAAGGAATTCTTGAAGCAATCTCCCTAAAAGCAAATCAACCCACCATCTGATATGATGTGGAATGAATATTTTAGAACTTCAATAGCAAAAGAACTATTGTTTATTTTGACTAAGAACTTTGAACGCCCAATTATCTCGGCTTTGAATAGATTGACGGGGGTGTCCTCATGGTGGAATGGTTAAAGAGATGAACTGGGGAATCGTAGTAAGCGATTTCGAACTCCAGTCACGCTATTGCCTTCACTTTCGGAAAAATACCCTTGGAAAAAGTATGAACCCCCTTATCCTCTCAGCTATGGTTTAAATAGTACTACTACTGTTCTTCTATGAGAGTAGCTTGGCATTAAATAACCTACAAAGATTGATATGCCATTAAACAAAGAAACCAAATATGTTGACAGAATCCCTTGCCGTAAAGCAAAGCTTACAATATTTAGAGTATCCTAGATATGACACTATACCGGATCTGATGTTAAGTCTTTGTATCACTCCCAGATACACATTGAACCTGAGTAGGAGTACCTGTCTAAATTATTGGTCAAATAAATCTATTTAAAAAAATCATTCAATTTCGATACGAATACTTGATACCATATAACTGTAAAAAATTAGCATTAAGAATAGTTACTTGAAGTTATAATTGTTTACTAAGGATTATTATTAGTTTCTTAAAACCATATAAGTGTGCAAAAATGAAATTTTAAATAAATATAGTTATTTGAAACCATATAATTATTAGTTTAGACAGAAGTACTTGAAATCATACAACAGTGTGTAAATTATTTGTATAAGATAGGAATACTACTAATCATTACCTGTGTTATGATAATACCCTGTCCAGTGGCAAAAGCTGCTTGGTTGCGCGAGGAGTGGCAATAACGCCTTGAGCTACGGAAACAGTGTGATCACCCCTGGTTGGCGGTCGATGAGGGCAGAGTATCGCACGGGCTTTCACACGTTGTATGACGAAAAAAAAGCATAACCTGTGCGCAAAAGACTCTTAAAAACAACTATTCAGAAACGTAAATATAAATGCAGAATGAAAGCAATTCCCTAGCCACTTGGCCTAAAATATCATCGATATCACTTTCAAATCTATCAATAAATCAGTTTAACCTTATCCTAAAACTTTTAAATATTACAAGTTCCCTTCAAGCATTCGGTTCCCCTAAAATCAATCCACTACCTCAGTTGGATTGTTTATATCTACTAATTAGTTAAACTACTTCTAGTTTTAATAAACTACTGCTAGCACCATCTGGTGTGCAAACGGAGTGATAGTGGGGACGTAATCCGTTGTTATTAGATTTTGCGGAGAAATCATGAAGGATAAAACAGATTTTTCTTATCATCACTTGAGTCATTTCGCATCTGTTCTTTACGAAATAAAACGAAGAGAGCAACTAAAATAATGGAACGGATCTCGAAAGGAAAAAAGAGAAAATGGGAAAAACAACTTCAAACAGAACAAAAGAAGCAAAACAGCGAAAAGAAAAGAAATAAAAAAAAAACAGAACTTCAATTAAGAAACAAAAACAAACGGAAATATGGGTAGAGAAAGATACGGAAAATAATGGAGTCTGAGGAAATGGAATGAGTCGAATAACGAAAGATGAAAGGAAAAGGGGGAAAAAAGAGATAAAAGAAATCGATTTTAAGAAATGAGAAATAATCAAAGAGTATCAGAATGCCAACCGAGCATCATTCTTTACTTCTTCTTATATATATATATATATATATATATGTTCTTTTCATATATATATATATATATATATATATATATATACCTTCTTTAAATGGGAGAGTTTTAATGATTGATTGATTGATTGTTTAATCCTTATACCATGTCAAACCGTCAAAGATTATTTAATGCCTTGAGATTATGTAATCGTGTCCATAATCCATGTACATTTACATTTTAGATGAATTAAAATATATTGGGCACATTTAAACGATATCAAGTATTCCTATATAATACCAATAATTTGCACAGTTGTATGTTTCCAAGTAATCTCCTCAATTTATGCACAAATATATGGCTTCAAGTAGTTATTTCTATTCAAAATTAATTGTTTGCAAATAGCTATATGGTTTCAAGGATAATAATCCCGAACAAAGAATTATCATCATCATCATCAAATCACGCTGACAGCTCGCTCTTTCTCCATCCCTCCCTATCATCCATTGTTCCCGGCAGGTCTTTCAGACTACACCCTGTGTCCGCATAGAGCTGATGTAAATAAGTTCTTGCTTGTCGGCAAATACTGGCACGTCCTTGTGTATAGGTTCATAGAAGAACGTCATCCTTGCTTCTCCAAAAGTGTACCGTATATCTCGTATGTCTTACTAGGGTGGATTTTGAGGTGGGAGATAAGTGGCTGTACAGCTGTTTTTTCGTGGGGTGTTGCTTCCAAGATTTGTTTTAAATTGCTCGTAACATTTTTGTGTAACTACGCTTAATACAAATAATTTACAATTATATATCGAGTTTTCTTATCTAATTTTAGAATAAATCTTTTTGAATCATAGATGGGACCATCACAGGTATTACCATTCCAATTTAGAGAGGACCTGGGTGTAATAGCGGTGAAAGCTTACTCCACACACCCCTTGCTCAGTCAGCTTGGGGATTGTAGAATACACCGACTGCATCTCTGCAGAGGAGTAAGACTCACACAAATGAGTGTCCTTGATATGGCACTAAAGAATCTGATGTTGAGGTTCTCGTAATGCTGGAGATTTTGGGAATGCAGATTACCCCTTCATTGCCATCACCCCCAGGCCCCTTCTGGGCGCGGAGTGGTAACACCTGAGATATTCCTATCTATGGGTCTAATAAGACTATACTGTGTACTTAGCTTAACTGAATTGTTTGGAATAAAACTGTTTTGACATTTAAACTGTCTACTTAAGCTAAACTGAATTGCTCGAAATAGGACTGTTTTGACATTTAAACTGCGTACTTATGCAAAACTGAATTGTTTGAAATGGAACTGTTTATGACATTGAAACTGTATTACGCTAAACTGAATTATTTGAAATATAACTGTTTTGACATGTAACTTTGTGTAAACAAAACTATACATATACTGAACTGAATTGTTTGAATTAGAACTGTTTGACTAAACTGAATAGCTTATAATAGAAATATTTTAAACCATTAAACAGTGTACTTTTGCTAGACTGAATTGTTTGAAATAAAACTGTTAATTTAATAACGTACGAAGGTTGATATGATATAAAACCCAAGCAAACAACAAAAAGAAACACACTCCCCAGAGCTATAGAACGAGAGCGCATCACCTGATACGTTTTAGTGTTATGCACGAGACGTACTTTTTTGGGAGGTTTGCTTTACACCTATGAAGGGTGTTATGAATTTGGACCCTAGGGATAGTCAAATTCATATTTTACTCATAAATGTAGACTCTCTCTCCCTCTTTCTCTCTCTTTTTCTTCCTTTTGATTGTTTTGTTTCCCTCGCAAACCAGCAAAAGTAGACAAAAAATCTGAAAAGTTGAATTCGGGTCAAGGGTGCGTGCTGGCCTATTGACAGTCAAATTTCCCTAATATAGGTGTGTGAACTGGCAAGCAGCCCCTAGCAACAAGCGACCTATTAGAAGGCTGAATTCCAGTTGGCTAAGAAGCCCACGTAATACGAGGCAGCGGGAAGGTCTAATCTGCAAAGAGGAAAAATCAGACAAGTTAGTTGGCGAAGAGATACCTTAATACGCAGACGTGTCTGTGGTGCAAAGAGTAAGCTATCTTCCCCAGACCAGCTCATATGAGAAGATTAAAATGCTGCCAGAAAAAGATAAGAAATGCAAGATTTTTTTGTTTGTCTGACAGCGAGAAAACCTGAAAAAAATAAATGATTTGAACACGTACCCAGAAAGAAAGAGAGCGAAATTAACGGACTGCAAAACGTGACACCAGAAAAGAAAGAAAAATTAACGGTAGGTGAAACACAACAACAGGAAAAAGAGAGAGAGAGAAATGTCTGTAAAAAAAAAAAGATAAAAGAAAAGAAGAGAGAGAAGCAATATGAGTTCTCATTTTAATGTTGTTTCATCTTTTGGCTTACCCTGTTCTTACTGCACACAAAATACATAAACATTTTTTGCATACATCATCGCAAGAAAAACTCTTAGTGAATTGTCCCAAAATTGTAAAAATATAAACTTTTTTTTATTTGTGTGCGCTAAGACTATTTTACTTTGCATACATACTTTTATTTTTTGGGGTCAATAATAAAATAATTTGTATTCTGAATTGTGCATTCCGTGTTGTCTTCATTTTTGGCTTGTTCGAAAATCCCTGTCATAGTTTTCCATTTTTAAATGTGGTTGAGTGACATCTCGAAATAAAATTTTGTCTGACTTAATACCAGCAATACGCTTGGCATTTTCCGGGTTATAGTCGTAAGTAAAAGGGTCGAAATTAAAAGCTTGTCACCTTCACCGACGGTAAACCAGTCGGAGAAGTTTCATGACAAAGGAATACACTCAACATATCCTTATCCTCTCCATTAGCGAGGGAGCATCTCAAGTTCCAAATTTTCCCAAATGTTCATGAGAACCAAAAGCAGATACAAAATTAAAAATTTTCGTGGTTGGGCGATAATGAGTGATAATTCATGCACGGTGAGACACTTTGGTAACTTACCACAATCTTTTGAGAAGAGAATGGCTGAATAAGCAAAATAATCACTCCCCCATAACTTCTGTTCATGAAGTAATAAATGATAACAGCTATTATTCTAGTGCTAAAGATTTTAATCGCGTTAAATACCTTATATAAACGACTAGTCTTCCTATTGTCCTACCCAAACAACCGTGATTTATATCTGCATTCAGCCGTTGATATTTAGTCTCTGGAAATTCTCCATTGTTTTATTTTATCGTAAATGTTATCGTCGGAGAAAATGGAATCGGTGTCGTGAGTTCAAATACCGGACAAGACACTTTGCATTTCACTTCCTTCTAATCCCCTTGGCAAAGGCATGAATCGATATGCACTCCTTCAAGATACGTGTAAAAAGACAGACTTAGGTCTTTAGCCTTAGTATGGGAACCAGTCTAGGAGAAGAAAAATCCTGAATTCAAAGCCAGCTGTACCTCGTTTAAAAATAGTATTCTGTTACATCCTGCACGTAGCATAGTGATAGGGCAAATATGTATATATATAAGTGAAAATAAGAAGTAATAAATTGTTTTAAAAATCAATTAAGATCATCAGTATTTTGAATTGGTTAAACGACGGGGCCTTAGTGGCTTAGAAGTTCTTTTTTTAAAAATCAAATCTGCATTGCAACCCACTCCGCAAAATCAGTATCGACTAAAATGTCCAATTTCCGATTTGACTGTCGAAAACGGGGTAATGTTCATGGTTAAGGCTGAAAAAGCATTTTCGAAGAAAAATGTCTAGCCCATATTTTAGGAAGCCAGAAGCATTTGGGGTATTTCACGTCGTCCACGTTAGCAAGCTTCGTTCACTGATATTGCAGTTTGCATTGATCTATGGTTGTGTTTAGGTAATGTGCGCCGGTACCTCCCATATTGATCGGCTATCGATTTGTGGTGAAATGAGTCAGTTTCTTTGATTGACACTGATTGAAGGGCAGGGGTGGGGTGGAATCATGAAAAGCGAAAAGAAAGATTTGGATTCTTAGGGAATAATGAGGAGAGGAGGGAAATGAAAACAATCCTGAAAAAAGCAGAAAAAGGCATAGAGAAGAAAGAGAAGAAAAAAGGACACTCGAAGATATAAGATAATAATGATAATATTAATAATAATAAGAAGAACAAGAAGAAGAAGAAGAAAAGGAAGAAGAAGAAGAAAGGGATATAAGAAACAATAAGAATAGTAATAACAATATTATTAATGAAAGAAATGAAAGATAAATGGAAGAAAAAAGACAGAGAAAAGTAAAAAAGAAAAAAGACGGACAAAGAGACATAAATAAAATTGAAAAAAATGAATAAAATAAAAATAAATAAATAGAATAATAATAATAAGATTAATAATAATAATTATAATAATATAACTTGCAGGATTGTGGATTTTGCTGGCCAAGCTGACCACAGAGTAAAATTGAAAGAATGCGAAAAAGGCATAAGTACCTTGACCTTGCTAGGGAATTGAAAAAAATGGTGCTCTTTGTACAGACAACAAAGGATTGGTACAAAGACTGGATGACTTGGAAATAACAGGACGGGTGGAGACCCTCTAAACTACTGCATTACTGAGATCGGCTAGAATACTGAGAAGAGTCCTGGAGACTTGCTGTCACTCAAACTTCAGTAGAAAACCATTAGCTAACGCTGACGTGAAAAACTCTCAAGGTGTATAATAATTGAAAAGTACCAAATTATGTATACCCAAGCCAGAATCGTCGTTGAAAATCAAACGAATATAATTATCGAGGACTTCGAGATAAAAAAAAAAGATCACCTTATCTGGACCAGAAGAAAAGACTTAGTCTTAGTTTAAAGAAAAAACGCAAAAAACAGACAAACAAATAAACAAAACAAAAAACAAAAAGAAAACCAAACCAAGAACCAGACTATCATCTAGTAGATTTTGCTGCACCAGTTGACAAGAAAGCGAAAAGTTGGACAAATATATATATATATATATATATATATATATATATATAATTTGTAAGCCGTTTGTCTGTAGGTGATATAATTCTTAAACGTGACAGAGATCATGATTTAAAAAATAGAAATCCAACGCTAATAATTCCATTTAATATTAATCATTTTTTTCTTACAGTTAAAAGGATTTAAGTATCTATCTAACATTTAAGTAGCTATCTAACATTTATAATTATGTTTGATATCAGCCTTTTGTTTGCAAACAGTTTAATGGTTTTACGCATTGCAACTGCCTTCTAGCAAATTTAAGATAAGAGTTGGTTATATGTTTGCCACAAAAGCAAGTTGAAGAATACGGTCGAGACAATTATATTAGGTGCTAGGGCTTGACATGACCAACTGATTGATTGGATCAAGTCTCTCCAACTACCTGTCTTGCTCAATAAGATCTAAAGTGGAGTGTTGTAAATCACTTGACCACTTAGGATCCCGTCCATTACTGGGCACCACCACGACCAACAGAGTTCTTACTCCTCTGCAGACCCATCCAACAAGGTGGGAAATTTATACTGATACCAATAATGGTGCTCGTAAACAATCCCAAGAGTCTTGAAAATAGCAACAGGAAATTAGAAATTAAAGGAAGAACTGAAATCATTCAGATCATAGCTCTACGAAAATCGACTAAGATGTATTGAAAAGTCCTGGAAACCTGAGGAAACTTGTTATCACTCAGATTCTAGGGCAAAACCATCACCTAGAGTTGATGTGAAAAACTCTCAAAGAATAATAATAATAATAATAATAATGATAGCAAATAACAATAAAATAGCAAATGCAGGTTATGTGGTGACAGAGATGAAACCATCAAGAAGCGAATGCAGTAAAGTAGCACAGAGAGAGTATAAGACGAGACACGACTGGGTCGGCAAGGTGATTCATTGGGAAATGTGTAAGAAACTTAAATTCGACCATACTAACAAATGGTATATACACAACCCAGCACCTGTCCGAGAAAATGCCACACATAAACACCTATAGGACTTTAACATACAAACGGATCACCTAATCCCGGCCAGAAGACCGGATTTGATAATAATCAACAACAACAAAAAAAAAAAAAAAAAGAAAAAAGAAAAGAGAACTTGCAAAATATTCGATTTTGCTGTCCTGGCTGACCATAGAATAAAACTGAAAGAATGTGAAAAGCGGGATAAGTACATCGACCTTGCTAGGGAATTGAGAAAACTGTGGAACATGCAGGTGACAATTATACCAATTGTAATTGGTGCGTTTGGAAAAGTAACAAAAGGATTGCTAAAGGGACTAGAGGACTTGGAAGTTGGCGGACGAGTGGAGACCATCCAAACGACAGCATTGTTGAGAACAGCCAGAATACTAAGAAGAGTCCTGGAGACTTGGGGAGGCTTGCTGTCACTCAATATCCAGTGAAAAACCATCGGCTAACGCTGATGTGAAAAGCTCTAATGAGTAAATAATAATAATAATAATAATAATAATAATGATAATAATAGATTCAAACACCTGCAAGCTAAGAAGTTGAAGGGGCAAATCTTTGCTGCTTACTATCTGCTATTTGAATGAAAAAAAATCGGTTAGTAAAAATTGTCTTTAGTTTAAAATGCATCATGAATTTTATCTCGAGTCCCTCAAAGTAAAATCTTTGCTGAATATTTGTGATTTAAGTAAAGACGACGGGATTAATTTGCAACCCTATTTTTCAGCTATACTATTTTAAAAAGGATGTATTAGATTTGAACGTTTTTATTCATTTATATTTTGTTCAATGAGAAATTCTATATTGTTTGTCTGTGAATCTTTGAAGTAGAGGAAAATTAATATATTTACGAGATGGTTAGAAGGCGTAGAATAGGGGTGAACAAATAACATCCACAATGAGACCGGCGAAATAGGAAGGAAGAAGTATATTACTCATTCTGAAGGGGCCAATTTTAGTAGTAACAAAATTCCATTAATTTACGGCAATAAAAGCAAAAGCCAAAAGGACGATAGAGTAATACCTGCAAATAGTTCAGGGGCTTATTGTTGGAGGTAGATTGTAAGGAATAGCCTTACTGTGAACTTTGAAATGTGTTAGCTTTTTTGGGACCCACTCAAAAGCACTCTTATCATAAGAGTTCTTGGCCAAAACTGTGTCAGGTGCACAGATAATAAACAAACTCGGGGTCTGGTATTGCGACAATATACTACCCTTGAATAATGACGAAGCGGAACATAATTCAACGAAGGACTCAGACTGTAGGTTTGGGTGTCATGATCGGCAGGTACTCCCTTGATAGCCAACATGGGGGATCCAATCGGCATCCCGTGAATGTTGATTGTTCTTCTTTCAGGAACACTGCAAATAAACGTTTCAAACACTAACCAAAGAAGAAAAAATGTTTCATACCAAGTTGCAATATCAGTGTTGTTTAAGTTCAAAATAAACAAAGCACCGTCTCAAACAGATCTATTGACATCTAGAGGGGACTTTAACACGTACTACACCTTAGGGTCAGAGTGAACCTGAGAGTGATGGCAATAAATAGTTAATTCTACATTCTCCAGAGATATAGAACAAGAGCCTTGTCATTAGATACAATTTAGCGTCATACACATTGAGATTGCGAATAAACTACTACATGATATTCGAATGCAGGAACAGTAAAGAGAGAACCTTTAAACCACCTATGATAAAAAGAGTATTTCAATATTCCAAGAAGATTACCAATTATTAAAGGAAAAAAAAAGACAGTCGAAGAAAGTCGGAGGGTACAGCGGCTGAAAAGTTGTCAATGAGGAGACAACCACCCGAATCATGAAAAATGGGTGAATGATGACAATTCCATATCTCAGAAATATAGAATAAAAATTCAGCTGTATTTCTGGCTATAGCCAATGGTTCAACTGTGTCCCATTTTTATATTTTTAAATGATTTAAGCTATGGCCAGTAGATGCAACCTTGTTAAACAACAATTGCACTCAACAACTCCACCGACACCAGCTACCCGCAACGAACGTCTAGCTGCACTTCTACGACTCGACCGACATCAGCGACCCGCAACATTCGTCCAGCCACACACATCTACGACTCGACCATACCAGCTACCGACATCACCCATGTAGCAGAAGACACAAATACTACAACCACGAACTTTACACACACGTTTGTAATTCCGACAATAAATTGTCGCATTGGTTATATTTGTCACCTCGCCTTTGTTTCCTTCATTGTCTTTGGCTGTCACTACATGCACGCTTTAACTAAAAAACATTTGCGGGGTCGACGTGCTTATCGGCTCCGCAACAGATGCAATCTTCAACAATATCCAAATGCTATAGATGTTTAAATCTATGACCGATCGATTCAAACTTATACAGTATCCATATTTTATATATCTTTTAGCCTATGGCCAATTGATGCTACCTTGTACAATATCTGTATCTTATATATCATTCAGCCTATGGCTAATAGATGCAGCCTTGTACAGTATCTGTATCTTATATCATTCAGCCTATGGCTAATAGATGCAGCCTTGTACAGTATCTGTATCTTATATCATTCAGCCTATGGCTAATAGATGCAGCCTTGTACAGTATCTGTATCTTATATATCATTCAGCCTATGGCTAATAGATGCAGCCTTGTACAGTATCTGTATCTTATATATCATTCAGCCTATGGCTAATAGATGCAGCCTTGTACAATATCTGTATTTTAAAGGTGCTGTTTGCAGTAATTCCATTTCATCAAATATTCATAACACTCAATGAAGAATATTCTCTTTTTCCTACCTCTTATGCTTACAACTCTTGATTATTTTCCTAAGCAAAATGTAGATTTTATTCATATTAGCATTTAAAAAGTTGTTTTTTTCCTTTGTCGATTTAACGGTATATCAACGTTTGTTGCCTTATTTAATTATTAGGTCTGTTTAGATTAGTTATAACGTTTCAAATAAATAGGGATAACAATGGTTTGTAATTAGTGATGGGCTCCAGTGACTATTATTTAGACTAATAATTCATATACAATTATAGGATTATCCAATAAAAATCTTTTTTCCACTATTATCTGGTTTTATGTTTTCCTTTTGAATTCTAATAATTTGCACACACTTATATGGTTGGAAATACTTCTATCAAATATAAATAATATGTAGACAATAGTATTGTTTAAAATATTCAAATCAATTATATGGTTTTAAATAACTAATTATGATAAACCTTTTTATTCAATTATAGCTAGAAATAACAATTCCTAATACAAATAATTTACCCACTCTTTAATGGTTTCAAGTACTAATAGTCTTTAAGTAAATTTATTAGTTGCATAAATGAGAGTCTTCTACTCTGGGTCAGAATAAACCTGGGAACAATGGCAACGAAGGCGTAACTTCACACTCCCCAGAGCTACAATACTGGAGCCTTACAACTGGATGTAGACAAGTATCATAATCCGGAATCCCATTTCTTGAGGAGGGTTCCTCCTTGAAGTGATAGAGTCAGCATATTCTAAGCCTATCAGCAGGGCAGATCTTAAGAAATAACTGAACGGCTGGCCATTTAGAAAAGCTACTATCTTATATACCCCTGCATTTATTTCAATTTCCCACAACATGTGATTATAATTATTGCTGTCGACTTTTATTTTCAAAATGGAGATCTTACAGTTTCATAGATTTTGGATACTAAAGAAGACTGCACTCTAGATTGATACAATAAAATATCTTCTTATAATACTACGCAACAGATGTTTTTCCTTTTTCTTGTTCCTTGACAGAGAGTAATATTTTTCAGTTGCTCATTCTTGTAATTAATGGAAAAGACCCAATTTTCTCTTTGTTTTTGTGATCTGGATGAATTTTTTTTTTTGACATAATAAGTCTCGAATTAGGTTCTGCTTTGTGAACTTGATTTAAATTACAGTCTCGAATCCTTGAGAAGGCTGTTTGCGTTTCACTTGGCGGGAAAGAGGCGTGAATCCACTTTCTCCACTTAGATATAAAAAATGGTAGGGCAAATTGGCTTCTTTTGACTTGCTTAAGCAACCAGTCTAAAAGAAGGCAGACCCTGAATTTAATCCAACTTTACTCCTCTTTAAGTTGACGTTGTATTACACCCTGTCAATGATGGCGGAGGGGTTTCTTAAATATATTACAGTCAGTAATTTTGAAAAACCTACTACTAACTTTAGTTCAAATCCATGTAAATAAATCAGTATAAATAAATGTTGATTTCTATGTTCTGGGTAAAAAAATGTGCAAAATTACCTGTTTTTTATGTGGAAAATAAGTTACTTTTCAAATTCCATTATCAAAGGCATAAAAACAAAGTTTTAAAGGGATTATGATCATTTTCTATACTTTTGAAATATAAGCAATTATGAAATAAGACAGAATATCCAGGAAAAAATTGTGTTACATCGTATACTTCATAAAATAACCTTAAATATATTTTTCGACTGTCTACTACTCTTATAGCTAAGTTAAGCCTCTACGTCGAACAATAAATAGTTAGAAGAATCAAAATAGTTGTAATGATAATATTAGCGTTGGTTCTTAGAGCATTACATCGAGGAAATTTATCAAATATGACAGTAGTGGACGTCAGAGGTATGATTGATTGACTTGAGGAGGAATCGGCCAATTTTATCTTTCTGCCCCAACTTCACTGGCGCCTGACCTTCTTGAGGTCCTAGCAGATAAGTACTTGTCGAACGGCTTTCGCGAGGAAATCGACCAAAGCGACTATCACTTTTCGTTTGCTAAATTTTAAAAACCAAGCAATATTCCCACAAAGCGAGAAATATTCAAAATATTCAAGATTTCGCCTGAATTATTCAAATCAAATTACGGATATTTTACAATTCTGGTCTATTAGATATCTTCGAAATTCTACCTGAATTTTTTCACCAAAGATTTATTCAGCCACCCTCTCAGCCGGTGGTTGGAGGGGGGATCTTAGAATACGCTGATTTTATCCCTTAAAAAGGATAAAACCCCTATCAAAGTGGTGTTTCTTGGATTTTTCCCTTTTGCAGAATATTCAGTCAGTTATTCTTAGCCTGGTAGACAAATCGTTTTAGAAAATTAGGAAAATCCCTCCATCAACCATTTGTTAATTAAGTGAATTATATTCACACAAAGTGCCTTATTAGATTACTACTGCTAAGTGCCAAACTTTAATTCATAAATGATCTCATCAAGTGCCCAAGGAATCTGGCACAAGGACTTACCGAACTAAGCTTAAGAGATTATCGCACTGGGCGCTCGGTTATCAACTATACTAAGAAGTACACACACCTGCGACTGTACATATCTTACAAGGTTTTTTTTCTCTACCGACAATGGGACCACAATTTGCCAAATCAGTTTAATAAAAAGATTTTATGGAGTTACAGCCGATATTAATCTTAACACTCATTCTACTATCTTATTAGATCTGACTGGCTAAACATTCAGTGCCAGCAATTTGGAGACGGGTCATTTATTAATTCCTAAGCAAAGAATATATAACCATTATCATTTTATCCTGCTGTTCGTTTAATTCTGTTCAATTGTTGGATTTGTATCATACTAATCTATTCTTACCATGTACTGAGTGGCATTATTCTTCATGTTTTGTACGAGACCAAAGTAATCTTAACAAATAAAACCAATTGGTGCACCTTTCCTTTATCCTTATACCAGATTAAGCTAAGTAAACATTAAGTGCTTGTAAAATTAGACCAAATTTAAGTATCTACGACAGGGAAATGGTTTAGGCATTTACTAAGAAGCGTACTTAGCGTAACAGTTATCGTCATAGAAAAGGGAATCCGTGACCCGAGTTCATATCTTGGATGTAGCTATTGGCATTACATTTCACTCGAGTGGTCTGGAGAAAGGCATGAATCTACCTCTTCTACCTCTAGCTAATAGTGAATAATAAGGCAGATGGGTTTCTTTAGCATTGATCAACCAACTAGTTTATGGGAAAGAAAACTCTGAATTCAAAAATTGCTTTTCTCTGCTAGAAAATTGACCTTGAGTCACATCCTGCCCATGCATGAGGGTTTGGGTAAATACATGATTATCTATTAACTTTCGCTTCGTTTGGTACAATAATATATATGTGAGGTGCCTAGGGAAAACAAAACTTACAGCAGTGGAGGCGCCCGTAGTGTAATGGTTATAGTCGTTGGAAATTGATACAACGAACCGAATTCAAAATCCTGGACGAGGCTGTTTGCATTTTACATAGCACTAACACTCTTGATAAAGGAATGAATCCAACTATTCTCCCTTCAGCTATGAGGAATAATAGGGAAGACTGTGCTCTTTAACACTGTTATAGCAACCGGTTTAAAAGAAAGAAAATTCTAAATTCAAACTCCGCTTAAAAATTGATCTTGTGTCACATCCTGCTCGTGTGGAGGGGTTGTTTCATACATACAGCAGCGCTAAATACGTAAAATTCTAACTAACCATTATTACAAACCTTTATTGCTGAATGTATTTTACCAACATCACGCTACGGGCAGAATGTGACACAAGGTCACATGAAGCTGGTTTAAATTCAGAGATATCCGTCTTATGGAATGGTTGCCTTACCAAGGCTAAAGAACTCATCCTGTCCCACTATTCATCCATAGCTGGGGTTGGGGACAAATGTATTCTTACTTTTCCTGAAATATTAGCACTTAGTGAAAAGCAAACAACCTTGTCAACGATGTGGTTCCATTTCCAAAGAAAATAATTGATATGCTCAGTGCTCCTCTCCAAAAATATCCTTTTGGGGGTGTCTTGCTGGTGCTTGTTTCTGGACAGGACCCTAAACGTGTCTATCATCATTCTTGTCTGAGAGATGGAAGAACTTTACAGAGACGCATTTAAAGTTTGGTTCCAACGTTTAATACTTGATGTTTCAATTTGATCTGACCGGCCGTCTCAGTGGGTTTTTAACCGTCATTCATAAGGATGATATGACTCATTTTCTAAAATATTATAATCTTTTTTTTAAAAAAGTCTTGCTCTGTCCTTTTCACAAACCCCAACTGACTCGCTCCGATTGTGGATCTCAAATAATTTTTGCATTCAAAGACTCTCAAATCTCATATGTGTACAATTTGCCCATAAATGAACGTCCTCATGATTTTGACTTTCCCAGATTTTGTTTTGTTGATTATCACTTTTGACCTGTCAGCTGTCACTTATGCATCCGCAGATATCAAACACATCCGCTCTCTAAGATTCCGATTGTGGTGGAGGTCATTATGTTATACTAGACTATTATATTAAAACCTACTGAGCTTGGTTTACTTTTGTACCTAAGTGTATAGAACTCAATAAGGATCATACAGAAACTGAAACGTGCTAAAAACAATAACAAGATAGTGAACTAAAATATATTGATTTGAACGCTTTGTTTAATTTCGCTGAAATATAGTTTGCCCAGTCTCGCCGGTCAGCCTATGTCTCTCCATCCATGTTGTGATTGTTTCTAAAAGGAGATATATCGGCTTCTGCGTTAGGTTGAAACCGCACAAGCAATGGATCAACTCCACAAAGAAAAACAGATCCCAAAACAAATTTCAGAATACATTTGTTTGGTCGTCTTTATTGATGACATTTTCTCTCCTGGTCATTGTGCATTTGTTACATTTTGTTATATGGACTTACCATCTTGAAGTGGATGGCAAATGAAGTCTAGTTTAGTTTCCAATCCTATTCTATTTAATGGACAACTCTTAATCCGCTATGTTCTTCTCTTGACCAACTATGGAGGGCAGAGGAGAGCCTTCTGCATAGTCTGGTTGCCAAACTACCACTACCCTGGTATGCAACTCTTTCATCTAATCCTACTGCTTCTTTGAATATATTTGGTCCGGCTTCCAGAAAAAGAAACGCATTTTTCCCTCGCGCACTACCCGAAACTAAAGTATTTAAAACAAATGATACTCTTGTATATTAAGCTTTGACCGTACAAGAGTCAAATTCTCTTTTTTATGACGGACGTTAACAAAAAAAAAAACTTATCGTTTCATGTCCTTCTCTTTCTATTTTATCATATACAACAAATTTGCCAACCTCTTTAACTTGTTTAGTGATCCTTTTGAAACTACAAATCATGAACATTTATGCATATGCAAACATATATCTGGTGTATACTGTTACCATCGAATGAAATGGACACGGTGACCCGAGTTCAAAGCCAAGATGAAGATGATTGCATTTCATATCGCACTTATACACTTGGGAAAGGTATAAATCAAATTACTCTCTCTTCCGCTATGGATAGATACAAAGAAAGACTGGGTTCTTTGGCTTTGATTAGGGAACCAGTCTTGGATAATGAAAACCCTGACTTGAAACCTGTTAAACCCTGCTTAAGAATTGACTTTGTGTCTCATTCTGCTTGTGCGGAAGGGTTAGTAAATATACATACATATACGTTACCTACATTTCAACACACTCGAACAGATACTCTCACATACATACATACACACATACATACATACATGCTAGACCTATATGTAAACATAGACATTCTGGTATCCACACGCGTTATGAGCACATAGGTTAGAAGAATTCAGAGGGTAAGACATGGACATACATCTTTTTTTATCTGTTATTGAATTCTGTATAAACTTTGCAGTTCTTTATGCATCTAAATATTGAACATATCTAATATATATAATGCATTTCTGTTTATAGACATTTTTATCCATGTTGCAGTTTCGTAAGTAGAATGTACCGTTTACCACTCCGTTAATCGGAGATTACACTACACCGAATATATTCTCTGGAGAGGAGTAAACCCTACGAAGAAAAACTCTCCTGGTAGATAGGAATGCTTAAAACCATATGTGCAAATAATTTATATTAGAAAGGAACCCCTAATATCATAAATGAATGTAAACATTTCTGAAGAAACATATACACAAAAATTGTAAATATTGATGTCCAAAAAAACAAAACAAAAACAAAACAAAACATACTATAGAAATAAAATAAAGCCTTGATAGTTTGGCATGTAAAAAACAAAAATGAAGCTTTCAAAGTTAAAAAGAACTATTAGCGAAAAGGATTTAACTATAGTCAATCAATATTATCACAAGATATTTAGAATGGTTTCTTTGTTTAAAGGCATTTGTGGGTTATTTAATACCAAAACCATCGTTGTAGATGAATAGTAGTGATACTTTTTGACCCATAGCTGGGAGAATAAGGTTGTTTATACCTTTCCCAAGAGTATTACTCCGAAAGTGAACGTAATTGCACGACTGGAGATCGAACTCGCTTACTTCGAGGCTGCATTCCAGTACTAGCCATTACGCCATAGATATTTTATGAATCCCGTTGACTTGGACGTATTTTAACTAGTTGATACGACATAATTGTCGATCCCCATTTGGACATGCAACTTTGGAATGCGCAGTCTGAAAATATCCGTTGGCTAATTATTCAGCGTGATAAGGACTTCATATCGTTTGATCGAATATTTCCTTTATCTTCAGTTGCGAGGATCGATTCGTGGTAGATGATTTCAAGATATTAATCACTCAATATAGATTTGTATTGATTTGCTGATGGGTAGCTTATGGCTGGCCATTCACAAATATAGGAAGGTTATAGGGAGAGCACTGATGGTGGTTGATAGCTGTAATTCAGGTTTAAGCGATAAAGATAACCTTTTCACCAATAGGAATAGTAGATAGAAGATTATTTCTGAACATTGAGATATACACACACCCGTCGCTGGGGTTTAGATTAAGCTGATTGCACTCTCTGTAGAGAGTTAATCACTCCTACAAAAGGTTATCTTGTCTATGATATTAAACTAAATCAGATGGCGAGGCTTCAATTCCAGAGCCCTAGAGAGTGTGAAATACCACTTTATAATAATTTCTCCCAGAGCCACTATGATCCAGGAAGGTTGTACTTGTTAGAGATCTGTTGGCAAATTATTTGCTTTTGATAGGATTTCATAATTTGTCGATTTACCTTTTATGAAAAAAAATCATAATATTTTGTTCGAAATGAAAATGTGTAAGTTTTATTGGTTATTAAACAAAGATAATGGTAAACTATACTTAGTAGCAGCAGATTTACGACTTCAATTTTAAAATGATTTACCGGATCGAATTATAAAAGTAAAATAATTTGGCAAGAAGAAAATTTAATTCAGCTATCTTGCTAAAAGTTTATTTACTACTATCAGAAAATTCCAATTATACAAATTTCTGACCATTATATTGACTAAAAAAACTGTTAACATACTTCCGTTAATTTTCTTACTATACTTCTATTAATTCTGTCACAATTGTTCCATTAATTCTACTATAATACGACAATTAATTCTCTTACCGCACTTCCATTAATTCTGTCATAATACTTCCATTAATTCTATTATTATATAGCTATTAATTCTCTGACCATACTTCTGTTAATTCTGTCACAATTCTTCCGTCAATTCTATTATAATATATCTGTTAATTCTGTTAGCATACTTCCATTAATTCAGTTATCATTCTTCCATTAATTATGTTATGTTTTTCCATTAATTTTGTAACCATGCTATCGCTATTGGATTTGAGATTTACCAAAAATTTATCGATAATCTATAACGGTATATATTATATTTTGTGCCAAGTTAGAATAAATCTTTTCGTGAAATATGCTATCTACTGGGTGTTTGAGAGAAATTAAATTGTTTTATACATGTCAAATAATATCTAACGTTTTGAAACATCCGGAATATATAAGGTTTGATGCTGCTGAGCAGGTGATTAGTTTCTTCGTGTTTCATACGGCCTTTCAACCCTTATTGGGTTATTTAATGTGGAAGTCTGTCATTCATTAAAGCAATCATATAGTTTCAAGTATCGTATAATAATAATTTGTTACCAATTATAGTGCCATTGACTCTATACGTTGCCCTTAGGCACTTCTTTCTTATGCATTCAGCAAATTGTATATATATATATATATATATAAATATATATATATATATATATATATATATATATATATATATATATATGTGTGTGTGTGTGTGTGTGTGTGTGTGTGTATATATATATATATATATATATATATATATGTGTGTGTGTGTGTGTGTGTGTGTGTGTGTGTGTGTGTGTGTGTGTGTGTGTGTGTGTGTGTGTGTGTAATACTGTTTGCTGTATGTAAAATGTTTTTCTTAAAGGTGGATCAAAGTAAAAGAAATAAATATCTAACCTCTACATGCTGATTTCATGACTAAACGTTTCATGAATTATCAGATGAAACTCGGAACTAAATAGACAAAAAAGCGATTTATTAGATACTCAATATCCTCTATACAATGAAATGAATGACTGCATAATGCAGCAGCAGGATTAAAAATCGAGAGGAAAAAATTACCCATAATTACAGAGAATAATATCAGAATTAATTAAGAAAACACTGTTCCCAAGATAAAGGTTTGAACCTTTTAACTAAATTAAGTTAATTGCTGCTCTGTGAAAAAAATCAACAAGAAGAAAAATTTTCTTATAATATTAAAAGGAACTCAAAATACACAAGAATCGTCAAAAAAGTTATCAGTTTCACAGAAAGAAGATTCATAGCTGATCATTTTTGGTTTGGTTAGATTTTATGACATACCAACACTTTTACGTTATTTAATGTCAAATTCTCTATATACAAATATATCAAATATATATGATTCATAAACTCATTTTGTTGATAACATTTTTAAACAAACTTGAACTCAGTATTTCCTCAGTTAAAGTTGAATCTATTCTATTCAACATTATTCATTCATTTGTACACAGTGAATTGGTTCCAAGTATTGCAATGTAATACCAATCATTCAATTTAAGCTTACAGTTAAAGATTTTCATGTATTGCTATTTAGTACAAATAATTTTATTCCATATTATTTATTCGTTTGCACACAGTTAAATGGTTTCAAGTAATCCATAATTGTTTCGTTTTTTTGTGCACAGAGTTAAAGGATTCAAAGTATCGTTAGCTATCATTACCAATTCAATTAAGCATAAATTATTTGTTCTGTTTCTTACAATTCGATTAACTGTAAATCATTTATTGTACTCAATTTAAATGCCAAACAGTTATATTTAACGCATAGACCGAACCTTGTCAGGTGCCATCACTCCGGGCCTGAGTGAACCTGAAAGTAATGGCAATGAAGGGGTACTCCACATTACCCAAAGGTCCAGGACTAGAGCCTCACCATCAGATTGCTTTGTGTCCTATCAAGGACACTCGTCAGGGGAGGGTTTTTTTTTTACCCCTCTGCAGAAAAGCAGTTGATGTGTTCTACATCCCCAGCCGACTGGACTGATCTTTTTTGTTGTGGCGACAGACTACCAATTCTGGTAAAACTAGAAACTCACATTCAGATTTTTGAATTTCGGTACAAGTGAGGTTGATACAAAGGTGAGAGGCGTATGACAAATCTAAAATTCAGGTGAAGATTAAAACTTTTTGAACGAACTTCGTGTGTATATATATATATATATATATATATATATATATATATATATATATATATATATATATATATATCACCCTCTTCGCCCCGTCCTCGATCACAGCGCTGATTATACCTATTATGGTAACTCTTTGCCACAACCTTGTCCGCCTCCCTCCAATCTCTCTGCTACAGCGTGGGAAAAAAACAGATCAAAAGTTCCTTCCAGGGAAAGTGACCATGCACAGCCCTGCCCCACGTTGTGATTCTTTAAAAGTAAGGCCGATGGCCCTGTCTGAAAGGAAGAGAGGGTTACTGGCAGCTGAAGACTGGACTCCAAAGGGGTACATATATTGCAGAACAAAAACAAAAAAAAAAATAATAACTCCGATTTCTGCAGTAGATAAGAAAAGGGTTTATAAAACTTCAAAGTTACAGGTGGCGACAAAGAAAAAATCTGCGGGTGTGACATATAATAGTCTAAGGCGGCGGCCCGACGAGGGTTAAGTTTTCTTAACGTCAGTGTATTCCAGCGGCGGACTGGTGATATATGAGCTGGTAGCGCAAAGCACAATTCCAATCTGTTGGTCCCTGCCTGGTCTTCGTCGGCTTTACTTCGTCTGGCACCAACTGCTTCGCTCTCCTGCCACCAACTGCTGAGTTCGGAAATCAGCCTGTTTATATAATAATTGCCAATATTCTGGGGTAGGTTCTGACTGAGGCAGGGGTGATCTCCCTAACGTCATTTTCAACTCATTAGACATCCTTCATGTCTTTGTTTTAATTTTCGTCATCAGAAAGGGTCCAAACCTCTTTTCACTACTTCCACAGAGTTGTTCCTCTCACTACCCTCATAGTGAGGACTACAGGAGGATAGCTTTCCTCCTACCAACATAGTTTCTATCATTTTACGGCTCATGACGTCAGAAAGGGTCCAACCCCTTTTTGCCCAAATATGCTGGACTGTCACCTTTGATGGAACTGGTTTCAATTCCACGTAGGCGAAAAGACTGGCCTATCCTCAGGCTAATTAATAATCCCCTTTCAACACTGATAAGTAATTCTGGATAATTTTCTCAACCCTTAGCTGAGGTATTTCCCCAAATGCCAGGTGGCCTTCTTTATCTTGACAAAGACTTCTTTGTTTGCTCTGAGTCCCACCTTTTAACTGGAGTGCAAGTCACACCGTATCTGAATCTCTGTGCTGTCAAATCCTTTAAAAATTAACTTTTTCCAGGCCCGAAAATTATCTTAGTATCGTTACTCTTTTCACCTTTTTAATCAGAATATTTTTCTTTCTCGATTTCTGCCTGAGTTCTGTAAACAACTGAATCTTCCGTACCTGTCAACTTCTTTGTTTCAATTTTAGCTATTGTCAACAAAAATTCGGTCACAGCATTTTCGATTCTTTTTCCCAGAATTTCAACTCCACACTTCTTGGCAATTATATTTGGCTGCTCAACTTTTTGGTTAACCCCTCACGTACTGCCACAGACGAATATTGTCACATATATATATATATATATATATATATATATATATGGTATCTTTGAAAGAATTCAACAGTTTCAAAAATTTATAAAAATATTTCTATATAGTAGTACCAGGCCGGCTTCTGACAATTCTCGTTTTATTTTACCAGCGAGATCAGATTTCCATACATTCGATAACATGCCAACAGAGGTTCATTCGTTGGCAATGTCTATGTTGACACCGTTTTCAGTTAATGAGATATTGCTGCTGAGGTATGCAGTTAGTTTGTTGGTTGTTTGGGTTTTATGGCATATCAACCTTTGAAGGTTATTTAATGCCAAATCCATTTTTATACAAATTATCAGTTCTATTTCAAACAATCCAGTTTAGCATGAGTACAGTTTAATTGTCAAAAACATTTCTATTTAAAGCTATTCAGTTTAGTCAAACAGTTCTAATTCAAACAATTAACTTTACTATAAAGTATAGATTTTGTTAGGAGGGTCGTACCCCTCGGCAGAGGTGCAGTCAGTGTATTCTACAGCCCCAGACGACTGGGCAATGAGCTATGTGAAATGTTCCACTAATTTCAGAGACTTGCTATTTTATGAAGCGATGGCCCCTTTAAAACTCATGGACTCTATTTAATCTACTTGCTCCTGGCCATGCAGGTTTGGGAAGGTGAAGTGGCAGGAAGCATTAGATGATCTGCGTAATTTGCATCGGTAATAGTTTCAGCAGGATATCGTCATCTTCTAGTCTATTTTAGTCTGAGACTGTTTTTTCCATTAGATCTGTTAACGTTAACGGTTATGAATATAAATGGTGCTAATGTATCTCCTTTCAAGACTCCCAGGACAATGTTAATGTAATCAGTATCATTATCTGGTAAGAAAGCTATAACTTTTTTCCTTGTTAAGCGTTATTATGGTGGTAATAGTTATTTGGTTTCAAGTATTCTTATCTAGCACTAATAATTATATGTTTACAAGTAATTATTTCTAGTTAAAAATTATTAGTTGTTTGCTTAGTTATACGGTTTCAAGTAACAAATAAAAATAATATTCCTAACAATTATAGTTTCAGTTAACTATTCTTTGTATAAATAATTTACAGTTATATAGCGTGAATATTCGTATCGAATACAAATAATTTCCTAAAAGATATATTTTACTCATAGATGAGACTCAAACAGGTACAAACATAACGGTTCACAGTGGAACTGATTGTAATGGCAATAAAGGGTACTCAAGTTCTCCATTAATGAAACCTCACCATCAGATGCAGTTTAGTGTAATATCCAGAACATCTCTTTTTGAGTGGTCTTAATTCTCTACAGATTATTCTAAGCATTGTCGACTGGATAATGTGAAACGCAGTTCCATACACAGATAGAAGCTTTATACTAAGAGATAGACGATTTCAGAAATTTATATTTCTAATCATATCTTTCCGTTCAGAAATCATAACTTGTGCTTTTTCCTTGTTCAATTAGAAATTGCAATAAATCTGGTTTGTGAAGAATCATTTTTCAATATTTCCCCAAAAATCTCCAAACTGAATAAAACGTATTAATGCTTTTATTGCAGAACAGGTTTAAAACTTAAAACATTAAAATTATCGCCCCGCTTTGCTCAGTCCGTAACTCGGAGTTTCATGAGTTGCTTGAAATCATCAGACGGATACTATATATATATATATATATATATATATATATATATATATATTCTTCAGTCCAGTCGAACAGGAGTCGGGAATTATTCTGTGTGGGCAATTAAATTATTCAAACTTCGAAAATTTAAATCTTCCTGGTAAAGAGCTCAATGTAACTGACATCACAGAGCAACAATTTCTTTAAGAAAAACAAAATCCGGTCACTTTTGGATTATAAATTTATTTCCATCCTGTTATGGGTATTGATATGAATCAATTAATCCAAATTTAACAAGACTTCTTCAGATTCAATGGATATAATTAATACCGCCATAATGGACACAGGAGGGAGGTGTGAGGGGGTTGATATATATATATGTATAATTTTCTTTTGAAATACAAATAATTAAAAATTGAAATTACAAATAATTTATTATTTTTAATGGAATATTATGTAATCAAAACAGATACTATTAGGTATTACTTATTACTGAACCCTATTGGATTAAACCCTCTTTAACCAAAATCAAAATTGCACATATAAGAAACATACGTTTCTTAAAATGTAATATTTTCATATTTTTGGTTAGAGTTATCCCTTATCTTTTTAAAGAATTATAAACATTATTTCGAAATAAAACCTTTTTTATGGCAAACTACCGATATAAATATGGTGAATTTTTTTTTCTTGTTTTCTCCAGATGATATACAACACCTATACTTCGATCTTGATTATAAACAAATAATGACCGAAAGAAAAAAAATGCTGAATAAAAAAATAGGGACAATTTTTGCTATCTCTTGAACCATAGATAGTTATCTGAGTAAATACTACTACTACTACTACTACTACTACTACTAATAATAATAATAATAATAATAATAATAATAAACTAGAAGAATTGAACTAAAAATGAATCATAAATTCCTTGTCCGTTATATTCAACAATACTCGTTTAAGAACACACACACACAAAAATTAATATCATGATTTAAAAAGCTTTTTGCTTAGATGTGGCACAAGGATATATGAATCGAGCACCCTATAAGACTCGAAAACACTTGTGAATATTTGAAAGAATGAATATATACAGAATAAAAATAAGTGCACATATTTAAGGCAATTCTATTTTTGGTTATAGGGATATTACAAAGGAACTGCAGAAAAATTATGCATTATATTTCAAACAAAGGTATCACACAAACACATACGCATATATACATGCACGTAGATGCACACACACCCATTCTCTCTCCCTCTCTCTCTCTTTCTCTGTCTCTCTCTCTGTCTCTCTCTCTCTCTCACACACACACACACACACACACACATATATATATATATATGCGCTACATAAATGAATCGAAGACGGAATAAGGAATATATCAGTACTGTTTTGAAATAGATTTGGTAAATGAAAAAAATCATTGTAATGTTACTGTGTGGGTTGTTATAATAAGAAATCGAATCATAATTTACAGTGGAAAGGGTTTATTTTACAAGACGTACAAGGCTGTTTGAAAGATGTACATTACCAGTTAAAAGTATTTGGCTACCTTAAAAAAATTTCTCATCCTAAAAGTTTTATCTTTAATAAAGCAAGTTAAGCACCACAATGGTTTTATTCATTAAGTATAATGAATAAAACCATTGAATTTCTGAGCTACATGAAAAACAAATTAAACAAAAAAGCACAAAAAACTTTTTAAATTTTCGATTCATCAAAATTACCCCCTTCCACCGCAATCACTTCTTCACGGATTTTCGGTATTCTTTTTACCAAAGACTGGAGAAAGACTGAAGATATTTCTGTCCAGTTTTCCTGCCAGAGTTGTTTAGCTTTGACTTATCGGTCAAGTTCATCCCACACAAATTCAATAGGATTTAAGTCCGCATCAATTGAAGGATGCACTTGCTTTTAATGTGCCTTTGGTAAAATTGACACGTATGTTTTGGGCCATTATATTTCATGAGTACAAATCCTTGAGCCATAAACCACATTCCAAATGGGGTCACGTGATACTGCAGTATACTGTGATAGCCAGTCTGCTTCAATTCGCCCTTCTCTTAGTGCAAATACCCGATTTTTCAATTGGCACAACCTCCACCAGCGTAACAAAGCTTCCTCCATGCTTTACGGGTGGTGTGATACAGGGGGCTGCAGCTTCGTCATCAACTCTTAGCCGCACATAAACCCTCCTATTTGACCCAAGGATTTCGAACTTTGATTCTTCAGTCCCAAATACTTTATTCCATTGTTCTATAGTCTCGTCTTTGCATGCCTTGACACACTCGAACCTTTTGAAGCTTTGCTAAGGACGCGGGAAATTAGGCAACACCCCAACACGTTAGTATATGGCACAAGACCGTTTTATAGTGGAGATCTCGCACAAGTAAAAAACCATAAAAGGCAGATCCAAAGATTCTTGACCCTGTCGGCATTCCTCAAATGAGAAGTCTCTGGCACCAAGCAATGAACTTGGTCCTCCACAGCAGGTAAAGCCAAGAGGGATGGCGCTCTGAGGCCAAGGGTAAGTCAATCTCAGCTACCGGACACGGATACCAGGCTGCCCCGCCAGCTACTCAGTACGCATGTCAAGCGGTTTCGATCCTATTCATGCAACCTTCACTAGGAAAACGTGTCTTCACCGCCTCCTCTAAGGAAGCATTTATTTGCAATACATATAGATATACTGCAGGACGACAAGTCCCTAATTTTAAAATGGGGGTCGTGAAGAGGAGCGGTCTGTCGATGACTGAGGTCTAAACTAGTCACATTCATGGACCGATTTATTCGTTACAACCATTCATCCGCTTCCTCGCTAGATTCACCATAATGCTCCCCACTATGGGAGCGGAGCTCCCAACAAACTTAGTAACGGCTTATATTGAAATAGAATAGTCAATTCTAATACTGAGGGTTATAATCTCTTCTCCACAAAAAAACAAACAAACAAACAAGACAAACAAAGAAAAACAACATAAAACCGTTTGTAGCGAAAAATATATATTAAAAAAAACAAATATAAAGCCAAAAACTTGTAAACAATGTACAGGAGATAAATTTTGCACAATGGAATACAAAGTCAAAAAGAAATGCCTGAATAAAAGGAACTAACTCGTTTAAAAATGCAGGCATGATAAAAATTCCTACAATAAAAAACGTTAGAAAACGAAAAAGCTTTAAGAAAGTAAAAAAAGGAATTAACACAGATAGAGGGACGCGTGACGTGAAGAGAACTTGAAATTCTAAGAACTTAAAATGAAAATAGGTAACGGTTGCTCACCTGCAAATAATAGGGAGGACAATTAACTGAATTCGTGTCTTTTTGTGCATATTCATGCTTGTGTGTGTGTGTGTGTGTGTATGTGTTGTGTGTGTGTGTGTGTGTGTGTAAGTATATGTATGATAGTTTTCATGAGTGTGTGTGTGTGTGTGTGTGTGTAAGTATATGTATGATAGTTTTCATGAGTGTGTGTGTGTGTGTGTGTGTGTGTGTGTACGTATGCGCGAATGTTGTTCTGAAGATTGATTATGTGATATTCTTGTTAGTGATTGCATTTTCATTTCATTTTATTTTGCATCCTCCAGTTGTTTTTAATGCATTTGCGTGTGCATTTCAGCGTGTGTTGGTACATCTAAAAAGCCGTTGATTGTCAACTTAGCAGAAAATTATCGTAAGAAACGAGATCTGAGTGACGAATATTAAAATGCCAGCGAAAAGAAAAAAAAATGTCTTTTCAAAAGAAAGCGAAACGAGTATGGGAAAAGCAGGAGTACTAATGAGAAAAGTGAATTACTTTGAACGCTTTTTAAAGACTTCTCGGTATAAGAGAAAGTTAAATTGTGTTTAGGAAAGTATCATGAAAATGTGGCACGTGATGTTTTGGCGAGCGGAAGTGGGAAAATATAAAGAATGGAGATTATGAGAAGTCAAAGGAGGCGACGAGAAAAAAAAAATGAGAAGATTGAGTGAATAATAAAAGAAGAAGAAAAGGAAGAGCAAGAAAAAGTGGTGGTGGAGGAATTTCAATAAAGAATACGTAGAAAAATAGGAGGAGGTTGAAGATAATGAAGAGAAGAAAGACACAGTGATGAAATGAAAGAAGAAGAAGAAGAAGAAGAAGAAGAAGAAGAAGAAGAGGAGGAGGAGGAGTTAGTGATGATCATGATGAATTTCTTGAAGATGAAAAAAAAACAAGAAAAAAAGCAAAAGAATTAGAAAAAAAATAGTGACGACAAGGGAAGAAAATCAAAGAGTAAAGAAGAAGAAGAAGAAGAAGAAGAAGAAGAAGAAGAAGAAGAAGAAGAAGAATTTTCAATAGATACTTGAATACTAACAACCATTCTTTTGTAGCAAAGCTTAGTAATAACCGTATCGCTGGAAAGCATGATAATTTAAGAGACCAATATCAATATAGTAACTTAATCACAAATTTTAGATTAGCTTTTACTGAGTTGAATACTGATTCTCTTCCACAGCGAAAAATTTCCAAACTTAGCTAATTTGTGTGTGTGAGTGTGTGTGTGTTTATGAATGTGTGTGTGTGTGTGTGTGTGTGTGTTTATGAATGTGTGTGTGTTTATGAATGTGTGTGTGTGTGTGTGTGTGTGTGTGTGTGTGTGTGTGTGTGTGTGTGTGTGTGTGTGTGTGTGTGTGTGTGTGTGTGTTCAATATAGTCACAGTCAATTTAGAGCATTATGAAATGGATGTTGAGCAAATGTTCCGGAAAGAATTTCCAACAAATCGACCCACAATGCTAATAATGATCAAGTAAAAATATCGAACCTTTACTCTGCTTACTCTCCCCAATCATTTGCTGGCCACTCTCTTTCTACGGGATGTTGCGATTTTTAGACCAGACAAGGAAATGGAGCCAGGTATATTAAGAGCGTGAAAGAAAAGGTGTCATGGCCTATAGAGTGCTTTCATTGTAAATTCATTTTTATCGGATTGCAGTTTCGATCGATGCAGACGAATCTTTGGTGATTGCACGGCCCCAAATTTGGAATTGTGGGCAATGCATTTAGTTGAGTGGAGTTACTTAAGAGAATGAAAGTTCTCGACTTGGCCAGCATTAATCGGAAACGGAAGTTGACAAGAATAGAAGAGACTACTTCCGCTGTCTTTCTCAAAATTCGTCGATAAAAATACAAGTTGGAAGAGGTAAGAAAGAAATGAATTGAAAGAGAACAAGTGTTAGAATTAGCTGGAAAAATGAAGAAGTCCAAGAAGAAAATAAGTCTGAATAAAAGAAAGTAAGTTGTGAAGAATAAAAATAATATATATATATATATATATATATAGAGAGAGAGAGAGAGAGAGAGATAGAGAGAGAGAAGAAGAAGAACAGAAGTGATAAAACAACTAGGAATATTTCTTTTAGGTTATTTACTTTTTGAATATTCACATCAAGTTTCAACCTTAGATCATCATCAGGATACAAATTTTTTTGTGGAAATATTTTATTTTTTATTTTTTCATAAAAGAGATGATATGCTAAGAAAGCAACAAAAAAATGGAAATTTTGAGAGAAAATCATTTCTCTCAAATTCCTTGTCCTTTGAGCCTATTATTGGTTGGTTGGTGGTTGGTTGGTTTTTACAGAATGCCAACCCTTATTGAGTTATATTATGTCAAAATCAGTTTAACAAGTACGGCCTCCTATCTTATACAGTACAAATATTATAGACTAGTAAGCATTTCATAATGTCAAACAGATCTGTCTGAATTATAGATGAGGCTATTATAGGTACTACCACTCCAGACTAGTGTGGACCTAGTAGTAATTTCAACGGAGGAATAGTTCGATACGACCAAGACCTCTAGAATTGAAATCTCATCCCTGCATACAGTTTAGTGTATTGAGGGATTCCATATTTTCCACTGCAAGGCTTGTTCAACACTCAGCATTATAATGTACAGCTCAAGGGTAAGTGAAGAAATCTTGGGAAAGGAGTACTAGTTAAGGAAAAGGAAGTCTTCGAGCCGCTCTCAACTACGGTCGGCCAACTTAGTTTTCTAAATAGAAGAATGTGTAGTGGTCGAATTGAAACTTTCAAAATAATTGATGGAATTATGATAGACATTCTTTTCAATTTTTCATCTCGAAGTGGAAATTTACTGTCAAGTCAGATTTCAAAAACGATGCGCTAATTGGATTTTCTTTCTTTTTTTTTTTTTGCTGATAGATTGATATATTTTTGGAACAAATTGCCGAATAAGATTAAAAAAAACAGCAATAGGTTAGAAAATTTTTAAGATTAGATCTGATGATTTGACAGAAATGGTTCGGAAAAGAATTTAGGAGTTTACTTTTGAGACCTATCGGATAAATTACTTAACATAATGCGATCTGTATATAGAAATGTTATCAATACTGAATATGTTCGGTGCAAAGAGTTTTCTTTTAAAGATTAATATGAGAAGGTAGTAAAAAGCAAAGATGCTCAAGGGGACATAAAAAAACAAATGATAATAATAACACGAAAGGGATAACTTCTCAGATCTCGGGACCCCCAAAAGGGTGCCATCCCCAGGAACTATTGGCCGATAATATGTTTACCTATGATGTGGAAAATCCTGATTGCAAAGAGAAAAGAAGTAATCTATTACTTGCTTCTATGGTGTAGACCTTTTTCCAGAAGAACAAAAAAGATATCGCGGAGAAAAAGAATAGATGACCTACTATATATAGACTAGAATATCCTCAAAGAAACCAAAACGAGGCGGCGAATTGTAGCCATGTCATGGATTGACTACGAAAAGGCTTATGATTTGGTTCTGCAAACGTGGGTAATAAAGTGTCTGAAAATGTACAAAATATCTGGCAAAATCATCAACTATCTCACGAATGCCATGGAAAACTGGAGGCTTGTATAGACAGTTGGAGGTCAAACCCTAGCAGTGGTAAAAGGCCAAAGGGGCATCTTCAAGGGAGGCTCTCTCTCGCCACTGCAATTTGTTATAGCGACGATGCCACTCAATCTACTTCCGAAAAGTACTGGGGGGTCACAAATTTACAAAATCACAAGATAAGATAAATAATCAAATGTATACGCATGATATAAGTGTTTGCAATAAATGAAAAAGAACTGTAGACCCTGATACAAACAATAAGGATATTCAGTTAGGATATTGGAATAAAATAGAAAAATGTGCCATGCTGATTAGGAAAAGTGGGAAAAGAGAAACAGTAGAAGGAACGGAGTTGCAAATTCAGGAAAGCATTAGGAAAAAGAAAATTACCAGTACTTCGGAATATTGGAAGTGAACATCGTTAAACAAGCGATGAAGGAAAAAAAAGACGCGTTCCTCAGAAGAACGAGAAAGCTTCTGAAAACTAATCTTTGCAGCAGAAGTCTCACCAAAGGAATAAGCAACTGGTCAGTCAAACTTGTATGATACTCGGCACCATTGTTAAAACTAAGTAGGACTAAAAAATTAACCAGTGTGGAATGTGTTGGCTAGGGTGATACCAGATGTAGTTTGTATGCTTGGATCGGTCCCCAAAAGTTGGGAAATTGGATTGGAACAATTGGAAATCAGAGGAAGAATCAAAACCATCTGGACTACAGAATTATTGGTATCAGTCAGAATACTCAGAAGAGTTCCGGAAACATGAGGACATCAGATAATTCTGACATGAAAAACTCGCAAGGAGTAAAATTATAACAATTAAATCAAGAAAGTCGATTCAGTTTTTTTAGGCAGGATCTATCTTTCCCTATCTGTGTCTTACTTTTCCTTTGGTGTAAGAAAGATTCGTCTCAGCGATTTTAATAATTTTTATGAGAGACAAATTGCTTTCTCTCTGCCTTATAACAATCACTAATTACAGTGTAGCTAGATACTTGCTATCACAGACAGGTGTCGCCCTAAGGAAGAATCCATTTAATCTCAACACTTCGGACATATGCAGTTAGTTCTAAGCTCTCAGCATGAATTTCAGGTCTCATTCGAAGACATCTTTGAAGCACAATGTTTGGCATTTGCCTATCGCCAGTTTGCCATAAGTGACGTATTTTGTATGTGACCATCCTATTTAGGGTGAACATGTGCTAGGCATCATAGCTGATGTTGACAGAGGATTAGATTCACATATAGATAAACGGAATTGATAAGAGAAATACAAATATTTCTTTTGTGCTATATATTTTTCGATCGTTTTTAGCGGAAAAAATATCTTTATAAAGTTTTTTTAAAGAGTTGATATGTTATAAGAAAAGCGACGAAAAATGCACTGGTTACGTCTATTTATTGAATGAAAATTATTTTCTGGTTATATATATATATATATATATATATATACATATATATACTTCATAAAACTGTCATAAAAGGAGCAGGTGGAACCGGTCTAAAGTTGTATGTGATAAATTCAATGACACGACATCCAAGAACTGTACGTGCTTTTAGTGTTTGTGAGTGTTTGTGGTGGGGTCATTTATCAGTTCTGGGGAACCAGAAGTGGGGCAGGTAATATCGATTATTCTAGTTGAAACTAAAATACATCCTTAACCAGGATTAAAGACTTTAAAAAAATACCACGGATAAAAAGAAAATATTTGGGTTTTCGTTGAATGGTCAGTTATTAAGAATCAGCAGGGCAGACTTGTACAGCTTGATAAATTCTATTTTATTGCAAAAATTCATCTTCTAAATTATACATATAATAAATTATGCTTAAAATATGAGCCCAAGTAAAATTAATGACCTATACTTGTCACAAACACACACACACACACACACACACACACACACACACACACACACATATATATATATATATATATATATACCTTAAAGCTCTCATAAAAACAGCAGACAGAAATCTGCATAAACTTGTATGAATCATATTTAAGTAAAAAATAAATGCAGGCTAAGCTATAAAGAAAAAAAATGAGCGTGTATTTTATGCGCACGTATGTGCATGCATGTGTATATATATTGACCTAATTACAGATCTAATGCATGTGAGTCGAGATCGAATTCGATCGATTCAAGGTTAGATGCTTTGCGCATGTATAAACGATTAAAACGCCCATCCTGAGATGACTCAAACGGCCTTCGTGAATTTTTTAACCAGTAGAAGTCCTTAGAATTATGCTAACGAATAAAGCATATGTTAAACACCCAAATTTACCTGAGCGGTTGTTTGCACACATCAAAGGGAATTGAAAGAAAATTAAGAGAAACATTGCTATAATTTTTTCTCTGGACTGAGACATTAGCCCGATGATTCTTCCTCTTTAGTCACTTCTACGGAAACAAAGGCTCCGAAAATATTCGCTTCCTAATAATGCTTAAATTAACATTTACAGAATATACCCTGTCATTTAATAAGCTTTTCTTTGTTTTTCACTCGGCAGAACTCAGAGCACCCAGTCAGATCCAGTTCTCTGCTCTGTCATAATAATCCATGGGACTTGCTTTCAAACCATTAGGCTACGGTAAAGTGCTTAGATTTACGCAAATATTTACTAAACTTACTTGTTGCTTAATATAAAAAGGGCTAAGAATAGACTGACTGTATCCCTTGCTGAGGTTTACGACCCCTCCCTCCAAAATGATGTGTTCTAGTTATGACAATAAACTTTATCTGGTGTTGAGGATTCCATTCTGAAAATGTGTGGAGTATCCCTTCATTGCCATTACGCCCAAGTTATCTTTGACCCATAGTGGTAGTACCTATTAGTGTATCATCTGAGGGTCAAATAAATCTGTTTAGAAATATTCCTATTCGATTGAGCTGGGTGCAAAAAAAGCGTCTTAAGACACGACTATGCAAAAATCTGGACCTTGACTCCTGTCTTCGATTAAAAGAAAAGTTAGCTTTAATGATTTTTATGATACAAGTTTGGGGCCACGAATGAGGATTGAACTCAATTCTTTTTTACTGCTTCTTGTTTTATCAAGTAAACTATGAATAACTGTTGATTTGCCAAAGCCTGAATGAACATTTATGAAATCATTCTTTACTCTATCCCCAGGTCAGTCTTGAGTTCTATAATAATAATCGTAATAATGATAATAATAATGAGATGCAACAAGACAGCAAATATAGGTTATATGGTGATCGAGATGAAAAGATCAATCACATAATAATCGAATGCAGCATATTAGTGCAAAAAGAGTATAAGACTAGAAATGACTGCGTGGGCAAAGTGATCCACTGAGAATTGAGCAATTCTCTGGGATTTTAGGATACAAACGTATCATCTAATCTCGGCCATACGACCAGGCATTGCAATAATCAACAAAAAATAGAACTTGTAGAACTGTTCCGGCTGATCAGAGAGTAGAATTGAAAGAAAGCAAAAAGAAGGGTAAGTACCTGGTTCTTGTTAGGGAACTGAAAAATCTGCGGAACACGTAAGTGATGATTATATCTGGTTGTAATCAGTGCTCTTGGTACAGTCACCAAAGGATTAGTGCAAAGACTGGAGAGTTTGGAAATAAGAGGACGAGTGGAGATGATCCAAAAGTTGGCGACCGTAGTAACGGGGGATCAGAAGGTTCCCTTTTCAATAGCTACTACACCGAGGTGTAGGGAAGGGCGCTACTTCTTTTCTTGTATTGCTCCACTTTACATTCGATACGTACCTTATATTGCTGAGTGTTAAGCAAGGTGGTATCAAGTACAATTTTAAAATTCTTTGGTATGACGCGATCTCGGATTGAACCCAGGTCTTCCGGACCATTGGTGAAGACTCTACCCACTGCGCCAATCCAAACTACGGTATTTTTTAGATCAAACAGAATACTAAGAGTCCTGAAGATTTGAGGTGACTTGTTCTCACTCACACTTCAGTGAAAACCATGTTAAAACTGAAATAACTCACAATGATAATTATAATAATAATTTTTGGTTAAAAGCATATTTCATAATATATATATATATATATTAGATAACATTTATAGTTTTAAAGATTTTCTTCAATATACACAAAAATTTGTAGCCGAAATGTAAATGATTAAATCAAACACAGATCTGCAAATTCAATAAATTTAGCTTCTTTAACTTCTGTGAAAGTTTTGTTGATAATTTATTAAATTTGCAGTCTCTATTATTGTAAGAAAAGATGATATTAATTTGAACATTAATATGCCCAAATGTAGTATCAATAAGGAGAAAGTTAACAGCAATTTGGATTGTTTCAATACTAGATTATATATCTTTAGTATGTAAAAGGTCTTTTTTATGTTTATGCCATAATGATGAGATAAATAATATTCATGCGCTAATATATGTGTGTAATGCTACGCTTAAATAATCAAGAGTAGAGATTTGATGTTAGTTGTAGCACCTCTAAAAAGTAAATAAAAAAATAAATGATTTTGGTATGCACGAATAATTAAGCGATGTTGGTAATAAATTCATTGAAAATGATTTTATCTTAGATTTCACTCAAAAAAGAAACTAAGACGAGAGGGAGAAATGCTGAAACAGATCTCTATTGCAGAAAAAAATTCAGTCAATTTTATCGCTTTATTTATAAGATTTACATTGGCTCCAAATTTGATAAAAATTGTTATAATTCATGTATGATTCTAATTAGTTAAAATGTGTTTTTAATAATCTAGGAGGGAAAAGATTTCTTAAATTATTATAGGATTTGCTCTTTCATATTTTGTGAGTCAATTCAAATACTGCCATCTGGCCATCTCAAAAGAAAAAAATCAAAGAATGCAGTGCCTTCTCAAACGAAGGCACTGATTGGTCAATAAATGCAAAAAACGTAGAGGCAAAAATTACTGCTTCTTAGGCATCGTTTTGTACAAAAATTAACATCTTTTGGATAGGGAAATCAATTTATTTTCCATGTATATTTCTCTGTGTGTGTTTCCTTATTTGGTCGGATTTGAACAGAAAAGTAACAAAATCCCTTACATAAAATCATTCGGTTTCACCGATTATATGTATTTAGAAAGATAAATAGATAAACAGATAATCGAATTAAACAGATAGAAAGAAGATCAACAATGGTAAAGACTGATAGATATATCATAGAATGTTAATAATTGATAAATATGGACTGAATAATATAAGTATTCGCATAGATAGATAGATAGATAGGTATGAAATGGATTCTTTTTTATTAAAAAAGATTTAGGACACTAGTTTCGTCAAACAAATTCTAAACGGAGAAGTACAAGCGAAGTGAAATTTTAAAAACTTTCTCATCTCTTTCATATCATTTAGAAAATTACACGCTCTAATGGAGGTTCAGAAACTGAGATGTTTAACGTTGGCAAATCTTTATTCAAATAAAATCATTCTCTGAATAACTTGTGCTTTCTATTTCTGTACATTTTCATACCGTCGAATTTGTTCCCAGTTTTTTCCATATATATATATATATATATATATATATAATTGACACTGAGGAGCAATATGTATAGGCAAGATTAGAGGATGACCTATCCTTAGCCTCGGATATAATGAATAGACATATTAATAACAATGGTCAGATTAGAGGATGTTCTATTAATAGGCCTTGGATAAAGTTAATTGAGGAGTCAGAGACACATGTAAAGTTAGATGATCACTGATTCCAAACAAGCATTGGTAAGATTAAAGGATGACCAATTTCCAAGACCTAAGATGTGAATAGAGGAGCAAAAAGAAACATAAAGATAGACAAACATTATTAGAGGATGGCCTACCTTTAAGTTGAGGAAATAATGACTAGATTGAGAAGGATTGGAACTGAAAAGAAGGATGATAATTTATATCATACAAGCATTGGCCGATTTAGAGGATTAATTCATCAGAGACCCTGGATTTAATGAATAGGGCGACAAGTACGCGTGCAAAGATAAACGTTTACATATACAAAAGTAATGGCCGGATTAAAGAACATTCCAAGGGCTTGTTGAACAGTGTCAGAACCATGTGAAGATGCATGTTCAGTGATATCAGAAAACTGTTGATCGAATTTGAGGATAGTCTAACCACTGGCCAATGATATAATCAATTGAACGAGATAGGTGCATTTAATGATCGGTGAAATGATATAGTTGGTCCAAGAGAGCGAGAGGCTAACTTCTGGTGAAGAAGAAGAAGAAGAAGAAGAAGAAGAAGAAGAAGAAGAAGAAGAAGAAGAAGAAGAAGAAGAAGAAGAAGAATGATAGGACGAAACAGCTGAGAGTGAGTCTACAGGAGCAGGCGGCTATCCTCTGAGTGACCCAGACTAAAGTGCTAGTTGTGGGTCAGTCGGTTACGGGTGAATGACTGCGTTAGTTGAGTGTGACAAAAACAATTCTGTGCAGGTATTGAACCGGGGGAAACGGATGTTCCTCCCGCTAAAACCGGGTGGGGAGGAGGAAGGGGACGACTCGGTTTGAAGGAGTTGGCTTGGAGACGTGAGGAGGTAAAAATGGTCATTTGAACACCAACCACGAAGATGTTAAGGCATAAAAATTTCGACCTACATTTTGGGGTGAGCTCTGAAAAGGGACCTCACACACCAGACGCGAACCCATGAAGACAAAACAAATGAACAAACACGTTAGAACAAAAAGAAAATACAAAAAGAAAATTCAAGTTCTGTGTCTGTTCTCTCTTTCTCTTTATGACACGTTTTTTTCTCTTAGCCCAGCTAACGTGGTCGACTCAACTTTCATATTCTCTTTCTTTCTCCCGGCGACTACTGACAAATTGTAGTTGTGAATAAGCCTTTGTGTAGTGAACAAAGACAGATTTTCCGGTGTTCGTTAACTTTTACCTCAACGGGGTCACAACCGGGTCCGACTACTACTATAGACGGTGCGATACGGCCATAACACTGTCGAGCATGTGATGGTACCAACATCTATTCGGTACCGTTATCGTACACTTTCTATTTAGTACCGTAGTGGTACAGAAGGATGGTCACTGAAATCAGGCAAACATTTTATAAAAGCAATTTTAACCTACGTATTAATAAGCTGAATGATTTTTGGATATAACTTTTGTATATTTGTGGTAGGCGCTCAAGGTGTAATGGATATTGTCGTGAGAAGTGGACACAGGAACCTAAGTTTAAAACCTGGACGAGGCTGTTAGCATGTCAATAAGCACTAATACTCTTGGAACAGGTATGAATCCAGCTATGAGTAAATAGTTGGACAGACTTATATTTTTAACCTAAGTATGGCAACTGGTCTAGAAGAAAGAAAACTTTGAATTGCAACTTGCTAAATTTCGCTTTAAAATTGACCTTGTGACGCAGGAAGTGCGTCTGAAAATACATATAATTATACTTATAGTCGTCATAGTTTTAGCAATATTAGTAGTAAAAAAAGTTTTTACTTTGATATTATTGAATTATGTTGTTTCGACCTTTTCATCTCATTAATTTAATTACTTCATATATTGACTTTTCAATTCCATATGTCTGAAATTTATTTTCACAGCTGAAAAGGTTACAAGAAAGAATCTTTAAAAATTTTTTAAAAACTCACCAAAAACGATGAGGAAATTTCGATATTTTTTCGTTTTCTCATGAATATGAAATATTTCATAAGGTTTTCTGTGTGGAAAGATACATTTAGAGAGGTGGGTTGAATGCTAAACTTACCTCCTTCCCCTGGCATATTCCCTTGGCCTCTTACCCCATGAACTTTTGAATAAGTACTTTGAAGATTTACTTCCTAGAAAATGGATTCCTAGAAACCAGGTCTATCATAAGGAAAGGGAGGTGTTCTCTTCGATTATTTGTATTTTGTAAGGTCGTTCTTAGTTCACGTTTACTTATCAGAGTGGAAAATTGTATCATTATAACCAAATGACATCGGGATGTGAATATATAAGTCATCAAACAAATCCAGTTGCCGGAAGCAAGACAAGATGTCAAAGTTCAGCATCTCGCCCGGGCGTCAAGGTGTAACAAGAAATCCTTGATCTGGCATACTCGACAGAAAACAGCAATTAACGAATACTTGGTGATGTTATCAAACTCGATCACTTATATAAAAAAGGGAGCTAACCAGACGATGTCGCCCACACAAAGCGGAAGCGGTACGTTTTGTGAATCTCGATTTTAGACAGCAGATTTCTGGATTCACCCGCTTTTTTGGTGGCATGGTTATAGGGAGGCTAACGTTTACGTGCATGGAGTGCGAGGAACAATTCAAAGCCACAGGAAGAGTCAGTCTCAACTTAAACGAAGGAACTAACCAGCATGTTGTGTCCATTTCCGCCTGCTTCCAAGGCCCAGAAACTGAATGGAGAGAATAAAGCAACTTGAGGTGAATCGTATTTTCTCTGTTTTTTCTTTCCTAACTCGAAGGATAAACCAATACCTACATAGCAGTCGTCGGCGACCTATGTTCTGAAATTTAAGATTAGAGAGCAAATTTGAAAATATTATCTTGTGATTATTATGTTTTCATTATTTCTTTTAAATCTTGAATGAAAAAAAAAAGAAATTTTAACATATTTACACACACACACACACACACACACACACACACACACACACAGATATATGTATGTGTTATAATTCTGTTGGCTTTTAGTCCGTTTGATCACACATATTTACATCCCCCCACTTTCCAGTGCGATATTCTTCCACTCTGTCCCTCAATTAATTAGGATGTTCTTCTACATAGATGTTGCTTCTTCAGAACAAACACGGTATTCAACTTCGATGGAATTGCCCTGTTTTAAATTCATCGATGTCTACTTCTCAGTAGCATTGTAAACATAAATTATTTTATATGGATTAACTGAAGATCTGATGAGCTCTGAAGATCTGATGAGCTCTGGGGATCTGATGATCTCTAAAGTTTTGATAAGTTCCTATTACTGTCGAAGGCTGAAATGAAAAAAAAAAAGATCATTTCTTCATATCAGCAATAATGATATCTTCAAAATAAGATATGCAACTTTTAGTTTCGGTAGGATAAAATTTTAACGAATTATACAGTGCACAAAGTATTATATAGATTTTTATTATATACTTTTGTTTTATTTATACAGTGCACAAAGTATTATATAGATTTTTATTATATACTTTTGTTTTATTTATACAGTGCACAAAGTATTATATAGATTTTTATTATATACTTTTGTTTTATTTATAGCAAAGGCAACAAAAGGATTTATATAAAATACAATTCCAAGTCACTCTTTCTGGCTTAAATAACGCCTATTGATTTTTTTCGTTCAGTTAAATTTTCACGGGTCAATGATTAAATCTTGTCAAAGCTGACAATGAGTGTGACAAAATTCTTGTCTAACATCAGCTCGTTGGTTGATAAGAAAAATATGGTAGCGTGTTAGTCCAAGTGCTTGAGCATCCACTCCATTTTTATCACGTGGCATTATTACACGATAAAAATGTCTTTATATTGCGGTGATTTGATCCCATGAGTCAAAAAGTCAGCAATAACAAATATAACGTGATCATATATACTTTTAACGAACCCTGGTAAATTCAATGAACAAACATCATTACTCTTTTTCTTTTTCTTGTTCACTACATTGCAGTGAATTCTACGCCATATATATTTTTTGTATAGATTAGAGAATTGAAAAATATTTTGAAGGTTCCGAATAGTTTTTAGGTCTTCAAAAAGCAAACCAGCCAAAATACCTCTTCCCCCCACCAGGAAAAAAGAAAAACAAAAAGTTTTCGTAAGCAACGTCTTATATCAAAAAAGTAAGCGAAATTTTTTTCACATATTAAATGAGACAGTTGTTTAGAGATATTTATGATTTGATAAAAAAAATACTAAAAACCTTATAAATGTGTACCAACAAATACTTATCAATACTTAGGAATAATTACTTGAAACAATAGACTAGCATAGGTTTGCTAGACTATCTTGCAAATCTTTACACCACTGGAGGCGCCCGACTTGAAACTATATAAACAATACATAAAGACTTTACGTGTCACACCCCGGATAGACACACAGACTACTTCGACATTGTAGCAGGTGTGCTGCAAGGAGACACATTAGGCCCACACCTCTTTATCATCTGTGTTGACTATGTGCCTAAAACGTTTATCTATAAAATGAAAGGCAATGGTTTCAAGCTGACACGGAAAAGAAGCAGAGATACCGCGCACAAACAATTATAGACGCGGACAACGCTGATGACATAGCGCTTCAGGCAAATACACCCACCCAAGCCGAAACCCTGTTACATAGTCTGGAACGAGCAGCTGCAGGCATAGGTCTCTATGTCAACGCAGAGAAAACGGAATACATGTGTTTGAATCAAAGAGGCCACATCTCCACACTTAATGGTAGTTCTCTGAAACTAGTGGACAAGTTCATCTACCTAGGAAACAGTGTCTCAGTAACCGAGACAGACATCAACACGCGACTTGCAAAAGCATGGCAAGCTAACTATAGCCTATCGGTCTTACGGAATTCAGACCTGATCGATAAAATAAAACGCATTTTTTCCAAGTAGAGGTTGTGTCGGTACTGCTACATGAACGCTAACTTAAAGTATAGAGGAAAAGCTTGACGTCAATTCCACAGGAACGCTGCGAACAATATTGAACAAGTCCTGGAGGAAGCACAAAGCAGCAGCTGTACGGCCACCTACCATCTATCACGAAAACTATCAAAGTTAGACGAACCAGACATGCGGGACACTGCAGGAGAAGGAGAGATGAACTCATAAGCGACATACTCCTGTGGACCCCTCCACATGAATGAGCAAAGGCTTGACGACCAGCTAGAACCTAGATACAATAGCTCTGTGCCGATACAGGATATAGCCTTGAAGACCTACAGGGAGTAATGGACGATAGAGACGGGTAGCGGGAGAAGATCAGGGAGATCTGTGCTGGCGGTGTGACATGATGATGATGATTTCATTCCATAAAATCAACCAGTCAACTTGCTCACTGACCTTTTGTTCCGGTTCAGACCGGGAAAAATAAAAAGAGAAGGAATCTTACTTGCGGTGTTGATTCACTTAAGCAGATGACGCAAGATTTTTCTTATGAAAATCTTTTGTATCGAAAGATAAATAGTACATAACTAATATAGGGACTGAACTCAGATTTTCAGAGGAAAAGATGAGCTGATAACAAGAAAAATGAATAAAATCGATTGTACAAATGTATTCTTGGGTCCGTTTGTTTCTTTTTGTTTCCTTTGTGGAGAAGATTCGTGGCTTCTACAATTTCAACCAAAACCTGCACCCGACTAATCTTTTTTTGACAAATACAAAGTGGAATTCAGATTGTTTATTCTGACACAAATTGTTTTGTTTCAATTCTTTAATTCTTATATTTCTTATATCAATGATTTTATGATCAAGTTAAAATGGCAAAAATGAATCTAGTTGTTAGCTCTACAGAATAAGTCAATAAATTTTGAAAACAATTCTGCTAGCTAAACCAGCTGAAAAAGAAAACACATTCCAAAATGAACTAGTAGGGTGAGTCAAATAATTTGGTAACGTGACGCACAATTCAGCAACTTTGGATGCTTTTGCCGAAGTTGTGAAGGTGACGAACAACACGAGACTCTGAGATACTGAATTTGCATAATACTCTCTGATTCCTGATGCTGTTTGATTATGGAGGTTTTTGAAACGGGGGGGATATTTTTGGAACCATCTATTTACTGCACTGTGATTAATAGCTGTTCCAATTTTCATACAACGAATGTTTGTGGTTGCTTCCGTAGTGTTATGGCTAAGCTCGAACTCATAAAGCATCAGTTCCCGAATCAGACTACGTGGCACTTTCATATGTGCAGCTTTCAGATAATACACGGCGGGAAATAATGCACAACGAATCAGCACACCAACTAGCATGAAACTACCAACTACAGCGGATACCTGCCACGATCTGAAATGAGTTCAAATCTTTAATATTTTGCGTTTCACTTCACGCTAATGCTTGTGGGAATGCATAAATCCATCTCTTCTCTCTCATCTATGGGTAATTCTTAAAGCAGATGGAGTTCTTTAGCATTCGATAGGCAACCAGTCTAGGAGAAAGAAAACTCTGAATTCTCACCAGTTTAACAAAAAAAAAGTGAATTTGTGCCTCATCTTGCTGGAGGTGGAAAACCCGAGTAAACACACAAAGAACAGACATTTACAAGTGACTTCTGTGATATAATGTCTCTTAGAAACTATTTACCTAAAACTAATTCCAACTGAATTTGGTGTGTTTCCAGAAACATGAAAATGCAATTCGCTTCAAATGTTGGACTTTCTATTATTTTATTCACTTCGCTTAGTTTCTGATGTTGTATAGTCTCATACATGATTTACGAAATTCAATAAACGATCGAAACACTTCTTTATAATATCTCTCATTTTATTCTCGAAAGGGGCCCACAGTTTGTTGTCAGTTGAGAGATAGATGGAGAGACATATATTCAGAGAGAGGACTTCTTGCTCCATATCTTCTTCCGGGAGTCAGGGGGTGCCAACGCTTTGCATTGGCTGCTTATCCCTGGCTCGACTCGATTCTCTGGACTCTGCATGGTTCTCATATCACGTGATCTCCTTCTGGTTTCACACCTGTTAGACCGAACTGCCCTGACGAGGTGCCATCCCCCTGTTTACTAATCCCAACGTGACAGCTTGTCAGAGCACACAGGATCATTAGGAACGAACAAAAAACCCATGTCATATGTTATATAACAGTGAGCCCGTAGAAGAATAGCTAAACAGATAAGAGACACAAAATATGGGGTAGACCCTTCGTTTTTGTCGGAATCAGCTCTTCTCGTATCTTTAAAAGGTTCGATTGTTCTTCGTCCATGATCCATCTCGTTCTGGTGCCCAGTCACAAAAGAGAGAGAGAAACAAAAAAATCTAGTTTCTTTTATTTCAGTTTATAAATGACCAAACACCCATTTTGACCTTGTGTTAGAGAGACCAGTAGATGAGCCCTCAGCACCACTTAGATGGCCAATTTAGATGGTGATTTTGGCAAATTTTGCTTAATTTCTGTGGTGCCATTGCTCCCAGGTTCACTCTGATTCGGATTATTAAGACCTCTTAATGTCTCATCTGTGGGTTAAATGGAACTGTTCAATCATTTACTTAGGTTTATTGCCAATTATTTCAAGCCATACAGTTGTGTGCAAATTGTTCATATTAGAAAGGAATAATTGATAAATAGAATTACAAAAGCTGAATATCAATACTTGAATCCATTTAACTGTGTGCAAACAAACAATTAATATTAGAGGGAGATAAAGTACTAAATCTACTGAGACGTTCTTATCTCTACCGATGTGAAACAATTATAATTTATGCCAGAATTTTTTCTTGTTTTGTTTTTTCGAAAAACAATCTATTTTTTAACCCCTTTCTTCCGATACAAGGTCAATTTTTTAGCTGAGAATAACTGATTTCAGTTCAGTGTTTTCCTTCTCCTATAGAGGTTACTATATCAACGATTATCAGCTCAGTTTGTATTTACCCAACTGCCACCATTACGACCAGAATGCGATAAAAATTTAATTTTCAAGCGAAGTACAATTGGTTTGAATTCAATTTCTTTCTTCTGGATCGGTCGTTATACCAAGGTTAAAGAAACCACTTTTCCCAACTATTTATCCATTGCTGGGTTGAGGATATTTTGTTCCAAAACTTTTAGTGGTGCAATGTGAAATGCAAACAGCCTCATCCAGGATTTGAAATCAGGTCACTGAGTTCAATTCCAATACGAAATCCTACCTCATTGGAATTGAGCTTGTGTTTTCTAGAGAACTAGTTGAGCTAATAGTAGTGTAAGATAATCTATGTGGTTGAGTTTTTGAGTCTTAAATTTAGTACCTTCTATTTTGAAATCATAACTATGACCCACCTATATAACGTTGTGCTTATTCATAAACTTATATTATCTATATCAATATGCATTAATGCTGCAGTCTTTTGCGCTGATTCGATTCGATTTTTGGGCATCGATTTGATTATTGTGGCAGTTAGCTCAAGTTCGATTGTCCAATTCTCGGTAATAGTGAATAACATCCGGTCATTGTGGCATGGTAAGTATTCTTGGTCATCTACATTGACCAAAGTTGATATTATTAGAAATAAACGAACTGCACTAGCGTAAATATATATAATATTATGATTTAAATTTAAAACAAAGCATTTTTAATTTTTTTGTAAGCATGAAAATGCAGAGCAATATCACGGTATTCCTCAAGTACAAAATAGTAAAGTAGGATAAATACTTACCACTCAAAGTTTCACGTTGTCAGCCCTCAAATGAGCAAGAAATTTAAAACGTCATTCCGCCAATGAGCTAGTATTCAATAAGTCACCATGAAAGTAAATTTCTACTGCGTAATTTGAGATCTGATTAAGCCACGTGACTTTGTTTATCAACCTCGTAATAGTCACGTAACGGAATAAAGAGTAGGTATTTCTTCAGCTGAATTTTATTCAGACGTGTTGAATTCTAGCTCACTTGGGGATCGACATTGTGAAACTCAGAGTCGTGAAGTTCTATCCTGTTTTACTATTTTATAGTTGAGGAATATTGTCTGTATATATATATATATATATATCATCATCATCAAAATCAACATGCGTGCTGCTAGCACGGATTTCCCTGATCCTCTCCTGTCACCCGTCCCTATCGTCCATCGCTGTCGGTTGGTCTTCCCTGCTACATTCTGTATGAGTCCAGAGCTGTTTTAGATAGGTTCTAGCTGGTCACCCTTCCCTTGCTCGTCCATGTGAGGAGGTCACTTATGAGCTCGCACTTACTTTTCCAGCAATGTCCCGCATGTCTTGCTAGTCTAAGTTGGATGGTTTTCGGGATGGGTGGTAGGTGTCCGTACTGCTGCTGCTTTGTGGGATGCTGCCTCCAGGACTTGTTCAGTACAACACGTAGCCTTCTTGTGAAATTGCTGGAAAGCTTTCTCTCCATACGCTTTGTAAGCGTCCATGTAGTGCCTGCACACAACAGTATTCATATGACCGCTATTTGGAAAAAAAATAACTGCACTTTATTTTACCTGATAAGTCTGACATCCATATGGCCGATACACACACACATACATACACACATCTATCTATCTATCTATCTATCTGGCTCGTTTTCATATCAAACTTGACTGGTTTCTTAATGCCAAAGCCATTGTTATAGAAGAATAACAGTGATTCTATTTAACCAACCGCGAAGGGAATATAGGTATTCATAACATTCCCAAGAGTGTTAGACCAAAAGTGAACGGAATAACGCCACTAGAGTTCGAACTCTCTTGCTTCGAGGCCAGAGTCCAGTCCTTTATCTATTATATAGCGGGGATTTTAAGTAAACTAATAATCATTTCTTTGCCCATTTTTATGGTATCAAGTATTCTTTTTTAATAGAAATAATTTTTATATTTTTATGCTTTCAAATATTTCTGCAGTAATACTAAAAATTTCCAGCAGAGCAAATTGATGCAAATTTGGGAGCCGAACAGGTAATACCACCCCAGGTTAGAGTAGACCTGGGAGTAATGGCAATAAACTGGAGCCTTGTGGACGCTGTTTACTGTCATAAACCGAGCACTTCTTTCGAAGAGGGACCTATCCTTCTGCAAAGGATGCGATGGGTGTTTTCTAAACTCTTATAATTCAACATTTTAAAACTAAAACGGTTATCATTGGGTATCTTATTAATAATATACACACATGTTTCATCTGATGATTGTTTCTTTTTTAAATATGAATCTTTAAGTAATGGAACCGACATGACGAGGTGAAATAACAGTTTCTTTTAGTTTTTACTCCACCATAAGTACACCAAACGACGAATATGAAAACTTCGTCAATGCACACCTCGAGGCAGCAGCAAAATACATTCCAACAAAACTTAAAACTAAATATAGAGTCCCATGGGAAACTTTAGCTGTGAGAGAAAAACGTGCACTAGTGAAAACAGCCTCCAAAAATTATCGAAAAAAACCCAACAAACACAAATGCCTTAAAACTAAAAACAGCACAATTTCAATTAGCAGGCATATATATAAAGGAACAGACAGAATACATTCAAAATCAAATAGATAAGATCAGAGACTCGGTGGAAGATAGACAATCTAGAATAGCCTGGCAAACAATAAACGAAGTGAGCAGAAGAAAGAACTCAGCCAAAGCAAAACTGAAAGCAGCAAACCAACAAGAAAGAATAAAACTGTGGAAACAGCACTTCGAAAACTTACTTGGAAACCCACCAAAAATAACGCATGAACCAATCACCAGAATAATTAGCAAACAATTAGACATTAAACTAGGACCGTTCACACAAGAAGAACTCGACTCGGTTCTCAGAAAAATTAAAAATAGGAAAGCTGCTGGGCTGGACGAAATTCCACCGGAAGTATGGAAGACCAGACAATTCGACGACATACTGCTCCGCCACTGCAACGCAGTATACAATCAAAATCCGATAGATAGATGGATGAAGGGATGCATACTCCCCTTCCCTAAAAAGGGGGACCTCGGATTAGACAAAAACTACCGAGGCATAACACTTAAATCCATAGCTGCCAAAATCTACAATGCCCTACTACGAAACCGCATAGAACCCAAAATCGACATCATACTTAGAAAAAAAAACCAAAATGGCTTCCGAAGAAATAGATCCACGACCTCACAAATATTAACCATCCGCAGAATCCTTGAAGGTGTACGGGCAAAGAACCTACAAGCGACATTAATATTTGTCGACTTTACCAATGCTTTCGACTCCATTCACAGAGGAAAGATGGAACAAATCCTACTAGCGTACGGCATACCTAAAGAAACCGTAGCGGCAATAACGATTCTCTATAGAAACACTAAAGTAAAAGTACGATCACCGGATGGAGACACAGAATACTTTGACATTGTAGCAGGAGTACTACAAGGGGACACGCTGGCCCCGTACCTCTTTATCATTTGTCTAGACTACGTACTTAGAACATCGATTGACAAAATCAAAGAGAATGGCTTCGAACTGACGAAGAAAAGAAGCAGAAGATACCCCGCAACAACAATTACCGACGCCGACTACGCCGATGACATAGCGATACTGGCAAATACACCTGACCAAGCCGAAACTCTTCTGCATAGTTTGGAACGAGCAGCAGCAAGCATAGGCCTCTATGTTAATGCACACAAAACGGAATATATGTGCTATAACCAAACGGGGGACATCTCCACTCTAGAAGGAACCCCACTTAAACTAGTAGACAAATTCACGTACCTAGGAAGCAGCGTCGAATCAACCGAAAAGGACATCGAAACGAGGCTAACGAAAGCATGGACAGCTATCAATAGGCTATCGATGATATGGAAATCAGACCTAACCGATAAAATGAAACGCAGCTTCTTCCAGGCAGCGGTCACATCGATACTGCTATATGGATGCACTACATGGACGCTAACAAAACGGCTGGAGAAGAAACTGGATGGCAATTACACAAGAATGCTGCGTGCAATCCTGAACAAGTCCTGGCAGCAGCACCCCACAAGACACCAACTGTACGGCCACCTGCCCCCTATCACGAAAACTATTCAAGTTAGACGAACCAGACATGCAGGACACTGCTGGAGAAGCAGAGATGAACTCATAAGAGATGTACTCTTATGGATCCCCACACATGGCCGCGCAAAAGCAGGACGACCAGCTCGAACGTACATTCAGCAGCTATGTGAGGATACTGGCTGTTGTCCTGAAGACCTACCTAGGGCGATGAACGATAGGGAGGAGTGGCGAGAGAGGGTCAGGGATATCCGTGCTACCAGCGCGATATGATGATGATGATGATATAGTTCAGTATTTGAGCATTTTTTTTATTCAAGGAAAACGTTTTAAAAATGATTTTTATTCAGACACACACACACACACACGTATATACATACACGGGCGTTCGCGCACACAAACGCTTGCACACACACACACACACACACACACATATATATATATATATATATATATATATATGTGTGTGTGTGTGTGTGTGTGTGTGTGTCTTTGGATAATGTAAGTCTTGCAGAAAATCTAATATATCAAGCTACAGCTGAAATCAAATACAATGATAATGATGAACGAAATATGAGAATATCACTTTAATATCAAGTTACGATTATGTATAAAATAACTCTGGCATGTCTGCTGATATAAAATGGCAAATTGTTGAAGATGCTCTAACCTACAGAAGCAGTGAAATTGACTGTAAATTGTGTCTAGAGAAAAAACACTGTATTATGCAATTCCCAGAAGTTGAAAGATTACTAGATAAAATTCAGATTTCATTTCTAAATGCTTTTACCGGACGAAAATACCTCTTATGTCAATTACCCATATATCTCTACCATTTACAGTCTGGCCATCATGGATTGCTTAATGTAAAACTATGAACCACTGTAGTAATTTACTGCCAACGTTTTAAGATTTTATGTCATATATATATATATATATATATAGTCCTAGTCACCCTTTTGTCACCTTTTCATTTTTTATTAGGTATATCTTCTATGAGAAACGAAAAATTACTCAATTCATATAAAGGTGTTTTTTTTCAAAAATATTTGCAATTATTTATTAACCATGCATTTTCAAAAAACTAAAGCAGTTTCACTAGATTCGCTTTTTCTCAAAGAGATTTTCTACTTCATATACTGAAATTTGATGAGTTCAAATATTTATGGTCAGAATTATATATATATATATATATATATATAGCAACTGGTCAAGGAGAAAAAAATCTGAATTCAAACCAGTCGTTCCTCAGTGATTTCGGCCGATATGTCCTCCGGCCTTCTTCAGGTGTTTGTCGGACTCGGGAACCTTCACGGAACTTCGAACTACGTCCTTTATTGAATCCACGGGGTTCGCCTGTTCTGATTCCGTTAGCCATAATCAGGTATAAGTGTTAAGTATTCCTGTATTGTTACTCGCCTGCAGTCACGATATAACCTGCAACCTCCAGATGATTGTCTCCTTAGAAACTTATGGAACCAATTAGGGAACTATGTGTCCTGCTGGGCGATTCAGAGTGAATTTTAGGGACTTAGAAACTTAATGTTCTTACGTGAAGGTTCCCGAGTTCGGCTAACATCTGAAGAAGGCCGGAGGACATATCGACCGAAACGTTGCGGAAATAACAATAAAGATGAAGACAATAGTCCAAAAACCCTTAATGATAAAAATCATCAAGCTTCGTCTCAGAAATTTAGACAACCAGTTGTTCCTGTTGTATATCGGGGGAGAATGTGACAACAACACTTATTTATAAAAGAGTAAGTAAGTAAAAGTAAGTAAAGTTGGCGACCTTTATTAGTCGAGGGCGACCCGAAAGCTCCCTTTTCAATAGCTACTACACGAAGGTGTCGGGGAGGGCACTACACCTTTCCCTGGATTGCTCCACTTTACCCTTGATACGTACCTTAAGCAAGGAGGTATCAAGTACTATTTTTAAAGTCTTTGGTATGACGCCACCTGGGATCGAACCCTGGTCTCCCGGACCATTGGCGAACACTCTACTCACTAGGCCAATGAGCCGGTAAAAGAGTAAACTCTTTTTTTAAATTTACGAACGGTTGAAATTGGTTGCATGAGAGAGAGAGAGAGAGAGAGAGAGAGAGAGAGAGAGAGAAACGGATAAACAGGGAACCGTTAAGATTTACACTAGATGGAGTTACATCTCCAAAGAGCTTTGCTTCTTCCTGCTTCTTTCACGGGAGATTGATACAGAGTTGCCTTATAACTCGAGCCTCCCCCTCGAGCTAGCCACCAAAACGGCATGACTGCTGACTTCTGACAGACTGCTCTCTGCTGACTATCTGCCGACTCCTGGGATTAAAATCTTCCTTTGTTTCGGACACCCACGCGTTCTTCATACACATGGCCTTTCCGCTCTACCGTGCTTACCTCAAGACGCAGCTACACATCCAGTTTAGAATCTCAAGACCCGGCCAGTCAAAGGTCAATATGTAATAACATTCCTCTATAAAAAGAAAATTGAGCTTAAGTCATATTCTACTCGTATTTTGCGAGATTTTGAACTTTTTCATCTCGTCTCCCCCCCCTCACTCCTTCTGGCAAGTTGATTATTTTGTGTAACTTACTTATTCTTGTCGTGCATCTTTTTGATTGCAATGCTTCATTCATCTATAATATAATCATTATATAGAGTATTTTTGTTTCACTCTTAAATTCTTTAAGTATAAAAAGTATTTGATCAAAACTATTAATTATTAAAGGTCTCAGGAATTCGTTGACTTTTAAAAGTAATAACTCAATCAGCAAGGCTTAGAATGACGCTGACTACAATCCCTTTAGAGGAGTAAACCCCTCAAAGGGGAGTCATAGGTATGACACATTACTGGATCTGATGGTGAAGCTCTAATTCTGTTGATTTGAGGAGTGTAAAGTACCAATTCATAGCTAGTACTCCCTGGTCCAATCTGATTTGTGTGGGTCAAGTATATTTGTTTAAAAATTATTCCTATTCGATTGGACTGTATGCATAAAAAACAACAACAAAAACAAAACAAAACAAAAAACAACTCTTAAGCAATTACACAAAAATGTAAATATGAGTGTACTATAAATGTAACCCCATATGTTAGAGGTCAGTGGGAGGAATTCGTTGACAATAAAAATAAGAATTAGCGTTGGTGAATTTTAGAAGATGAACTTAATACATTGTAAAAAGTGAGAATTAATGAAAATAGATTTAGGAGTATATAAAAATTTGCTTTGACCAAAAGAAAACAAAATATATACTGAAACAATTGTTATTCATTATTCTCGTAAATCAGAAACTCCAAATAGGTTTGTTTAGTCTAAAAAACCAAGGTAAGCAGAAAGTCGTGTATGATGATTTGACCTGGAGGCCAGCACTTGTCTATCAACGACCCGAGAGCGAAAACTTAGAGAAACAGAAAATTAAAAAATATATATATATAAATATGGAAAATTTTAATTCAATTCTCCTACCGTTACTGACATAAATTGTAATAATTCCAAATTTGGGGAGGACTGCCTCTTTGGGGTAAAAGTAAGAATAAAGCGGAAGTGGAAGTTGCAACAAATGGTGGGAGGCAGAATTGATTGTTGGAAATCAAATTAGGAGAAGATTGATATTTTTTGCTTCGCCCATCACCACTGCCTCCCATAGGGGTGTACATAAAATACAAGTTTTTTTCTTCCTTTATTTCAGAAGAGTCCCGCGGAGATAACATGTGTTGAATTTTCCGTCGCTTTGAGACCTGATATTTTACCAGATTACCTTGAGTGTAGAAAAAACGAATTGGATTGAGAAAATACAACAGCTGAGAGAGAGAGAGAGAGAGAGAGAGAGAGAGAGAGAGAGAGAGAGAGCAAAATAATGCGGCAGTAGAAAAGCTAACTACTAGATTCCACATCTTGACCTTTTATCTGACTACCCAGGGTGTAGAAAAAGCGAACTGAATGGAGAAAACACGACAATTACAGAGAGATAGAGAAAGCCCCAAATAACAATTCTGTAGAAAAAGATGACTACAAAATTCCACATCTTGGTCTTCTACCAGACTATCCTAGGCATAGAAAGTGAAGAAAGCCTATCATATCACAACATCATGGAATCATCCCAAAGATTGAGAGAAAGCAAATATAACTGCGATTGTGATTGCCTTCCGCCTGGAAGTAGACAGTCTAAATTTATACAAGTAACAGACTAACTGATACTTTGCTAATCGGACCTCTGACTTAAACCCTCCACCTCTAAGAAGGGGGAATACTTTAACCACTATAAAGGACATTTTTTCTCTTACTAAATATTATTATTGTTACAAAGACGTGTTCCAACTTTTTTTTTACTTTTCTTAATTGTGTGATCTCATCCGTTTACTCGCCGACCAACGACTCCGTTTGGCGATTGATCTGTTACCTTAATATAAAAACACAACCAGGGCAGATAACGGTTCGTTCGTGTCATCCAAAGATTTATTCGATAAGTGGAACGATCTGTTGATTCGAAGCGGAATCCACTTCCCCGTGTTTGGCGTGACTGGGTGTATCGTCCCATTCATATGTTCTCCAAATTTCGAGGCATAAAATTAAGCTAGATGGGTTGATATGCTGTTAATATCAATAGATCAAGCAATCAATCTATCGTTATTTCTTCGTATTGTGCCATACTGTTGAAAAAATCTAGATACCGGCTAATTCACTCCCAATTTGAATAAATCTATTTCTAAGCTGTTTAAAGAAATTAAAAGCAACTGCCTACTTTAGTAGAAATTCTCTGGACCTAATAAACACCCGACTAACATATCTAGCTTTTCAAACACGAGAAGCCGTACAGAACAAAGACCTTTCTCTAGGCAGATGTCACACGCTTCCTGCCAACTCTGAAGTGATTCGTGTTTTCAATTCAGCAGATGAACTCAACATCTACAAGTGACTGTACTTAATCTCTTGTACCATTCTATGTGCCAGTCAAAATTAAGAAGCAGACGGAATGTCCAGTGTCTGGTCATTATTTCTGTCTTTTTTGTTATGTTCAAAAATCTCGTTGCTTTCGAATTGCTCCAAATCCGCAGCCTACACAACTTCCGCTTCACTAACGCACGCCATACTGACTCTATATTTATTGGTGGTACTGATGTACCAAGTGATCTGTTAGTCTGATCAACATACCAGATAAATGGTCAGTGATTGTCAACTAGCCAGCAACAAACCACCACTCA
>OY757922.1:59093706-59113706 GCA_963585895.1 Sepioteuthis lessoniana
GCATTCTTCTCCTTAATATCTCTCCTTTTGAGATGACTCCCTCTGGAGGCTATCTTATGGAGTCTGTATCTTTTCAGTGTTGGTTCCACGCTTAAAAACTCCATAGTAGTTCTTTTCCGTACCGCCGTGGTTTAATAATTTATTGTGGTGTAAATATGTCAAAAGTGTCGTATCGTACTTCCATGGGTATTTCTTTCCTGGGATTTTCCAAATCAGCGTGTCTACATCTTTGCAAGTTCAGGTGACATTTATACTCCCACCTTGGTCTCTGCCTCATGTAAGTCATTCGGCCGATCCTTTTTTTTTTTTACCAAACTGTCTTTCCAAAACTCTTTTCCTTTTTGGTAAATCTTGAAGAATACTTTTTCTCTCCGGTTAAAATATTCATTCTTGTTGAACATAGGTTTAATTTTTCGATCGAACATCAATTCTACCCGGTACATTCCAGATTTAATGTAAGCGTAACTGTAAAGACGCTCAGAAATTGCTGCAACTATTTCTCATCCGACTTCTCCCCCTCTGATTTTTAAGAGCCCTTTTGAACGTGTCAACAAAGCGTTCCACGTGTCTGTTCGATCTTGGGTTATACAGGGGCGTTGTGATATGTTGTATTTGTAAGAACTTGCAGAAAATCTTCACTAGACATGAACTACGTCCCGTGTCTGACACAATGGAATCAGTTATGTCAAACCTTGAAAAGATTTCTTGCAATAAATTTATTGCCTTCTGCATTTCAGTATTTCAGACAGCTTGGTATAACTGTTGACCACTACCAGATAACGTGCTTTATTTAATGGCCCACTAAATCTAAATATAAACGGGACCACGGAATGTCCGTTTCTGACCAAGGTTGGAATTTGAACGGCGGGGACTTCGCTGCAAGAGCACAACCTCTGCATGATTTAACCAAGTTTTGGATGTCTTCATCCATTTTGGCCAGTATGTGTAGCATCTCATCAGGGATTTCATTCTAGAAGTTCCCGGATGACCAACGTGGAATTCCTTTAACGTGCGTTTTCGCAAAGATGTTGGAATTACAATTCTATCAGCATACATCAGTACACCATCACGCTGTTTGATCCTTTATTTTTAATATAAAGTCGTCGTTCTGCGATTTAAGTCTTATTTCTTCCAGAGTTATCTGTAACTCTCTTACGGTATTATGCAAGACATTTTTGATTTGATTTTCAGTCTTTCTTGCCGCAATCACACTATCTTCAAGTGGTTCGCTGAATTTTGGAATTAAGCGAGACAGTCCATCAACATAACTTAATTAGTTCGATGGTAAAATTCTATTTTATAATTATAATTCAGTAGTATGGTTTCGCATTGTTGCAGTCTATTTGCTGGATGCATGGCAACACCCTTCTGTGAATCATATATAGATAATACCGCACGATGATCGGTTTGTAAGAAAAATTCTCGTCCACGTAGAAATTTATGGATCTTTTTCATGGCAAAAATTACAGCCAAAGCTTCTTTCTCGATCAGGCAGGAATTTTTCGCAGCTGATATTCTCAACACATGCGCAATTGGTTTAGTTGTTCCATCATCATATTTATGTTATATTGCTGTTCCATTTCCCGAATCACTTGCAAACCTTAAAAATGCTCGCAGTTTTGTTAAATTAGTCGAAGAAGATTTCTTTAATTGCGCTTGATCGGGCAGGATGTGGACGTCGACCCTTTTTATCAATAACTTGTTCCATAAACTTTATTCTGGACATTAATAGCTCACATTTTGTTTCAATAATTTTGAACCCATATTCTTTGATCCTTTCGAATATTATTTTTATGTCTTCCACATGTTGGTGTCTGGTTTCACTTTTAGTCAGTATGTCATCCAGATATGCTTACGTACAATCCAATCCAGCGAGCATTGTATCCATAATCTGTGAGAAAACACGCGGAGCTACTTTTATCCAAAAAAGGAGACGCTCAAATTTAAATAATCCTTAATGAGTGTTTATCGTTAGTAGTTTCAAACAGTATTCTACCAGTATTTTTAGGTAGGCATTCGACAAGTCCAACTTAGAAAAAATTTCAACCATTTAGTTTGGCGAAAATTTCTTCTGGACTTGGTAATTATAATTTTGTAAGCTATCATTAAGCCCCGTTAAAAGATCGGCACATATGTGGATTTTCTTATTCTTTTCTTCACGTTAACAGTCGGCAATGCCCATTTAGAGTGGTTTACTTTGTAAATGACCCCTAAATTCTCTAATCTTTCCATTTTCTTATTGATTGAATCTAAGACCGCAAAAGGTACACTTCTTTTCAGTTTGAATTCAGGTGTTGCATTTTCTTTAACTTTAAATTTCGCCTTTGCTTTTGTACACGTCCCAAGACCTTTTCAAAAAATGTCCGGGAATTTTTTTTATTCAGTTTTGAATTTTTCTGTAGCCATAATATTACTTGAGGTGACCCTATTTACTTAGTAATAGATCGAATAAGGCAATACCACCCGTTCCGAATAAATTCGTTTTGTTCTGTCACACAAGTTCATCTGCTTTTTTGATTTTTCCTACGAAAGAACTGTTATTGGTAAATTCGCCAAAAAATTTAATTTTCTTCCTGACACATCACGAGCAACTTTTCTCGAAGTCTTCAAACTAGGTTTCCCAGTTTTTTCCAAGTCTTTTTTCTTAATCATAATAATATCAGAGCCTGTATCCAATTATGATTTTATTTTTATATCGTTAATCGTGAAAAAACAATTTTTTCTTTCGGTGATGTTTTGTTCGACAACTACCTTATTTTTTTCTTTTTGCTTGTGGACTTGACCCAATGTATTTACTTTGTTGACATTTTATTTCTTCTCCATTTTTTGGAATTGCAACAAGTACTTTTATGTCCTTTTATTCCACATTGGTATCATTTTTTGTTTCTAAAGAAGCAGTTGCCCTTAATATGCTTACCACTATTATCGTGGCAAGTATTAGGCATTGAGGAGGGAGGGGTCATTGTAATTTTTTACTTTTTTGCCGCAAGTTGAAAAATGTTTTTATTTTTCATTAGATGGTCGGACGTAATGTATTTATGAAATGTCACTCTCCTCAATCCAATTGGGGTCAAGTTTTAAATTCACATTACGCTGACATTTTTCAGTTATTCTTTGGAGAGTTAATTTTGAATGCATTTCTAGTTTAGTTAAAATCCAGGATCTTATTTCTACGTCCTTACTTGAAGTCAAGCCCTGAATCAATATCGGACATTTAAATGAGTCGGAAGTTAACTTATTTAACTTAAACTTCTCACATTCTCGATTGACGACTCCTGTGAACGTGACAAAATTGTCACTATTTACTAGATTTAGACAATTCTACCCTGCATTGAATAATGAAGTTCTATCTCCGAAAATTTTTGTTAGTATTCCAATAGTTTCTTCAAAATTTATTTCACCTGATTGTTTTGGCGAAATAAAATTGATGCCTTTTTCGTGTTCGGCGATGGGCATTTTCCTTAATAATAATCTGAAAGATTGTGTTGCCACTACTCGCAGGTCCAATCTGTCTCGGAGAGAAAGTACCTGGGAATGCCCAATTTAAAGGTCAAATAGAACTTTCAGAAACTTATTAGTATTAGGAATTCAAGAAACGAAATGACTGATCTTAGAACTGATAATTGGGGGACACTAGTTGAAAATTTTTATTGCAGTGATTTTTGATCCACCAACTTTGATGTTGGGTAATGAAGGAATAGTACTTGGTAGGATACAGCCGACGTAAGTGAAAGTTTTGTCCGAACACGATCTAAAAATACATCCTCGTATAGCAGTGGCCAGCATTGGGAGACTGAAGGACCTCAGTGAGAAGAACAATTTGTTGCTGGAGTCGGCTGTGGGAAACGTGGAACTGACCGTCTCACCAAAGGCGTTTGAGGAGGATTTGACAATTTCAAAGACTGGCTATAAAACAGATATTGCCTGGGACAAGATACGATAAAGCGGAGGTTCTGAAGTTCAGAAACACGAGAAAAAACCCCACTTGAACACACATGAAAGAGACTGTCTCTAGATTCTGCTTAAACCTGATAAACATCCGGGACCTCTTTCGATTATCATCACATTTTGTCCTTCTTTCACTTTGGTTTCTTGTTTTCCATTACTCATACAAATTCTTTTATGTGACTGTTAGTTTGCTTTTTTTTTTTTGCTGTCACTTCTCATTCTTTTCTTCATGGGTAATCCCCCTTCTCTATTTCCATTCATTACGTTCACTTTCGGGTTAAAAGGCATGAACACCCTTATCCACCCAGTTAACGGTTAAATAGTACCACTAGGGTTCTTTTATAAGGATGACTTCGCCATTAAACAAAGAAACCAAAGCAAACCTATTCATCTGACTTTTCGTCCGAAAAATTCTTTAATTCTACACTCCGATCATTATTCCATTTTGTTTCTTTGGGTGATACTTCAACCTCCATTTCAGAATCATCTTTTTTCAATTCTTTAAATGGTTCAGCTAATGATGATCGTCACGCTTTGTTATAATAAAAATATCCTTTTTTTCTACTGCAGCTTGCTCTATATCGTTTGCATGCACATGTTTTTTTTTTATTTCTCATTTGGTCCCGAGTTTGAAAGTTAACTGGTTCTGTTTGCTCCACCATTAAATTGTAGGGTTTCCGTCTTTGAACTAATTTTCCTATCTCCTATGGTCCTTATAGAGCACAAAATCTCCGACTTGTAAATTCACCTCTTACCTGTTTTTGTTAATTCTGTCGGTCTTCTTTTTTTATCTGCCTATTCTATTTTTTGCGTGTTCAAATATAGCGTATTTTTGCTCGATCAGAATTATATGAAATTCTTGCCCCATATATTTCGTTGAAGTTTTCTGGAGATCGTCAATCGGTAATTCCACATCTCCCCAAATACCATTTAGTAAGGTAATAATCTACTGGCTTCGTCAATCGAGAAACTCGCTTCCCCGTGAGCCTAATTCAAGAATAAATCTAAACTCATATTTTCTTCTTCGAATAACTTTGGCATCATATCTAAAAATAAAAACAAACTATAAAATCACTCAATTTTCCATTAATTTGGCGGAGGTATGGAGAATCTGGAATGTGTTTTATATTCAAAGAGCTAAAAGTCTCTGTTAATACTGCATTCACAAATTCCACATTATTATCAGTGAGTAATTCTACTACTGCTTCCACTCTCGAGAAATCTCAGTTAAAAGTAAACTTGCAATCGTCTGAGCTATTTTATCATTCACTGCATAGGCTTCCACCCAATTTTTGAGCTACTTTATAAAACGTACTATGCAGATATTTCCTCTGGATGTCTTTTGTATACAGACCTGATACATCAATTCTCACTTTCTCTAATGGATAAAATGGCATTCCAGTCTCTGTCAATGGTGCTTCCTCATTTATTTGCCATCTCACTGGGTAAGATACAGAGCTTGAATAAAAACTCTAACATCCTCATACAGTCTGTGTCAATAACATTTCATCCAAAACAATTTATAAGTCTTTCCACCTGACGTGTCACAACTGTTAGTAACATCCTTTAAACGCTTATTTGGTGTGTGTGGGGGGTGTTTCTCTTGGCACATTCTATCTTAATCGCTGTTTCTCATCTGCGGGGCTATGTAATATAGCGCTTCCCCTAAAACCGGGAATTTTCTGGCTTTGGATTCGGTAATTTTTTCTCTTTTGATTGCTTTTTTCCTGCTCCAGCAGTTCCTCGTCATTCGGATATTCAGGGGTTCCTCTATTTTCAGTTCTTTCTTCTTCTCATTATCATCGATTCTTTTGGATGTTTCATCTATTTCGAGGGAGTTAAAGACACTGATTCAGTAAACTTTATTATTATCACCTCAAGCTTTTCTACCAAAAATTCTAGTTCCAATCTTTTTGAAATTTGCCACTACAAATCTGTACAGATATTCTCTCTATCCGATTAGTACTCTATCCAACAGTTGTATCCACTTAATGTCAGAGCACACATTTGAATCCTTTTTTTTAGTTTATTCCGATTCAAACAGATATTTCAACGGCTTATAATCTGTTTTGGTCATGAATTCTGCGCAATCCATGCTGTAGTAAAACTTTTGTAAGGCATACACTATTGCATAGGCCTCCTTCTCTATTACAAACTATATATGCTGAGTTGGAGACATATGCGTCAAGAAATTGATTAGGATTTCTTTCTTTACTTCCAAAAACAATACCTCTCGTTCCTGGTTGGTTTGAACCAGACAAGCTCAAACACAGGTATCACTGGTATCTGTGTATAGTAACATTGACTTGCTTATGTCTGGATACAATAACACCGGCACCGATTTTTATTGTTCTTTCAGGGCGTCAAGGATCATTAACAGTTCTCTGCCTATCTGAAACTTACATGCTTTTTAGAGGTGTACCGACTGATGGTTTGACTGTTCGCCAATGGTCTGGGAGACCTGGGTTCAATCCCAGATCGAGTAATACCAAAGACTCAAAAAATGGTACTTGATGCCTCCTTGGTTAACGCTCAGCATTGTACGGTACAGATCAAGGGTAAAGTTGAACAATCCAGGGAAATGATTAGCGCCCTCCCCTATGCCTTGGTGTTGTAGCTACCGAAAAGGGAGCCTTCGGGCCACCCTCGACTACGGTCGCCACTTTTACTTACTTATTAGGGGTGTTGCAATGCTGGAAAATCCGGGAATAAATCTAAAATAATATTCTTCGGCTCCCATGAAAAATAAAACTTCTCTCACTATTCGAGTTTTCAGCAGTGACCTAATTACCTCTTGGTATGACAAATCCTCTTTCACATTGGGGTTTTTCAGTCTCCCAATGTTTATCATTGCTGAGCAAAGAGGTATTTTGAGATCATGTTACGATAAAACCTTTACTTCCGTCGGCTGGATCTCACCAAGTAGAATTCCTTCATTACCCAACATCAAAGTCGATGGATCAAAACAAATCGCTGAATTATACTATTTTTAACCAGTTTCCTCCGATTATCAATTCTATGCTCGGACAAGGAGGCACATAAGTTCAAGGTACTGTTGCTAGTTTGCCTATCAATACCAGTAAATCTACTGTTACTAATATTTTGATTCCATCTCAGTCTTTTTGAGTAACCTCAATGTTTGCGGGCCAAAGCAAACGTATTGTTTATTTTCCTGGGTAATAAAATTATGCAATAATAAGGGGTGTAGTGCCCTGTCACACACACACACACACACACACACACACACACACACACACACACACACACACACACACACACACACACATATATATATATATATAAATATTAAATTTATGACGCAATGTTACAAGATAAAAATATCTCTCTGTACACTCACGAGTTTACTGTATATAATGAAAAAAAGAACTAGCATGTATTAAGGCTTCAGATACTCGAAGATGTCAATATTTTGTATTGCCACCATTTTTCATTGAGTCACTTTTCAAACCCTTCATCGTACTGCTTATTGATAACATTTCGCAACATCAGCGGAACATTGCGTCATTATTCCTTAGCCAGTATGTATTTGAAAGGGAGTACGTAGTTACAAACGCATTATACGATCCTAAGTGTCCCACAAAGGAACAGTAGGTTTAACATCAGCTTTTCCTACAGATGAAAGAAGAGTTTCAATGTCGTTACGCGGAAGATATCCCTTGTGTTGGTTCTATAGTGTAGGACATTGTGATCTGAGAAGATGGAATGTTATGCTAGTGGAGGATCATCAAAATGAGGTATATTTTCAAGAACTTGCTCCTGATATATTTGGCCATTGATATTCCCTTTCAATATAGCATTCAGCCAAATCTTTCACCTCAAATAGGATAAAATACAAAGTCAATTTTTAAGCAGACTATAACTGATGTGAATTCAGTTTTCCTTCCTCTGGACTGGTGGTCATACCAAGGTTTAAGAACCCAGTTGACCTGATTAAACGACCTTGAAACTGTGGGAAACAAATTCGACGACCTGAGTTCAAGCCCTGAGCAAAGCTGTTTGCATTTCACTTCGTGCTAATGCCCTTGGATGTGAAACAAGATCAAATAGTTAACCGGAGTAAAGTTAGTCTGAATTTAGAAATTTCCTTTTTTCTTGACTTACCAAGGCTAAAAAAACTAGTCAGCCCAACTAGATACCCATAGCTGGGAGAAAAACCAATAGATTCCTATCTTTTCAAAATGTATGCGCTTACTCAAACCCTCCGTCACAATGTCAATTATCTAAACAGAGTACAGCTGGTTTCCATTCCCCGAGATCAGTTTTAGTACCCAAGCAAAAAACCCATTCTGCCCTACTTCTTACCTATAGCTGGAAAACGAATAGATGGATTTGTTGCTTCTCCCAATGGCATTTATACAAAATGAAACGCAAATAGCTTCTTTTAAGATTTGATGTCGAATCACTGAATTGATATTCAAAGATTATAACTATGACGATTGACACGCTTTCAATTCCTTTTCAATTTGGTATTTAGCCAAATCCTTCACCAAGAATACGATGCGACAGAGAGTCAATTTTCTGGTAGTGCATAATTCATATGAATTCAGAAATTTCCTTCTTCTGGACTGGTTGTAATACTAAAGTTAAAGAACCTAGTTGATCAGAGTGAACGATATGGTCACTGAGGCCGCAGGAAACAAATATATATATATATATATATATATATATACACTAACAAATCTAGCAAACATGTAAATATGACGATATATATATATAGCATTTTTGACAATTCCGCCTGGCATCTGTGTCGTGTGGTTTTTAATTGTGCTTATGGCTAGTTTTCAGCGTAGGCGCAATTCCCAAAGCAGCACCTGCGCCCTTATTTAACAGACGCAAAGGCTGGGCTGATTGCTTGAGGCACCCCTGAAAGAGAGTGTCGAAGGAAAATGGGTGATTTTAACATTCACCTCACGAGAGGCTTACTTCCTGTTAGGCACCGCACAGTTAATGAAAAAATTAAAATGTTTAATATAAAAGCGACAACGCAATCTGATTGTTCAACACAAGCTAGTAAATTTCTCCTTGAAGTTTCGTGGTAAAACTTAGTTAAAAATAGTTAAAGGCTGTCCGTCATTTCTATATATATATATATATATATATATATATGGAAGGATTGTATGTCTGTGTGTGTGTGTATTTGCGTGCGGTTATCACCGAAGGAAATAGACTCAGCATTCAAAACTGTTAGCTAATACCTTTGCGAAAAGTCTCAATCCAACTATTCTCCTTCCAGTTATGTGTAAATAGTAGGGCAGACTAGGGTCTTTAACTTTGGAATGGGAACCGGTCTTGAAGAAGGAGAACTCTGAATTCAAGCCTGATAAAATCCGTTCAAAAATTGGCCTTGTGCTGTATCCAGAATAGAGTTCGCATGAAAATACAGGTATGAAAATAACTGTATTTTTCGACTGCACAAAATATGTCACATTATGTTTTATGCATTATAAAAAAAAGCTATTAGACATGACGTGATATGTTTTGTGTACAAAACATGTTACATTATGTCTTATGGTGTTGGTCGCCTCTCATATTTTATGTCTTATGCTTAAGTAAATAATCTGTAAATAAACCAAGTTGTGTGATACGAAATGGTTCTGTTGTATTATTTTTATTCCACCTCTAAAACACTGTTCCTCAATAATATTCTTGTTTCATCTCAAAAATATTCTAGAACTAGCTTAATATATCCGTTCAACATATCGTCACATTTAAAGTGTCGATCTTTAACTTAACACGAGTTTATTTTTGCTGTTTCTCAAATTAATTCTAATTATATTCATCATTTCTGGTGCTCGAATGATAAATGGGTAAAATTATTTTCATAAATGGATTACTGGCATGTCACGTTGAGCTGAAGAATGCTATAGAGTATTGAGAATAGATTCATACAATTGATATTGATGGTTGTCGAAATAGCAATGAGCTGGCTTATACATTCATTGACATATGCTCACGCTTGGCCGACGACATTAATTTGCTGTTAGCTTTGACGTTAGCGAGCACGGTCCAACAAAGGCACACTTGAGACCGTATGGCCTCCAGCTTCAGCTGGGCCGCCTTCGGGTGGGTGAGCTACATCACTGACACCCTTGTCACCTTTGTATAGCATCAGACCTTGCAGTCCAGTTTAAGCTATAATCAGGCATACGTGTCTTAACCTAGATTTGGGTCCATGTCCAGCTAGGCTCATTAGGCGCACATTGCACTTAGTGGGCCGATGATCAGCATAGTTCAGCAGGGCTCGAGCCTCGGCTCGTGACCAGCCTTCCCCTCCTCTAAATCCCCACTATAATCGACCTTTGGGTCATTGACCTTGTGTCAAGTCCTATCATGTGGGAGGCAGAAACAAATATAACACGCGTATATGGAGTTTGTTTGGGAGGAGCTCGTAGTGTAATGGTTACCGTCGTAAGAAACTGACTGGACATAGCGACCCAAGTTCAAATCCTGGATGAAACTGTTTGCATTTCAAATAATACTAACACCGTTGGGAAAGGTACGAATTCAACTATTCTCCCTTCAGCAATAGAGCAGACTGGGCTCTTTAACCTTGGTATGTTTACAGTCAATATTACGATAAAACCGGTCTAAGAGAAAGAAAACTCTAAATTCAAAGCTGCAAAAATCCGCTTCAAAGTAACCCTGTGTCGTATCCTGTTAATGCAGAGGAGATAGGTAATTATCGATGAAAGGTTTGGTTTGGTTTCTTTAGTTGAAAGTTTATTAGTATGCATAGGTCATTTAATGCCAAGGCCAACCTTATTGAAGAACAGCAATGATATTATTTAACCCATAGCTGTGGGTGGATGAGAGGGTTCATACCTTTTCCAAGGTTATTAGTTCGAAAGTGAATGTAACATTACGACTGGAATTCAAACTCACTTAATTTGTGGCTGTAGTGTATGCACAAACACACACACACACACACACACATATATATATATATATATTTACGCCTAAATATCGTACATGTAGAACAATCTTTTTTTTGAAAAGTAGTGAATTTCTATCTAAAGCAAAAATACCAGTATTTTATTATGCCTTGTGGAATATCTTACAATCAAAGTAGATATTTTCAAGTTTGTGAACAAACTCTACAGTATAAAGATTTTGTAACCTAAAATATGAATACGTTGCAGTAAAAAAATAAGTACACAGCTTATATATATGCAGGTTTAATTTGGGTGACCGAGGTGATACAATGTCTTATATTTTGATAATATATACTAGCTATTAATATCCGTTTCTATTGTATAATGTTCCAAGAGAAATAATAAAATCGTCGTAACTTTGATTTTATTTGATATATCTATATTCGACAAAAACAACAATACGTGAATTTTATTATTGTGACGGTTACTGTATCTTTGTTCCGAGGTTACATTATCCTGGAATGTCGGGGAGAATCTCCGACGACAGTACCGTACCACCCAAGCTCTAAATATTCTCCGTAACTAGTTATATTTTATTGATAGCTTTGAAAGCCCATATAACTAGCTAAGTATAAAGCTTGCGTATAGGTTTAATTTTTCGAGATACGGACGAATGAGGATGTGTCAAGGGTCGAGAGGGTGACGTGATATAAATGAACACGTGAAGAATTTCGAACCGGACAAACAATATGACGCGTGGTTGTTTTTTTTTAATATTTGTATCTTTCTTATATATTTTATTTCAAAGAAAGTACAATTATAACAACCGAAAAACAAAAAGCAAAACGAATACAAAAAAAAAAAAATACAGAAATGTGGAGGACAAGTCGCTTCCAATAGTGTTTGACTATGTCCTTCCAATAAGACAAAGTTCTCCTTTTTTTTTTTTTTTTCTTTTTTTTTTTCGACTCGTCTTATACTTACACCCGTATCTTCTTGTCCCTTTTACAATTAAAGGGAGGGAACCTCCTCGTTCTCCTCCATATTTGTTTACTTTTTCTTTCCCTTCTTTTAGCGAAGAATAAAAGTCTCTCCTCTTCGTCTTTAAAGTGAATATACAATTTTAAACAAATATGTTTTCCGCCGAAACTGGCTGCTAATGAACAACTTCAAAAAATGTTTCTTTGGATATTCTCGATATGGTCCTTTATTTAGGTTACGTATATCATTTGTAATAAAATTTTTGACTAACCTTTTTCCTTTCCTCTCTTTGTTATTTTTTTCTTATATTCGTTAATTTCTTATTAAAGAGTCGCAAGGCACCATTTTTTTTCTTTTACGTTGAGCCTCAGTTTCTTGCCCAACGGAGTTGACGGCTTCTATTAGGCCATTCTGTTACTAGAATTTCCCCTTTCACCAGACCACGTGAAAAGGCGACCTTTCTTTTCCTTGGCGAAGCTCGGAACTGACTTTTTGGCTTTCGTTCTTTTTGGCGGTAAACGTCCTCACTACCACGACCAATCGTATGTCTTTTCCCTATCTGGGTCAAGACCTTTGCCCCTTTTCAGTTGATCCTCCGCTGTTGCTAAGGCTAGAAAACCCACCAATCGTCTGCCTTACTTCCGGTCCTCATAGTAGTCCTTGGTTTCCTACATTTTAACCCTACCGTTGTCGCTGGGCCGTCATATTATATAAATGCATATATATATATATATATATATATGTATGTGTGTGTGTGTATGTGTGTGTGTGTGTGTGTGTGTGTGTGTTAAAAATTTAGAATATTGAAATAAGTGAAAAGAAATGTTGCGTTTTATCTTATCAATTATCTCATTATATATATAAACAGACAACATATATATATAAACAGACAACATATATAAAGAGAGTGAGAGAGAGAGAGAGAGAGAGAGAGAGAGAGAGAGAGAAAGAGAAGGAAGGGATGACGGCTGATAAGGTGATTATTGTATAAATGGGTAAATGACGTAATTTTTATAGTCAGAGAAAAGTTCAAATTCTGAATGAGATTGTTTTTAATTTTTCTTTAATGTACTTTGGAAGACATGAATCCATCTATTCTACTTTAAGCTATGATGAATAGAGGCGAATTGAAGCCTCACCACCGGATGTCATTCCCAGGACACCCAAGTTTTGAGTTCTAGATAAAGTTTGAGTAAACTAACTCTAAGCGTGTTTAAAAAAATGCGCCACCGATCTAGAAAAGATGTTTCATCATTCATTAAGACATCGTGCCAGCCCTCTCTGCACTCTCATTTAAGAAGTAGCTTTTGACCGAAAATGCATCTCATTGCTTGTTTCTCCGCCTATATCGCTATTGATCTAATCAGGCACCAAGCAATTCTTTTATTTTCCAAGAAATCAAATTGGATAAAAGAGAATTCGTTTCGGGTCTTTTCTAGAAGTAAAGAAAACAAAGGAACGTCTTTGATAATTAATTAGCGAAGTGTTTACAGCACTACTCGCAGGCAGTAGAATGCCAGAATTCAGTGGTGTGTAGTTGCAAGGAAACACTTCGAAGAAAAAAAAAAAGAATGCATTTCCATTATTTGATAAACACTTTTCGTATAAATGATGGAAATAAAATCGTGTGTGTGTGTGTGTGTGTGTGAGCAAAAAAGTCTTATTGGGTTAGGAACATCTTAATTTTTAATTTTTTTTTTTTTGGTTTCTTTGAAGATATGACACCCACCCCCACCATAAAAGAAAGAAAAAGAAAATATCACTTCATAAACCAAGATAAATCTAGGGCGTGCTGTGTTAATGGTAATGATGTTTTGGATCCGAAACCATGTGTGACTTCCAGTTATCATCTGATAAAGACTTTGGTTGCAGCACATCTTTTTTTCTTTGCTTATGTACCAACAGTCACTGTATGAAAAAAAAAATCCTCATCATCATCCTCATCATCATCATGTCGTTCTGCTGGCACATATTTCCTTCTCTCTCACGTCATTCGTATATATTATCCATCGCTTCTGGCAGGTCTTCTAGACGACATTCTCTGTCTGCACCGTGCTTTGTAGATAAGTTCTTGTTGGTCGTCCAACTGTTGCACGTCTGTGTGAAGAGATCTATAGGAGAACGTCGCTTATCCTTACATCCTTACTTCTCCCGTATGTCTTGTTCGTCTCATTTGAATGGTTTTAGAGATGGGAGGTTGGTAACCGTACAGCTGTTGTTTTGTTAGCTTTTGCTTCCAGGATTTGTTCAATATAGCTTGTAACATTTTTGTGCAGTTCCTGTCAAGCTTTTTCTCTATACGCTGAGCCATCGTCCATGTGGTGCATCCATACAGTTGAATTGACACAACCGTTGTTTAGAAGAAAATTTGTTTTATTTCATTGGAGAGGTCTGACTTCAATATGTTCGATAATCTATCCATAACAATCCATGCCTTCGCTAGTCGCACATTGATGTCATTTTCAGTTGATGAAACGCTGCCTCACAGTTTGGTCAACTTGTCTACTAGTTTCGGAGAACCACCATTTAGAATGGCGATGTCTCTTTTTTGATTAAAACACACACACACACACACACACACACACACATATATATATATATGTGTGTGTGTGTGTGTGCATGTGTGTGTGTGTGTGTGTGTGTCTGTGTGTTTGTGTGTGGAGATCCCTGTGGTGTAATGTTTATCGTTGTTAGAAATGGATACGACTGTCCGAGGTCTGGATGCGGCTGTTTGCATTTCACATTGTGCTAATCCCCATTGGGAAAGGTACAAATCCAAGTATTTTCCATGAAGGTATGGTCAAATAGTAGGACAGACTAGGCACTTTAAGCTTCGTATAACAACCAGTCTAGGAGAAACAAAACTCTTGGTTCAGAGCTGTTAAACTCCGCTTAAAAATTTACCTTGTGTCACATCCTGCTCCTGCAGGATGTACACACACACACACACACACACACACACACATATATATATATATATATATATAATTTGCTCACTTTATATATATATATATATATAAAGTGAGCAAATTTTCATTAGCTACTACATCGAAGTGTAGAGGAGGGTGCTACTCCTTTCCCTCGATTGGTCCACACCCTTGAGCCATACCTTATAGCCCCGAGTGTTAAGCACGGAAGCATCAAGTACCATTTTTTGACTTGTTGGTATGACTCGACCAGGGATTGAACCCTAATCTCCTCGGTCATTGGCGAACACTCAACCCACTAGGTCAATGCTGAAAATATTTTTTTTACAAAAGAAGTAGTTTGATATGAAAGTATAGATATAGTTGGCGACTGTCGAGGGCAACCCGCAGGCTCTCTTTTTTTATAGCTATTACACCGAGCTGTAGGGGAGGGCGATACTCCTTATTATTGTTTTATTCTTGTTCATTCAGCCCTATTATATATATATATATATATATATATATATATATATATATATATATATATATATATATATTTGTGTGTGTGTGTGACTTTTCACCACTATGTATTAATGACTGATTGGCTATTTTTCTCAGTTTTCTGTTAGATAATAATGGACACCGTATGAAATCAAAAGTAAAGAACTTCGTGCTAATAATTTGATATTTTTCAAGCTAGTGTTGGCTATTTTCTGTCAATTGTCAAGAATAACAACATGGATGTTTTTGTCTTCGGACAACCAGTTTTTCCTCTCTTCTTGGACTTGAGGATTTGAGTTCATACGTTAAATCAAGGAAATTTGTTTTATTTGTTTTCATGATCAGATCTAAACTAAGGGTCATTATCATTTTGATATTGTTTTTAGCTGATGGCAACAGAAGTTCAATGAATTTATCAATCATTTAAACTATTCTAAACATCAATTCCAAGGCTGAGCGTTACTTTATATCCTTTTTTGGATTTTTAATTTTTTGTTTTGCTGTTTGGTTGAGAATTAAATCTAAAAAGAAGAGTGGAATTTACTAGCTCACACAATAAACGTTTTAACCATAAAAATATTTTATCAGAAAAATTATTATCCCCTTATTCTTTCCATTCATTTTGCTTCCTACCTGATGATTGAATACGTAAAACTAAAATAGAAGGCAAGCCTTTCTAATTGCATATTGTTGTACTGATAGCGTATCGAGTAATTTTTTTAGTTTTTACTTCCGGATTTTTATCATCTTTATCACACACACACACACACACGCGTACGCGCGTAAAATACACACACACACACACACACACACACACATATATATATATATATAAATATATATATATGTCGATAGGTCTTACTGAATGAGGAATGCGGAGTACTCCTTCATTGCCATCGTTCCCAGGTCCACTCTGGCCCGGAATAATAGACCTGATAGGTTCTCATCTAGAAGATCAAATAGAACTGTTTGACAATTAAACTGTGTACTTTGAAATTATAAACTGAGGGCAAGCAAATTACTTATGCTAAATCGAATTGCTTGAAATAGAACTGTTTGATCATTTAACTGTGATTCAACAAACAACTGATGTTCAATTGAATTGTTTGTGATACATAGTAATACTTGTGACTTTTCAAATTTGTTGGATTATACTAAGCTGAATTGTTTGAAATAGAACTGTTTTATCATTTAAATTTGTGTAAACAAGTGACTGATGTTTAATTGAATTGTTACTGTTAAATAGCAATACTTGAGAACATTTAACTATGTGCAAACAAATAATTAATAGTAAATAAAATTATTCGTATTTGATAGAAATAAGTAAACTATTGAACTGTAAGCAAAAAAAAAAAAAAAAAGAGTTCAGGCTCATTTAAAATGTTATCGACAAAATGTGTTTGGAAATCATATATTTGATATATATGTATTAAAAGGATTTGGCATTAAATAACCTACAATGGTTTATATGCCATAAAACTAAACCAAACCAAACCCAACCTTAGTGAATGGGATAGACAAGGAACATCTTGGTAGTTTTATATACAAATTATCTTGCTTCTTTTCAGGGATTAAGGGAATAAAAGAACTTTCCAGAGGTCTTTCATCAGGGTCAAAACGCTTCAGACCATTATCTATCGCTTTTCATGATTAAGAATGAGGCATTGGCGTTGCTGTTCTCTGAAAACCTGAGATTAGTTCGGTGTCTTTCCCGGAGGACGTTGGGATTTAAATTACGCTGTTATATCAAGAAAATCTTCTGGTACCAACGGAAAATAAAATTGCAACGTCCTAAAAGATCTTTCACGTGTACAATCCTCATAGATAGATTACAGTAAATTATTAAATATACAGAATAATACTTGTACAGATTCCAAAAAGAAAAACGTAACAATTTGGTTTTAGAAATATCGCACTCTGTACCGGAGTTCTATCGCCTTTTAAGGGTCTCATCTATGACTCAGATAGCTCTGCTTAAAGACTATTAGTATCAGAAAGGAATACTTGAAACTAGATAAATGTGTGGCCATTATCTTTATTAGATAAGAATACTTGATGCTATAAAACTGAATGTAAACAAATGATTATTATAATCAAAAACAAATAGTTACTTGGAACTATATCCTTGTGCATATATTAATGGTATTTGATAGAAATACTTAAAACTATATTTCTCAGTAACAATTATTTGTGACAAATTTTGGCATTAACTAGCCAACAAAATGTTCAAATGAAGTTGAAAAATAAACTAAACAAACCCTAAATTACTGCTGACTTTTAAAAGATATGTGTCTGTGTATAATATTGAAAATTTAATTGACCTTTTCTTTTGTACGTTCATACATCGCACGAAGCTTTGTTTATTCTTGTTCATATGTTGCCTACTGTCACCCAATTAAATAGTGAACTTACTTTTTGCTGCTTAACTTGATTTACCGTGAAACGGTGATGTAAGCGTGACTTAACCGTAAATCGCCCTCATGCGTTTACACGTTTCCGACTCTTCTAATACAGGGCTGACAAACCGAAGCTAATATGGGCGCACACAGGCAAGAGTTTGAAATGCTGTCGACAAACCGACTTTATTGACAACACAAGTCTACGCTTGATAACAGACCTTCGCTGAAAACTGCCAGCAAGGCATTCCTCCCCCTTTTTTTCCAATGCCGTCTATTCTACCTCATCTCACTCCATCATTTGCAAGCATCGACTGCTCCAGACACCCCCCTCCCAACTGTCGCATCCACCACTACCGCCGCCGCCGCTGCTGCTGCTGCTGCTGCTCCTATTACTACTGCAACAATATCAATTCTCACTTCAATGAATATCGCCACGACTACAATGAGAATTTCTCTTTCCTTCATAGAAACCATTTCAATAAAAGAAAACAACACCAGCTGCACCCACGACAGCAGTAGACGTTTCCACGACGGTTTCGACTACAACAACTACTGTCATTACTACAAGAAGAAGAAGAAAGAAATAAAGAAACAAACAAACACACAAACAAACAAACAAATACAGCCCAATTTTTCCCTTGAAAAAGTATATCTTCCACTTGTCTCCATGTCGTCGGAAAATCATGACTCACCTTCGGGCATAGGAGGTAACCAGTTTTGTCAAATGTAAATGCAGAAACCAAAAGAGCATATCTTTTAAAATAATAATCATCATCATCAAGTCATGCTAAAAGCACAGATTCCCTTCACCCTTTCTCGTCATCCATCCCTATCGACTATCACTCCTGACAAATCCTCTAACTGGCATCTACTGTCCACATAATGCTGATGAATATATTTTTTCTGGTCGCCGAACGCTGATGTGTCAATAGGAGAAAGTCGCTGGTGAGTCCATTCATAAATCACCAAGAGTAAGCAGCATAAAGAAGTTTTTCTCATCAAACTTGTGTTTTTTTTTTCCTGGACTTTGGGAGACAGCATCTGCCCAGTGGCCAAGACCTCTTACAAGTATTCCAAATGATTTTAACAATATTGCGGTTTGGATGGTGTAGATTTCTTCTGTGATCTCCAATTTCCCCAGTCTCTTTTCCATGGGACCGTTCCAAGGACACCAACTACACTTATGATCACCATAACCATCAATTTTCATCTCTCTGGCAAGATCCAAGTATTTAACTTTTCGTTTTCTTTTATCTTCTCTCTGTTGTTCGCTAAAATTGCAAAACGGACTTGATGATAATTTTTTTCTTTTTGTTAATTGTAACCAAATCTTCCGGTTGAGTTTTGGAGACTCGTGTAGAAAAATCCAATCAGATTTTGTATATTGTATTGAGGACAAATAAAATGAGTGGTTTGATTTTTTAAAATAATAATTCAAATTTTAATTCAGGAAATGCTATATATATATATATATAATTATAGAAGCCAATAACTTTATAGCCAACATAACAACAAAGAGAAAAACGACAAAAACTAGGATACAAAAATAAGAAGAAAAACAAATGTTTGTAGATTTCAGGTGACAAATAGGTGAGACTGCACCTGAGAAGATTCTGCATATGACTAAATAGGGGAAACCTGAACAGAGAAATTGAATCTATTTTCATTGTAATCAAAACAATGCTATAAAGACCAATTATATTGAAGCCAAAATTGATTATACACAACTAAATAGCAAGAGTAGGTTATGTGGGAAGGAAATGAACGGTTGATCATGTCATAAAAAACTGCAGCAAACTAGGACAAATGGAGTACAAATCTAGACATGACTGGGTGGGAAAGGGGATTCACTGGGAGTGGTGCAAAAATTAAATTTTTTAACACTATTAATCGTATTTGCACAAGCCAGAATCCGCCCTTGAGAAGGAGAAGGGGAAAATTCTCTGGGATTTTGAGATACAAACAGAACACCTACTCCTAGAGATAACAGCAAACTTAATGTTGATTAACAAGGACATAGAACTCGCCATGTGGTGGATTTTACCGTTCCGAGATGACGGGGATACCAATGGTAATTGATGCATTTGGAACGGTCCGAAAAGGCTTGGAAAAAAGGCTGGTGGAACCAGAAATCAGAGAGAGGATCGAGATTATCTAGACCACAGCATTGTTAATATCGGATAAAATACTGAGAAGAATCCTGGAGATCTAAGAAGATTTTTCTCTAAGTGAAAGACCATTAGATAAAGCCGGTATCAAAAACTCGCAAAGAATAAAGTAAAAAACAGAAAAAAATACGAGCTGCCGCTCTTGTAAGATAATATCAAACCTTTTTAAAGTGGACAAAAAAAAACCCTCAAATATTTTAGCCG
>OY757922.1:59118706-59291206 GCA_963585895.1 Sepioteuthis lessoniana
ATAATTCCAGAGAAGTTTATGCATCTCATTCTCCAGGGTTGATTCTGGGTTATGCATATACCAATTGTCCGTATGGTCAAATTTAAATTTCTTGCACAATTTCCATTGAATAAACTCCCCTCCCGCCCAGGTTGTGTCTAGTCTTATACTCTTCTTTCACAAATTTACTGCATTCGCTGAATATATGATTGATCATTTCGTCTCTATAACCACATTGCCTACACTTGCTATTATGTTATGTCTTATCGATTTTTTCTTTAATGTTGTTTGTTCTTACAGCGTCGTTTTGTGCTGTTATTTGAATAGATTTAGTTTCTCTCATAAGGTTTCCATTTCTCAGCCATGTTCCTTCGAGTGAGATTTCGCTTGTTTGTCCCTTGAAATATCCATACAGTTGTTTTTCTTCCCATTTTTGTTTTCTGGTTATTGTTTAGTTAATCCTTGTGTCGTTTGTTTCTAATCGCTGTAATTAGACTTTCTTTGTTCTTTTTTATGCAGTCTTCGAGTCGTCTTATCGCTATCTTCAATGCCAACGGGTCCTCTTTTCTTAACACATATAGTCTATGTTATTTCTAGGATTAAGGCCTTATGTACCATCATAAGTTTTCTTGTTCTCTGGTCCATTTGTTGACGTTCATCTCTCGTTCACTTTAACGATGATCCCGTGCAACTTACAAGGGCAATAACACAGGTGTTTATCCCTTTTATGAGCTTTCTGTCATATAATTTGGTTTTTATTCGTTTTCTCGTTCACCTGAGAGAATATTTTAATTATATTTCTTTTATCTCCGCTTGTTTGATGGTTTCTAATCCCAACATTCCCAACTACTTGTAAGTTTCCTTTTCTCCTAGCGATCAGGATTTTCTTGATTTGGTAGTTTTACAGCTTCCATCATTTGTCATTTTCTGCTTCTCATTATTAACATGGGACTTATTTCTATGCCAAATACCATCCTTATATCCCGACTGAATATCTTTGCTGCCAATATCAGGGTTTCCAAATTAAAAAAAAAAATTTGGCAAACAGTTTTCTCTTGTCCATGTTCATTAGGTAACTGATCTTTTTCAATTTATGAAGTTTGTTGCAGCCAATGCATTTCCTAAGTAAGTAGCTGAGTGGCATAATCGCTATCTCAAATGGTAATAACGCATATACCTGGAATATATCAATGGATTTTCCCCACAGCTATTCCTTTTCCTTCTGATGACAATTCCACTGTCATATTTTCTTCCTCGATAAATATGACTTTGACAGATATAATTTTGGGGCAACCTATTATCCAGCTTTGTTAGACAATATCAAATGCCTTTTTGTTGTCAATATACGCCAAAGCAACATTTTTGCGTTTCGAGGATGTCTTGATCAACGTGTGACAGAGTTCCTGTTCCTCTGGTTCCGTTATGGCATCATTTCTGATTTTCAAGGAACAGTCCACAGTTTATAAGCGAATTACTCAATCTCCTCCCTTATTTATGCGTTACTATTTTCCAAATTATCCGTTGGCACGTTATGGGTCTGCAGTTGTTGGGGAAGGTTCCTTTTGGGGGGTCTTTTTGGATCAGGGTGGTATTTCCGTAGATCATCTATTTGATTATGTCTTTTTCTCTTAAGCATCTATACATTTCAGCTACCATCTACGGAAGTGAATTTTTTTAACCTGTATCCATGTATGCCATCATGGCCGGGTGTTTTCCAATTTGGTATTTTTTTAGTATTGCTCTGTGTGAATTGAGCTGTATTTTCACTCTGGGTCCTTATTCGAGTCCTTGTAGCTCTTTTTTCATGTTTTTTATCCATTCGACTTTTCTATTATGATCTCTTCGTTCCCATATTTTGCTCCAATGTCGTTTTGTTTCTTTTGCATCCGGTTATTGGTATACTTCATGGATTCTCTCCATACTTACTGGTAGAACTTTTTTTCGTTTTTGGAATGTCCTGTTTTTTTTTTCTGCATTGTTTGCTCCTATCTCGGTATATTTCTAATCTTCTTTCTTTCGCCAATACCGTCTAATTTATTTCTTCGAGTTGTATTGTTTGTTTTAATTGTGTTGCTTTTATCTTTTCATTCCAACATATTTCCTCAGTCTTAGTTGGCATTGGTTCGTTGTGTTGAATCTGGCGCATTCTTTTATTATTATTTTTTATGTTTTTTGCACCTTGCTAGCGTTCCACATTAGTTTTAACTGGTGGTATTTCGCTGGTATTTTTGTGAGAGCATGTCTCTTCAGTTTTGTAAGACTCTCCTCAGTATTCAAGTCGATCTTAACAATGTTGTCATCAGTATGGTCTCAGTTCTTTTTTTGATTTCCAATCCTGGTAGTTTCTTTTCGAGGCCTTTACTGACTGTTCTAAGTGCGCCAAACAAAAATAGTATCACCCTTACCTCCATGGTAAATTCTTTTTATCTTTCTTGCAAGATTCAAATATTTGTCTACCTTGTCGCTTCTTTAATTTCCGCAAAGTCCACGAGATAATGAATTTCTTCAAGTTAATTAACACGTGTTATTAGTGGGAGTGGATGATTCATGTGTAGTTCAAAATTCATGAGAATTTTATGGGTCTCATTTTCTTGGACAGATTCTGGTTTGTGCTCGAACAGTTTCGTAGTATGGTAAAATTTTAAAATTCTTTTGTCCGATTCCCAGTGGATCCCCTTTTCTATCATGTCATGCCTAGTATTGTACTTCTTTTTGAGCCAGTTTCCTGCATTTGTTTATGATAGGATTAACCGTTTCCTCTTTACACCAACTATTCTGTTCAGTATCATCTATTTTCGCTTTGATAATTTATACAGCAATTTAAAAAAATCTGTTTCTCTTTTGCAATTTCTTCTTTTTAGCAATGTCCAGATCATCTTGTGCAACACCCCAGTTTGTAGTTTGAAGCATCCATACATTTGTTTTCTTCTATTTTTTTTTTCTTCTATCTTTTTTTTGTCTTTTCTTATTTTGCCATTTCTTTTACTGGCTGCTGTTATTAGTATTTTATTTGCTGTATCATTTTTTAAATTTTAATATAATTTATTTTTGCTTCTTTTATGTATTTTAGTCTTTAAATTGATAAACTATACCATCCTAAACAGAAGGCCCAAAAAACTAGATCATCCTTCTCATCCTGCCCCACACAACAGTATATAATGGGATACCTACAACATGGGAAACACTTTTATGATAAAAGCATTGGTGAGAAACTCACAATTAATAGGCACAGCTGAATCTGCGTCTACGTTATCTTGTATATGATCGACCTCGCACCTTTTAACACAATTCCGTTTCGTGGGCATTGTTTAGTTGAGTATCGAAAACAATAACAAGTTTAATTTCATGAAAAGTCGGATACATACATACGTACATACATGTTTATATAATCGCTAAAAGCATTGTAAATATTTGTTTACAGTTCGTATAAGAAAGGCATGGGCTAGTATCGACAGGTTATCAACCATGTAAAATCTGATCTCACTGATAAAATAAAACGTGATTTCTTCCAAGTTTTAGCTTTGTCAGTACTATTGTAAGGCTGCAGCACGTGGACTCTAGCGAGTCGATTCGAGAAGCTAGATGAAATATAAGCAGCATCACCCCATAGAATAGCAATTGTATGGCCAGTTACCTCTCATCTTACAAACCATTCAAGAAAGACAAACAAACATGCTGGGCACAGCAGGAAAATCAGGGAAGAACTCATAAGAAACATTCTCGCGTTGAATCCTACACACATATACATCAGTGTTGACCGCCTAGTAAAAACTTACATTCATAAGCTCTGTGGAGAAGCTGGATGCCGTCTAAAGAACTTGCTATAAGTGATAGATTATTGAGACTGGTGGGGAAATAGAATCAAGAGAATGATATTGTGGATGATGATATATATTTTTGTAAAATTTATAGGCGCATAAAAAGAAGAGAAAGTGATTAACAAACCACTTAACAAAAACATAAGTATTTCATTCAACCGAAATAACTCATTAACAGAAAAATAAGACAAACAAAAGATAGTTATTATCTGTACACTGTCGGACAAGATATGACGGAAAAGTCTTCTCGGCGAAGTCCGTCCGACCTCTATACATCGACTACTGCCCACCAACTAATATTCTTAGCTAACTGACCTTTCGATTGACGTCCCATACTAATCAGCATGGAACCTCGATTAAAATTATCTAGAGGCCCGCTTCTTCCGTCCACTGTTGATCGGTGTTTAATCGACAGTGTCTCACTATATATATATATATATAGAGAGAATTAAAGTTTTAAAAAGTTTTTGGTTTTCTTAGGATGCGTTAATATAAGATTGGCGCTTGTGTAATCCTTTATGAGCGATATCGTTTTGTTTTAATTCACACACACACACACACACACACACACACACACACACACACACACACACACTAAATAACTGGAAATATTTGTTCGTATAGATATATATATATAGAGAGAGAAACGGAGAGACAGAGACAGATTGATACTCAACTAGATAAAGATACAAATAGGCAAAGCTGCAAACATATATATATATATATATATATATAAGTAAAGTAAAGTAAAGTTGGCGACCATAGTCGAGGGTAACCCGAAGGCTCCCTTTTCGATAGCTACTACACCAATGTGTAGGGGAGGGCGCAACTCCTTCCCTGGATTACTCTACTTTACCCTTGATCCGTACCTTATAATGCTGAGTGTTAAGCAAGGAGGCATCAAGTACCATTTTTTGAGTCTTTGGTATGACTCGACCTGGGATTGAACCCAGGTCTCCCGGGCCATTGGCGAACTGCCGTATTGATCTTATGATATTCAACAGGAATTGGTTGATAAACCTTCCATAATTAGTTATTTCCCAAGTACTTTCTGCCCAACTTTGGGTCATCATCAGGGGATGATGTTTTACAAAAGTGATGTAACTTTTGTATATACATTACTACTTTGTAAGAAGAGCGTCTGTACTGTTGTATTGTGTAGCGTTTACTTTTCGAATTTGCTTTTATAAAACCGTCAGTAGCTAAAGAGAATTAATCACATTAGCACTGGTTTCAAAATTAATTGTGTTAAGTTTGTGTTGTATGTCCCAAATATGTAATGCCTCGATAATCTGTAGTTTTTGCTTGTTATTTTGATGTTCTACTATTGTTGTGTTTTCCGTGAGAATTTTCCGTAATTCGGTTGTTGGGCATGATTTTTTAAAATGCTATGTTATGGAACTTGTATCAGAAAGGTGCCTTGTTAGTCTTCTTGATAGGGTATTCGGGGTTAAACCAACATATATATTATTTTCAGAAATACAATCTCCTAAAGGACATTTAAATTGATATATAACGTTGGTTTTTTGCAAAACTCCAATCGAGAGTGAGAGAAACTGTTTTAAATGACTAAGTTGGAGGTTTTAAATTTATTATAACATATAAAAAGTTTTATTCTTTTTATTAGGATCAATGGGGAGTATGTTTCTATGAATCAATGTTTTTAATATTTTTTCATCTGATTTTTAAATGTAGTGTATTTGGTAAAAAGTTTGATATATGTTTGTTGACTGGGTGGAGTGGTACAGTGTTTATTTTGTTGGTTAACATTTTTAATCATACGTTTAATTTGTTCATCAACAATATAGTCAGGAAACCCATTATTGATGAGAGCCTGCTTGATGTTTTCTACCTCTTTTTTAAATATTTTGGAGGAGGAGATTAGTTTGGCACGGCAAATCTGGTTATTAATAATTGTTTTTTTTTCATATCTGAAGTGGCATTCACTTTTAAAGTTGAGGGTACAGGAGTTATTATTAGAGGATTTTTTGTAAGTCGAGGTAGTGAAATTATTATTGTTGTTTGTATCAATGAGATAATCTAAAAAGGATTTTTTGTTGTTTTTGTTTAGTTCATGAGTAAAGTTAAGAACTGAATTTTTTGGGAAGGTATCTTCTATGGTGACTTCGTTTATATTGTTAGCAAGAATAAAGATATTATTAACATATCTTAAGTATATTGGAGGTTTTTTTTATTATATCACAAATACCTACACCGATTTATAAAGTCACAAAAACAATAAAACAGCTTATTTCACTATACTTGCCTAGCAAATATAACATAAAATCTACACATGAATTAATTCAAGTTCTTCATACAATTAAACCCAATAATGGTATAATAGCCTCACTGGATGTAGAAAATCTATTCACTAATTTTCCTGTTAATGAAACAGTTGATATCATCATAGATAATATTTATAATAACCCATCTTTTCCTCCTTTTAAAAGCAACCCTAATATACTTCGGAAACTACTCCTAACATGCACTAATGAAGTTCCATTTCATAACTATCTTGGTAAGACAGAAGGGGTATCTATGGGGTTTGTCCTGGGTCCGATCTTCAGTAATCTCTACATGTCCGACCTCAAAAATAGAATTTTTAATAGCATTAAAAAGACCTACGTCAAGAAGCTGCATTGAATTGAATTTTTGATCAACTTATCTATAGAATGATCTGCTGATTTAGAATTTTATCAAGAGGCTGGATTTTTGCTCCTTCCTTGTCCGTGATAACCTAAAAGGCTGGGAGAGGGGTAAAGATTTATGAATCGAGAAGAAGATCTCTTTTGAGAGACAGGTCTCAGATGAGCTTGAATCAACTGAAAACAAATATGTGTATTCTTTTAATATAAAAATATGTTTATTTTTCCTTCCTCTGAAAGGATTAAGTGTCAACGTGTTTGTCTCATTGTTTCATTTACCTATCTGTATGGAATCTTTTGTATTTAAAGGACCTGCAGCATTATAAGTTTCCATTATAACAACTGTCTATGATGATATTGATGCTACTATTTTGAAATAAGTGATGGGTTCTAATTAACATTTCATAGTTGTTATCGTTATATTAGTTTGTGTCAAGAATAATTTGTTTTGGTAAAATATAATTTATTCATGAATTATCAAACAATAAATTAATTTCAATCATTAGGATATTCACCTTTATTCTGAATCACTACTTGGCATTTATTAGTTAATTTGTTGATTCCTCTTAAGTAAATTCAGCTTGTTTAAAACTAGAGAAGCTTTCCATAAAAGTTTCCACCTGATCTTGATAAAAATATTTTGTCATTTTTCAGCGTTTTGTAAAGTTTTGTAAAGTAAAACAAAATGGAAATCACTTGATTCAAGAACTGGGGAATATTGTGGATGGAGTAGAAGAAATCAACCTAAATAGGATATTTTTACCGAATGATTCTGGTGGATGTGGCCATGCATTATCTTGAGAAGCACAGCGTTTCTCCAAATGACGAATGCGTGGTGTTTTATAAGATCCTCATGCACACGTTGCAGATGTTAAAAGTATAAACCTGGGTAAATAGCAAGTCAGACTGTGCTCTTTAATTTTGATATTGCAACTTGTCAACAAAAAGGAAAACTTTGAACTCAAAATTGTTAAACTCCACTTAGGAAAATTGATCTTGTATCATATCCAGCAATTTTTGCAATTCTCAATTCTTAAAAGAAGTCAAAGTACAGAAATGAAATGTCTGTTTGCAACAAAATTGGTAATTGCAACTCTCCGGCAAATATGAAATAGGGCATAAAGTATCTATGAAATATGAAGTGCAAACTTTGTGGAGGAGAGACAATTATGTTTTTCATAACACTCTAATCTAAGAAATTCTAAATTTGCCGATATTTATCACTTAATGGATTAAATGACCATTTATTAAGAGACACAATCACTCAACAAATGCTTCTTTAAATACAAATGAAGGAAATGAAAATAAAGAAAAATTATATACTTTTATCTGTAGACCATATTGCACGTCTTAACTTCTGCTGGTATCTAATTATTAAATGCGAATAGCAAGATCATTCCATAATTGTTCCCTTCATCATCATCATCATTATGTCGTGCCGCCAGCACGGATATCCCTGACCCTCTCTCGCCACTTCTCCCTATCATTCATCGCCTCTGGCAGGTCTTCAGGGCTACATCCCGTATCCTCACGTATCTGCTGTATGTATGTTCGAGCTGGTCGTCCTGCTTTTGCTCAGCCATATGTGGGGGTCAATTGGAGTACATCACTTATGAGCTCGTCCCTGCTCCTCCAGCAGCGTCCTGCGTGTCTAGTTCGTCTAGCTTGGATAGTTTTCGTGATGGGAGGTAGCTGGCCGTATAGTTGTTGTTTTGTGGGGTGTTGCCTCCAGGACTTGTTCAATATTGCTCGCAAAATTCTTGTGTAATTGCCGTCTAGCTTCTTCTCCAACCGTTTTGTTAGCGTCCAAGTAGTGCATCCATATAGCAGTATCGACACGACCGCTGCCTGGAAGAAACTGCGTTTCATTTTATCGGTCAGGTCTAACTTCCATATGATCAATAGCTTATCGATAGCTGTCCATGTCTTTCTTAGCCGTGTGTTGATGTTTTTTTCGGTTGATGAGACACTGCTTCCTAGGTAGGTGAACTTGTCTACCAGTTTCAGAGAGGTTCCGTCTAGTGTGGAAACGTTTGATTAAAGCACATGTATTCAGTTTTGTGTGCATTGACATGGAGGTCTATTTAATATTGGATATTCCATAACATTTTCCTTTGCATAGCTAAGATAAATTATACAATTAATTTAGAGGATTTGATTTACTTTGTATAAGGTTTATTTTGATGTTTACCTATAAAAGAAAAAATGTTTTTCGTTTTATCTGTCATTTGTTTGTTTACTGCTAAATAAAAAAAAATAAGGTAAATATCCTCTAAGTGTGATAATTCTATCAGGATAAGCTATGATTTTGGCAAGAATATTAGCTTGCAATGTACATTGACAAAGCCTTGATTAGTTAATTTTCATATTTTCATTAAGAATCACTTATCAAAAAATTAAAGTTGATTAGAAAAAAAAAGACTGAAAATGAATTACTTTATATGGTTTTCATCTTTATTCATGAATTTTTGATATTTTTTTAGTATTAAAAAGCGATTATTTTGTAGACAGCCTTTATAATCATTCTCAGCTTCGATAGTATTATTATCCAATTGACATTCTCGCAAAGCTTCATTGTAAATCGAGCCATCAGCCTAAAGAATTAATTAAATTTTTCGAAAAAAATAAATTTACCTACAAAAGTAGCTGCTTATTTCACAAAAAGGGAATCTTCGATTTTTCCACACAAATTTTCTTTTATTGCAGCATTATAATTAATAATGCTCATGGTATATATTGTTACATTACCAATTTTAAAGATAGAATTTAAAATTCGCTCAAATAATGTGTATTCTGTGAAATTTCCACCGGCGTTCGTGCGCGCGCGCACACACACACACACACACACACACAAACACACACACACACACACACACACACATATATATAATTTCATAAATTGGAAATCTAAAACAAAAACAATATATATATATATATATATATATAAGACCTTTTTGTATATGTTGATTATTTAAACCTAAAAATACCGCATGTAGTGTCAGCATAAGGGTTCTACTTCTTGATATAATTTCTAATAACAAAAGTAGGTAGAGGTTACGCATAAAGCCATATTTTTGGTCCTCATTATATCTCAAAATGTTTCAATGAATTTTACTATTATTTCAAAGGTTATCTCGGGCCAAAAATATTTTGAGTAAAATTTTTTGCGTTGAATCTAATGAATTGAAATGTTCCCGGGAGTTTGGTTATGCTAAGAGTTGTTGAAACTTAAAATATTTTCAGTTTTGTTTCTTATTTACGCAATTGTGCTCTGGGATGCCTTGTCAGTGATGTATTTCCAGAGGTCATCGACAATTTCGGGTCCTCGCAATATCAGACTTTCCTTTCTAAGATCGATCAATTACCAAATGGCATTCCAGTTAAATTCCCGCGTAGCTGCGAGACTTCAAATACAAGTGTGCCTACGCGACCAGAAGCTTTGATACAATCCACTGCAGGGATTTTGTCCAGTCGGGATTGGTCTAAGTCTTGTTTGTTCAAAATGTTTATTCAAAATCTATCTTTTTTTGTGCCGAATCAGGGTCCATGATTCTTGTAAATAATTATCAAAGATTACAGGTAAGCATCTGAGAGAAAATTCATTGATTTGAAGCGTTTCCTAGAATTGTGTGCTTGTAAAGATATGTTGAAAAGGTTTGTAAGAACATTCGAAAATTCAAATACGTATTCACTCAAAACGTTCAATTATATTTTTATGACAAATTACAGCTCTCGGGATTTGTAAATAAAAAGCTATAGATACGTATCTATTTAAAATTCATTGAATTAAATTGTTTTTGATGTTTTCTCTTTGTTTAGATAGTCTGAAATAAAATTGGTGCTTTTGTACCCACCCTTGAAATGGGCATTTTAAAGATTTACACGCACGCACGCTCCTTCTCTCTCTTTCTCTCTCCCTCTCTCTCTCTCTCTCTCTCTCTCTTTCTCTCCATATATATATACGTGGTGCCTTCAATAAGTTTATAGACTTTTTTGTACAGGCATTTAAAATTGTCGTAGACTCTAGAAAATTCAATATGTTATTACTATGCATCTTATGAGATGACTGACCAATTTTTATGATTTCAGGTTTAAATGAACAGCTACAGCAGGAATTGGAATACAACTTACTAAAGTCTGATTGTCAAAGCTGGTGAATTTCAAAAATGCAATCTGGACTTTAGAAGAACGATATGCAATAAAATTCTGTTTTAAACTTAGAAAACATGCCATGAAATGAAAGATGGATCTACTGCTATGACCCAGAGAGCAAGAGATAGAGTTCCCAATGGAAGCATGCTGGCTCTCCCAGACCAAAGAAAGCCAAACTGAGCAAATCCACCTACAAACCTTTGATGATCCCTTTTTTGACAGCACTGGCATGATCTACATGTACTGGGTTCCCACTGGATAGTCAGTCAACGAGAAATACTATGTTGAGGTTTTAAGGGAGTTCAGGAAGAGAATCCGTCAGAAAAGGCCAGCACTCTTCAAGTTGGGTCAGTATCATTTCCAGCAGGACAATGCACCAGTCCACAACTCCATCCTTGTCACAGACTATTTGACCAAGATGGGCATCAAGACAGTTCCTCACCCTCCCTATTACTTCGAGGGGGATTAGAGTTTCATGTGTGTACTGTCAATAAAAGTGCCCATACGAAAAAAGTTTGGAAACTTATTTAATGATCCTCGTGTATATATATATATATATATTATTCAAAGGTAAATGATAGAAGCAACAATATCATCGTTGTCGTAATATTGATATGGGTTCTCATGTTTAATATTATTTATAAAAACAAATATGGGTTGTGGTTACATGCTTAGCCATATTTTTGTTCCCCATGTATCTCCAATAGACCAAATTAATTTTAATGTCATTTTTTAGAAGTTTGTCTAGTGCCAAGGAACATTTGACTTTTTTTTGGTAAATATATTGAATCGGTATATTTTTGTATGTTTTCCGTATTTTAATTATTCTTGATACAAAGTGAACCATAAATATCCTGAGATTTAGATAAGTGTATATTCAGAATATTCTGTTGCGCCAAGTTGTGGTGGGGCACTTGTAATGGTTATCGTCGTAAGAAATGAATTCAGCGAGCTAAGTTCAAATTCTAGACGATGATGTTTGCCTAGGACATTCTACTAATTTCATCGAGAAAACCACGAATCTATATTCCCATTCAGCTCTAACTAAATAGTAAATTGGAATTTTTAGCCAGGATACGAAACTGATTTAGAAGGAAAACTCCGCTTAAAAAATTACCTTGAGGCAAAGTGTTTGCGTTAGTACATACCTTTTGTGTCCACTCACTATTCGTGAGTCTTCAAATTAATAGAAAAGATTACAGGAAAAATTGTTTGAATATTTATTGGACTGAAGTCTTTCTTTAAAATTTTGCACTTGTTAGGAATGTTGAAATGAAATAGATGCTCGTGTACCTCTTGGATAGAGATATTTGGTTTAATTCACGCACGCACACACACACACATACACACAACCATACACAAACAAACTCACACGCTTATATACACACATATGAGTGTATAAGTAACTAAAAGACATTGAATATTCGTTTACATTATATACATGTGTGTGTGTGTGTGATTGTGTGTGTGCGTAAATATATAGAGAGAGAAAGAGAGAGAGAGAGAGAGAGAGAGAGAGTACAAGGGAAAGAGAGACAGACATACAGACAGACAGGCAGATAGAGACAGAAAAGCAGAGAAAGAGGTAGACACGCAATAAGAGACAGAGACAGAGAGAAAGTGAGACAGAGAGACAGAGAGTGGAGGCAACTTTCAAGTAAGTATACACAATCTGCAGGAATTTTGATTTCCTTTGCATATTTCCAGTGAATAATAATGAAATAGATGCTGAAAGAAAACGAACTGATTTGTGCAGAAAAAAAGCAGAACGAATTGTGAATGAGATTAAGAAAGGGACTAATATAAGGAGAAATAATATCGTATTATAGCAGCTCGAACATTGTGTAATAAACGTTACTATGTATATTTTACTATCATTTTGGCAGAAAAAGAAATGTATATGTGCGAAGTGAAGCTGAAAAGTTCATAAGCTTTTTTACCGATTGTATCCAAGCATTACATCGATCGATAGAAGAAGTATGTTGACTGCAAGAGAGACTATGTTGAAAATTATATCTTCTTTCGTCACAGTCCACGAGAGTATCTTGGTCAGTTTACGAACTTTTCAGCCGACCTTTGAATATATATATATATATATATAGTGTTGTATTAATGACAAGCAGGAAAATTTTGGTAAAATATATTATTTTTTACGGAACATGTTTCGCTATATTGCATTGCATTTTCAATGGTAGATATGAAAAATAATGTTTGTTTTTATGTTATGTTGTTGTTGGTTACAATGTTGCGTTTAAGTTTGATTTAACGTAAATGATTGTTAATGTTATATTCAATGATGATCAATTGAATCAGAGTTGTTTTATTATTTCTGTGAGAAGAATAACTTCTGATTATATGGCTAATAGTTTCTTGTTTTGTTTTTTCTTTTTCTTGGTAGGAAGCTTATATTTTATATTTTTTCTCCCTTTAGATCAAACTGACGTTTTTCTTTGTCTCTGTGTGGGATTAGGGCATAGCTAGTGTCATTTCTTAGAGAGCTTGTTTGTGTTCATAAATCCCCTTTTCAGAGCTCGAGATGTTTCTCCAGTTTATGGTTTATTACAAATTGCACATCTGATAGGGTAAACTCCTGCTTCTGTAGTGGGATTCTTACTTTTATTTTTATTCTTATTTACTTTTTTGTTTAGTATATCATTAATTATTTTTGATGTTTGGTTAATAATGCTTGAGGCGTGTAGTGTATTATTGAGGTTTTAGGTTATTGAGTTTGTGAGTAGTAAGATTCTTATGGTTTTATCATTTTTCTTTTCTTTTTATATTAAGTATGATATATATAGGGTAGTGTAAGAGTTCTAAAGTATGTTTTTATGTTTTCTTCTGCTGCCCCATGTTTATATATTTAGGATTACATATTCTTAATGCTCTTGAATAAAAACCTATGCGTATACCGGATTTTATTTTGTTTACATAATGGGAATAAAACTGTATTAGGACATTCTTGTTTGTAGATTTGCTGTATACACTGAATTTTAATTCATTGTTATTAAGGTGATGTAAAATGCATTGGTTGGGTAGAGTTTTGTTAGTTTCATCTTCATTTGTGAATCGGATTTTTTACTATTTTGTTTAGTTTGTTAGTTATTTTTAATATTTTTTCTTAATGTGGATAGATTAACAGGATGTCATCGATATATCAAAAGTATAAGGTGTGAGGAGTAGTTTATTTTGAATTTGGTTTAATTCAAATAATTCCAAGAATAAAATGAAAAATTCCACTTTAGAGGGAACGCATAGGTAGACCGAATGTTTGTTTATAGAATTTTTCGTTGAATGTGAAGTAGCATTGGTTGCTAAAGAGTTTACATATTTTTATGATTTTATCATTCGATGATGAGAATTTTATTTTTGATTTATTTAGATAATGTTTTAGAAGATTTAGGCATTTATTGATTGGTATATTAGTATATAGTGATTTTATATCTAAACTGGCTGTCTTTTACATTGATGTTTTTTAAGATTTTGTCTGCTTTTTAATGTGTGAGGGGCTAATTTTCCCTTAGAAAAGGTTTTGTAATTTTGTTATAGCTTTTGCAATTTGATGTGGAGCGCAGTAAATTCCTGAGATAATAGTTCGCATTGGAGAATTTGGTTTGTGTGTTTTTGGTAATCCATACATGTTTGGTACCTTGGGTTTGTAATTCATTAAGGATTTTGATGTTTTCTTTTCGTTTTTAATTATTCTTTTATAGTATTGGATGATTTTGGTAGTTTCTTTGTTGATAATATTTATATTTGTTTCTTTGAATATATAATTTTTCTAAAAAAAAAAAATCAACAGCATCCTTAGGAAAAAACTAAATGGCTTCCGAAGATATTGATCCACGACCTCACAAATATTGACCATCCGTTGAATCCTTGATGGGGCACGGGCAAAAAACCTACGGGCGACATTGCTATTTGTCGACTTTACGAAGGCCTTCGATTCCATTCACAGAGGGAAGATGGAACAAATCCTACTAGCATACGGCCTACCAAACGAAACCGTAGCAGCAATAACGATTCTCTACAAAAACACCAAAGTGAAAGTACGTTAACCGGATGGAAACACAGAATACTTCGACTTTGTAGCAGGAGTACTACAAGGGGACACGCTAGCCCCATACCTCTTTATCATCTGTCTAGACTACGTGCTTAGAACTTCGATTGATAAAATCAGAGAAAACGGCTTCGAGCTGAAAAAGAAAAGAAGGCATGGACAGCTATCGATAGGCTTTCGATCATATTGAAATCAGACCTGAACGATAAAATGAAACGTAGTTTCTTCCAGACAGCAGTCGTGTAGATACTGCTATATGGATGTACTACTTGGACGCTAACTAAACAGCTGGAGAAAAAGCTAGACGGCAATTACACTAGAATGTTACGAGCAATATTGAACAAGTCCTGGAAGCAACACCCCACAAGACACCAACTATACGGCCCCCTGTCTCCCATCACGAAAACTATCCAAGCTAGACGAAACAGATATGCAGGACACTGCTGGAGAAGCAAGGATGAGCTCATAAGTGATGTATTCCTATGGACCCCCGCATATGGCCAAGCAAAAGCAGGACGACCAGCTCGAACGTACATACACCAGTGATGTGAGGATATGGAATGTAGGCCAGAAGACCTGCCAGAGGCAATGAAAGATAGGGAGAAGTGGTGAGAGAGGGTCAGGGATATCTGTGCCAGTGGCACGACATGATGATGATGATGAGAGGTGTCTGTATCCATTATTATAATTTCTCTTTGTATATCAGAGGGTGTAATATGCATTTTTTGGTATGTGAATAAATCTTTTAGGACTATGATACGTCTTTTTGGAATGGTGGTTCCATTATTTTTGTTATTAGTCGTAGCTCTTATGATTTCATGTAATTATCCTTTCATAAAGTAGAAATCATTTTTTCTGTAATTATTAGTTATTATGTCAGTAATATTTTCTTTGTTAATTCCGGTAGCAAATTAAAGTCCGAATTTGAGTTTTATGGTTGATATATTTTGGATGCGATCTTTTTGTGCTATTTTCTGCCATTTGCTATTTTGCATAAGGATATGATTTTATTTTTGAATTTCCTTATTTGTATATGGTTGTGTTTTTGAATATTATGTTTAATTATATTAGTATCATGCTTATTTATTATATTGTTTTGTTGCAGAATTTTTTCTAGGGTTCTGGCTTTTTTTTTTAGGATTTCGTTTTGATTTAATTCTCCGGCTGATGATTTTAGAAAATTACTTATGTAGTCTGGAAACATTTCAGTTGATTTTTTCATTATTTTGTGCAAACTTTTGGGGATTACTTTTTCGGATTGTAGGAAGTTTTCTCCTGTTTTTGTATGAGTAGGCTTTGATCGATAATTTTTGGTAATTACTTTTTTTTGTTTTTTGTTTTCTATGTCGACAATATCTGTTTATAGTATGGAGATATATATTTCCAACAGTATGTTGTGTAGTATTAATGACAAACTGGAAAAAGATTTTGGTAAAAGATGTTCATTTTTTACCGAACTTGTTTCGCTATATTGTATAACATTTTTAGCGGTAAATATGAAAATGAATGTTAGTTTTTATGTTATATTGTTGTTGGTAACAATGTAGGGTTTATTTTTCATTTAACCTAAATGTTTGTTTATGTTATGTTCTGTGCTAATCAACTGAGCAAGATTTGGAGATAAATGAAATTTTCAACATCTTTGTTTTATTATTTCTGTGAGAAGAATAACTGATGATCTATGGCTAATCCTTTCTTTTTACTGGGCGTATATTTAATAATTTTTTCTCCCTTTAGATCAAAACTATTATTTTCTTTGTTTCTGTGTAGAACTAGGAAATATATATAAATGTATATATATATATATATATGTATGTATATTACTCAGTTTCACACAGTTCAGTCAGTAGAAGCTGTATAATACACCAACCGCTTCTCCGCTGAGAGTTAAAATTCTTTCAAAGAGTGTCCTAGATATTACACTAAACTACATCGGATAGTGAGGCTCCAGTCCCGGATCTTTGGAGATTGTGAATTATCTCTTCATTGCCATCGGTCCCAGGTTCACTCTGCCTCAGAGTGATGATATCTGTTATGGTGCCATATATGCATCAAATAACATTTTTTCTATATTATTTCTCTCAGTGGGCAAAGAAAACTGCTGAATTGAATTATTTGGTTTAGATTGCAATACTTGGGATTATTTACCGATATGCAAACGATTGAATAATGTTAAATGGAATAACTAGTGTTAAACAGCAACACTTGAAATCATTTGACTGTGTGCAAACAAATAAGTACTGACTTGTTTAAAAATTCTTGCAACAAACTATTCGTTTACAAAACATTTATTTTTGAAATATGTGTAGACAAGACGTGGTATTAAATAACCAACTAGAGTTGATTTATCATAAAAAACGACAAAACAATCAATTAGATTCCCAATCCTTACAAAAGTTATGTGATCATCTGTGAAAGAGAAAAACAGCAACGCAATGAAACGAGTCTTTTTACAATTTTGAAACGTCATTTTATTCCCTCTTGCAACTTTGATAAGAAGACTTGATTTGAGTCAGAGTCATTTTTCTAAAAATGGGCTAGTAATTCATCTCTCTCTGAAACCACTTCCTTAACGCTCGTAGTGTAACGGTTATCAGCATTTGAAATACACTTGCCGATATGAGTTCATATTTTGAACCTGACCGTTTGCATTTCACATGGCGCTAATGCTCTTGGGAAAGGAAATGCAACTATTCTCCTTCCAGATATGGGTAAATAGTAGAGTAAGCTGGGCACTTTATCGTTGGTTTTACAACTGGTCCCGAAGAAGGAAACCCCTAAATCCTAAGTGATTGTATTCCATTTTTTAAAAGGTAACTTCATGCTGCTTCCTACTCACGGCTAGGGGCGTCGGTAAATACAACATATTCCCTCAAAGTCTCTAAGCGCAATGTCATTTCAGACTTTCATTGTGATTTACCCTATACTACACTCCTTATATATATATATATATATATATATATATATATATATATATATATATATATATATATATATATAGTGTATCGCAAAAGTGAGTGCAACACTCACATTTCTGCAGATATTTAAGTATATCTCTTCATGGGACAACACTAACAAAATGACACTTTGACACAATGAAAAGTAATCTGTATGCAGCTTATATAACAGAGTTAATTTGTTTTCCCCTCAAAATAACTCAAAATATAACAATTAAAATCTAAACCCCTGCCAACAAAAGTAAGTACACCCCTAAGAAACAACACCCCTAAATGTGCCAATTAATTACTGTTTGTCATTTTCCCTCCAAAATGTCATGCGACTCATTAGTGTTACTAGGCCCATATGCATAGGGAGCAGGTGTGTTCAAATTTGTAGTTCAGCTCTCACACTCTCTCATACTGGTCACTGAAAGTTCCAACATGGCACCATATGGCAAAGAACTCTCTGAGGATCTTAAAAGACGTATTGTTGCGCTACATGAAGATGACCAAGCCTACAAGAAGATTGCCAATACCCTGAAACTAAGCTGCAGCACAGTGGCTAAGATCATCCAGTATTTTAAAAGAGCGGAGTCCACTCAGAACAGGACTCTGGTAGGTCGTCCAAAGAAGCTGAGCGCATGTGCTGAGCGTCACATCCAAATGTTTTTTTTTTTAAGATCAGCGTAGGAGTGCTGTTAGTATTGCTGCAAATATTGAAGAAGTGGGGAGGTCAACCTGTTAGTGCTCAGACCATAAGCCGCACTATTCATCAAATTGGTGTGCATGGCTGTCACCCCAGAAAGAAGCCTCTTCTGAAGACTCTACACAAGAAAACCCGCAAACAATTTGCTGAAGACATGTCAACAAAGCACGTGGATTACTGGAACCATGTCCTATGGTCTGATGAGATGAAGATTAATTTGTTTGGTTCTGACGGCTTCAAGAGTGTATGGCGGTGAACAGGTGGGGAGTACAAAGATAAGTGTGTCAAGCATGGTGGTGGGAATGTCATGGTTTGGGGCTGCATGAGTGCTACAGATGTTGGAGAGTTACATTTCAATGAGAGAAACAAGAACTCCAACATGTACTGTGAAATACTGCAGCAGAGCATGATCCCCTCCCTCCAGAAACTGGGTCGCAGGGCAGTGTTTCAGCATGACAATGACCCCAAACACACCTCCAAGACAACCACTGCTTTACTGAAGAGGCTGAGGGTAAAGGTGATGGACTGGCCAAGCATGTCTCCAGACTTGAACCCAAAAGAACATATTTGGGGGATCTTCAAGCGGAAGGTGGAGGTGCGCAAAATCTCAAATATCTACCAGCTCCGCGACGTCGTCAGAGAGGAGTGGAAGAGCATTCCAGTGGCTACCTGTGAAGCTCTAGTAAACTCCATGCGCAGGAGAGTAAAGGCAGTTCTGGATAATGATGGTGGCCACACAAAATATTAACAGTTAACATGTTGTATGTTAATATTGATAACTTTCCCTAAGGAGTGTACTCACTTTTGTTGGCTTTCAGTGATTATATTTTTAGTTATTTTGAGGGAAAAATGAATTAACTTTAAAATATATAAGCTGCACACAGACTACTTTTCATTGTGTCAAAGTGTCATTTTGTCAGTGTTGTCACATGAAGAGATATACTTAAATATCTGCTGAAATGAGAGGGGTGTACTCACTTTTTTGATACACTGTATATATGGGAGTAAATAATTGAGTAAAATCCGACAGTATAGAGAAAAAATTTCATTACAAGGTAATCCAAACAGAGAGATTTATTGAGAAACAAAGTTGACCATATAGCGTTTCGGTTCTAATGAACCATCATCAGTACTGTGGGGTTATATTAGGGATGTTATATCAATGATGGATGTTTAAAAAATACCAAGCCAGAAGAAAATCTACATATCTGGAAAGAGTTGACAGTTTAATCAGTAAATCAGCGTTTTTTTTTATTGATGTCATGTTACTTATTAGGAATAATATGTAGAATGTATATATTCGAAATCTTTCTCGGTGAACAAATAAACCATATAAATTCTATACAATATTCCTTATAAGTCACATGACGTAATTTCAAAAACAAACGCTGATTTACTGAATAAACTGCCAAACATTTCCCAATATATAGATTTTCCTTAGGATTTTGTATTTGTTCATCATCTATTGTTCATTTAACATCACTAATATCATCCCTACAGTCCTGATGATGGTTCATTAGAATCGAAATACATTAGTGTCGACTTTCTCCTTCTACTCGGATTAACTTGTTATCAATCTCTCTCCGTCTCTCTCTCTCTCTCTATATATATATATATATGTGTGTGTGTGTGTGTGTGTGTGTGTGTGTGTGTGTGTGTGTGTGTGTGTGTGAAAAGTGTACTAATAAGAATAGATAAATCATTGCAAACTTTCTGTAATTCAAAAGGTGCTCTAATGCTGGCTTGCGGGGCAGATTACAAATAAAGAATCCTTATTTTGAATCGATATAATCTCTCTCAAAAACCAAGCGATAAAAAGTGAGGCAAATGAGACTTGGTCTTTCTATATATCAATCTATAATGATAACGTTCGCTGACTGTATCCCCTTTTGAGGGTTAAGCTCCCTTCTCCCAAAAAGGAGCTTCCCTAATGGGACACTAAATTGGATCTGTTGGCGATTTCTGGAGATCTGGGGAGTGATGAGTGCCTCTTCATTGCCACAACTCTCAGGTTCACTTTAGCCCCGAGTGGTTGTACGTGTTAGTCCCAGATTTGGCTCAAATAGATGTCTTTAAAAATCATTAGAATTGAATAATGATACTTGATACCGTATAACTGTAAATTGTTTCCATAAGAAATACTTACTTGAAGCCGTTATTTTGTTTATTACGGATTACTATTGGTTACTTGAAACTATACATCATTGGGTTTTATGACATATCAACCTTTGTAGGTTATTTAACGCCAAATCAATTCTTATAGAAATAATCAGTTCTATTTCAAACAATTCAGTTTAGGTTGTTTGGTTATTTGGATTTTATGGCGTATCAACCTTTGTAGGTTATTTAACGCAAAATCTATTTCTATGAAAATAGTTCTATTTCAAACAATTCAGTTTAGCATAAGTATACCGTTAGTTCTATTTAACCCATAGATAGGGCCCAATCAGGAGCTACCACGTCGGGCAAGAGTAGACCTGAGAGCAATGGCAATGATGGAGTGCTCCGCATTTCCCGAAGCCCTAGCATTACTGGAACCTCACTATCAGATTGTTTAGTGTCGTATCCAAGACATCCATTGGGGGGTGGTCTCTCCCCTCTGCAGAGGTGCAGTCGGTGTATTCTACAGCCTCAGCCGATTGGGCAAAATTTATTTTAACCTGAGTACACAGTTTAATTGTCAAAAACATTTCTATTTCAAGCTATTCAACAATTCTAATTTACCCAATTCACTTTAGTATAAATATAGATTTTGTTTCCACATGGTTGAATGTCAAAACAGCTCTATTTTAAACTATTCAGTTTAGCATAAGTATGCAGTTTAGTTCTATTTGACCCATAGATAGAGCCCTATCAGGTGCTACCACTCCAGATCAGAGTGGACCTAGGAGTGATAGTAATGAAGTCGCACTCTGCATTCTCCAAAGCTTCAGCATAACTGGAACCTCACCATCATATTGTTTAGTGTCATATATCAGTGGGGTCTTATTCCTCTGCAGAAAACCAGTCGGCGTATTCTACAGCTACTGGGCAACATATATCTGAAAAAAAATTCAATCATTAGATTCAAATAATTACTAGAAACTATTAAATTATTAGCGTTTTGTTGGAATACTTCAAACCGTACAACTGTACGTAAATTGTTTGGATTAGATGGGAATATTTGATATCCTATAACTCTTAACTTTATGAAACAACTACACATAAATGTAGATATAAATGTACAACGAACGAAGTTCTTTAACCTTTGGGCACAAAATAACTCAAGATTGGTTGACATGTTCTCAAATCCCCCTCTCACTTACTCAATCGATCACTCAGTTAATTATTCACTCACTCACTCACTCAATCAATCAAATATTCTTTTCTCTAAATTAGTTCTATTTTTAAGATTTTAATACCGGTGTAAGCAAAATTATTTGCTTTCCTGTACTAATTCTATTCAAATTCTTTTCTCCTCTCTCGAACATGGAGATTGGCTATATATTATATTGTGTTTATCTTTTTGTCTACTAAAGATCTTCAAAAGTTTTGGGCAAATTTCTGTGATGCTCGTCGAAGTGCCCATAAGCAAAGGAAAATCATTTTTTAATTTCAAGCTGTTTGTCTATTAAGAGTAATTTCATATATTAAAAGTTCGAAAATATATATATATATATAAAAAGTTACAATTATCCCACTTGTATCGTTCCTAGCAATTAAATCATTTTAAATTTTATTACAATTAAATGACTTGCAGTCATGTCACGCAAGAGACACTAGTTCTCATTAGATTACAATAGTTATGCAGCCCATCCAGTAATTAAATTGGTTTCCACTTATTAAAAATGTAAGCAATTTAAAGCCAGACCTAGCAGTTTAGTAAATAACAATTTTCAAAATTTCTCGTATTTATCATCGAATTATTAATTAAATACGAAATTGGACTTAGTTTATATATTTACACATGTTTGTCTATCCACTCAATATCTCAAAAAATGTTGATGGAGTTCAGTGGCATTTCTGAGAACGGTGAGCCATTAAACAACCAACTACATTCTGTAGTAAACAAATTAAATTGAGATGCTTCTGAAGTTTTATATTTCTTAAGAGTTGTTGATATAAAGTGTACTTAAATATTTGGACATCTATATGAATGCTGTCGTTAATTAAGTTTTGTTCAGTTTGGTACACAGCACCTGCAGTAACTGAGTGGTTACCCATATAAATAGAAAACTGGCTTATCACAGCTTAACTTCGTTTAGCTGACAAAATGGCATTTCAGCGTAACCGTCTATTAGTGTATAGTTATGTAAATGTCAATACTAGGATTACATAATTTTTTTAGTTGAAAAACTTTTAATGAATATTATAAAGTTGTTGGCAACCGTAGTTGAGAACGACCCGAAGTCTGCCTTTACATTAGCTACTACACCGAGGGGTACAGGGGAGAGCGCTTCTCCTTTCCCTGGATTGCTCCACTTTACCCTTGATCCGTATCTTATAATAATGAGTGTTAAGCAAGGCGGCATCAAGTATCATTTTTGAATTTTTGGTATAACTCAAATCGGGATTGAAACCCGGTCCCCCGAGCCATTGACGAACACTCTACCCACTTGACCAATGAGCTGACGCATATGCTCGTAGGGTAATGGTTATAATCGTAAGAGCTGAACTCAGTTTGCAAGGTTCAAATCCTAGATGAGGTTAGTGTGTGCTTCACTTCGTATTAATGCTCTTTAATTTTTTCTCCGCTCTCGTTATGAGTAAATTGTTAGGCAGAATGATAAGGCAACCAATTTATAAAAAGAAAAATCTTAAAATTCAAAACTTGTGTAGTGTTCTGTGAATCTCAGTCACCAGGGCATTATTCTTTTGTCATCAGATCACCAAATGAATTGTTTTAAGAGTTAAACAAACTCTCAGCACTCATTACAAAATCAAATATACAAAAAATCTCTCAGTTTGCATCTTTAATTGTAGAGCACGCATAGGTCGTATGCGTCAATAGAACATTTTTATCTGATGTCTAAGAGAAGAAAACATCTCAGTTCAAAATACTTTTTCCCATCTTTAAAATTGACCTTATGTCACATCTTGCGTGTGATGGAATCGGTAGTAAATAGATTGGACTCATTAGTATTGGTAAGTCGACCGCTATTAATGTATTTAGAGTCCGCTACAAAAGCTAGACTTTTGAAGGAAAAAGGAGTAGGAAGATTACCAAGATTCTGATATTGTGAGGATATACTTGCCTTGATACATGCGTGGATAACGATATCTCTCATCAGATCAGATCGTTCTATTAAAGATTAATGTTGTTTCGCAGCACAGAGGGGTAAGATCCCTCCCAATTAGAGTCCTGTATATGACACTCAACAATTTGATGGTGAGACTCCAGTAAAGTATTGAATTGTCTGAAATAGAACTGTTTGATCATTTAACTGTGTGTAAACAAATGACTGATGTTTAATTGAATTGTTAGTGATACAAAGCAATAGTTGGAACCATTCAACTTTGTTGGCTTAGGCTTATTTGAATTGTTAGAAATGGTGCTGTTTGATCATTTAACTGTGTTTCAACAAACGACTGAAGTTTAACTGAATAATTAGTCTTACATAGCAATACTTGGAACCATTTAACGCTGTTGACTTATATTTACTAATCATATATATATAATATATATATATATAAACCGTATTTGGCATTAAATAATCTACAACGGTTGGTATGCCATAAAAACAAACCAAACCAAACGATTTTTACTGTGATCAGACACCTGTGCTCTAATCTTTCCACTGAGATTTGAACAGCAGTTATCGAAATTTTCTAGATAGGGCGCCTTTTAGAACTTAAAACATTCTATTTCGTATTATGTTGAGCATGGTTTCTTAAGTCATGGTAAAGCAGCTAGTCTTGAAGGAAAACTATGATTTCAAATCAGCTGTACTCAGTGCAATCATTGCAAAAGTCAGTACTTGTTCAGAATAGCACATTGAGAAAATTGACTTGTTACCTCTGTCATTTCCTCGGTGGGCTATTCTGAGCCTGTACCTATAGAAAGAGAAATAATTTGGTGATTTAAGTAAAAGAAATAAAACTCTCGGATTAGAGTTCCTGATTGCCTTGTCGGTGGGGATTAGAATACACTGACTTTATCCTCTACAGGGAGTAAAACCCCCACTGGTGTGACATTTAACTGCATCTGTTGATGAGGCTCCAATTCTGGAGTTTTTGCAAAATGTTGAGTTCCTCTTCATTACTCCCATATCCACTCAGAATCAATTAAGGACCCTTCTATTTGTTAAATCTTTTGAATTGTAATACTCGAAATCATTTAACTCTATGAAAATTATCTACATTAGAAATTGTTACAAGAAACTCTAATTGTTTATTAAAGATTTTTATTCATAGTTACTTGAAACCATTTAATTGCAAATTATTGGTGGTCGAGAGGAATACTTGAAACCATATAAATGAGTTGAGGAATAAAAATAGTTAGCTTAAACCATATAATTATTAGAATTTGATTGGATTTATTTGGTTTGGTTTCTTTATTTAATGGCATATCAACCTTCGTGGATTATTCATTGTCAAAAAGATCCTTCTAGAAGGGATAATATTTAAGCCTTAGCAGGGAAGATAAGAAGGTTCATACCTTTCCCGAGTGCAGGTAATAATACTACTGGGTTTCGAACTCACTTTGAGGCCGTAGTCTAGCACTCTAACCATAACGCCACGAGAACCCCATCTCCCGCTTTTAGATAGCGATATTTGAAACTCTGCAAATGTGTGCGATAAATGATTACAGATAAAAATCCTATTAAAACAATGAAACATTGAAAATATAGTAATTATAATTAAGCATTTAAAAATGAATCAAATTTCAGCTTTGCGTTTAAATAAATAAAGCAAACCATACTGTACTCGAAATCGTATCCATATTAACGATGCTCAATACAGCCAGAAAGCGAGTTTACCGTTATGGTCATCTTTGTGAGAAATGGAATCAGCGACCGAAGTTCAAATCCTGACCTTTTCACTTTGCACTAATGCCTTAAGAAAAGAATGAATCTATTTGTTCTATCAGCTATATATAAAGAGGACACACTGAGTTCTTTAGCCTTGATAAGGCAAACGGTCAATGAGAAGGGAAAAATCTGAGTTCAAACCAGCTTTAATCCGCTGAAGATTTGAACTCGAAACGGTGATTTCATTCTCTACAATGTTAACTTTTACGCAAAGCATGCCTCCTAAAAAAACAGAGTTTTTATTTTTTCCAACCCTTCCACCAAAGTTTGGAGGACATCACACAAGGTCAATTTTTAAGTGGAGTAAAGCTGATTTGATTTGAGTTGCTTGTCTAATTAAGACTAAAGAACCGAGTCAGACCTACAGTTTACCCATGCTGGGTGGGGGAGGAAAGATAGATTTATATCTTTCCTAAGAGCATTTACTCAAAGTGAAATGTAAACAACCTCGTTTAAAATTTAAACTCGGTTCTCCGATTCGATTTGCTTCTGAGATTATATATATATATATATATATATATATATATATAAAACTAACGATAATTATTTTTTCAACAATTAAATTTTTTGCAGGATAATGCCTTTTCTTGTCAATACACATACTTCTCCTTTAATTGCTTAGATCAACAATTATGCAGTGAAAAATTCAACTTAAAAGTTATTAGGTTACAAATTTATTGATTCATTCTGGTAAAAATTTTCCTGTTCTTCTTTTTTTCTTCTAAAGTCTTCTGCTTAAGTTTTGCTAATATAACGCTGCAAACAGTTCAGGTCACTTGAAACATCTTCTCTCCCGGACAACACCTGGTTGACAATCATTTGAAACCCTTATTTTTTTTCCTAATTTTATTCTCACGTCGATAACAGGTCTAGAAAGCTTTCAGTCTTCTTTTTTTTATAACCCGTACAAGTGGTAACTATTGAGCATAGATTGTAATTCATTTTCTTCTTAAGTAATTTAACTTCATTAGGTGAACGAATTTTTTTCAGACGCGCGACGAGATGCTTTCAAAATGTCTTATCAGTTAGCATGTTTATCTCACAAGCATTTAATAGTAGGCTCTCATTTGAGGTTTATATGAACATCTGCCAAAGTTGAATAAATGTAATAAAGTATTAAGGAAGGGTAATCAATAGAAGAGAAAAAACTCACCCAAACGTTTTTTTTTATATTTAATTTCATACAATACGACTATTATGTTATGTTATTCTTGGCGAATGAAATTGTTATCGGGGAAAATTGGCACCTTGTAATCTCTTTTTGAAATTATGCATACAAAAAAAGCGAAATTATCGTTTAAATACCCAAGCTACCAGCCGACTCCGTCTATCCAACAATTTCTCCCAAAATATTTACACGAATACCACCACAAAGGCCAAATAATTATGTCAAAGGATAAAAAGAATTACTAGGCCATTAGAATACTAGCACTAATTTTCTCGTACGTGAATTTTCAAAAAGGAACATGACTACAATTCCCGCTCGTCAACTATATTCAAGCTTCAGTCATCATTGCTAATAGCAAAGACAGCCGGTAACTACTTGAACTTATACTGCAAACTCTGGCGATGATTGCAGCGACTGCTACTATACTGCCACCGTGAATGCAACAACTACTACAACTACCACCACCACCATCACTACTACGACTACTAGTACTGCAGTTCTTAGTAACGTTTGCCGGCTCAGAGAACGGAGTACAACTGCAAAGACGACCGTGTCACATTAGAATACCATGTGAGTAAAATTATCTACCATTATATCGAAAGTGTTTCTTTTTGATTCCTTTAATTTTTTTCTTCTACTTTTTGCCAAGATTTCTTATGTTGCATGACGGAGTGTATGTCCAAACATCTTTTGTTACATCCTTTCTCCCTCGTTCGCTCTCCCACGACCTCTGCTTACCATCCCCACCAACCACCATCTATCTGCCACCTGTCGCTTGACCGACTTCACCCACACCTTTGCTAATTACCATATCCCTTCATAATCTACAGCAACAGAAAACCTTTAACCCTTCGCCCTAGCGACCAACACTAGCTATATTGGCTCTCTCGCTAGGCAGCACAACTATCAACCACCACAACCACCACCACCACAACAACAACAATTATTTTTAAAATTAAATCCGTGCCACTATACTGAAATAGTTATTGTGAGAAGGTACCCCGTTCATAAAAATAAGTAAATCACGATTTTTAGATAAAGCAAACAGTGTAAGGCACAAGGCAATTGCTTATGATGCTTAAAAGATTTACTAAGCTGAAGTAAACTACTTAGCACATGGCCAAAGTAATAAGGCACCCGTACACAATAAGAATCGAAGTCACTACACGAACAAATTAATTGGAATATATCAACTGTCAACAAATATTTACTAAGATTAGTCACGTTTGACATAAGGCGATGAGGGTAGGGTAAATAGAGAACATTAGTCACTACACTTATAAACAGGTGTGCGAAATTAGTTAGCTCAGTATAGTACAATGGTAAACGCTGAGACATTATTTACTAAGCTTATCACAAAGACACAGTAGCGGTGGGCAAAGTAAGGATCGAACCCACTATTATTGTGGGTGCAAGGTGAAATTGATAATGTCTGCTAGACAGTAGGTGCCTAAATATTTTGAAAGAATTTTGCATAGTCTGGCACATGATCATTTTCCATTATTATTGATCACTTGATCGTTTATTAAGCTTAGTTTAACTTGGCAGAAGGCCAGAAGTATAGAGCTGTCAGTGAGAATTGAACTCAGAAGCAATAGCCTGCCTGTATAACTAGCTAAATATTATACTAAACGATGTTTCCATAATTATCTATGGGTTTACCAGATCAGGGTTTATTTTATCTGAATCTATTGCTCGACTGAGTCGAATACCTTTCAAATTAAGCCTCCCACTCTCTCTCTCTCTCTCTCTCTCTATATATATATATATATATAAACTCACACGCGCCCGAACATACACTCCCCCCATATATATATATATATATATATATATATATATATATATCTCCCCGTAACTTAATGACAATACATACATAAATATATATATATATATATATATATATATATATATCCCAGTCGGTTGGGGCTGTAGAATTCACCGACTTCTTCTCTGCAGAGGAAAAAGACCCCACCCCCAATGAGTGTCCTAGATATGATATTAAACAATCTGCTGGTAAAGTTCCAGTGATGCTAGGGCTTTGGGGAATGTGGAGCACCCCTTTATTACTATTGCTCCCAGGTCCACTCTGGCCCGGAATAGTAGCACCTGCCAGGGCCTAATCTATGGGTTAAACAGAACTAACTGCATACTTATGCTAAACTGAATTGTTTGAATTAGAACTGTTTGAATAAACTGGATAGCTTTAAATAGAAATGTTTTGGACAATTAAATTGTCGTCTCATGCTAAACTGAATTGTTTGAAATAGAACTGACTATTAGTATAAAAATAGATTTGGCGTTAAATAACCTACAAAGGTTGATATGTCATAAAACCCAAACAACCAACTAACTAACTATGACTATATATATATGACTATGTATATATATAAATATATAAATCCCCGTAACTTAATAACTGCGGCCGTGAAGTATGCAAGTTCGAACTCCAGTCACGCTATTACGTTAACGTTCGGATTAATACCCTTGAACCCACTTATCCCTCACCCGCTATGGATTGAAAAGTATCACTGCTTTTCTTCTATAAGGATGTTTTTTTTTTTTTCATTAAATAACCCACGAAGGTTGATATTACATTGAACAAAAAATTAAAGAATAACATTTTTCAATGTGATTACATCTCACAAATTTTAAACACAACGCTAACAACGGAAATATAATGTTTTAAAACTTTCTCGTCTTTTTCGCTTCATTTAATTACTCACTCGCCCTGATGAAGGCCTGAAAACCGAAACATTCTCCGTTCGTAAATATTTCTATAAATAAAATCATTCCTGAAGACCTTGTGTTTTTTCATCACAGTTCATTTTCATATATATCTATATATGCATATATATATATATATATATATATATATATATAGTTATTTACTCTGCCAGAAGTATTGGACTCCTAGAAAGGATTGAACTCACTCACACTGATCTGTGAATTTAGCTTGCAAACCATTGCACTTTCTCCCTTTCTCTCTCTCTCTCTCTCTCTATATATATATATATATATATATGTATAGTCATTGTATGATAACTATATATATAAACGAATATTCAAAACTAATTACTCATCAAATATCGAGAGTAATTAACTGTATCTTCAAAACTTCAGTACATTCCTGTTCTATTAGAATCCGAATTGTGACCATGTCCTTGGTTGAAAAAAATTCAGTCTTTAGAGTGACATCCCCAGCCCGATTCTTATGCAGGCAGTAAAAACAAAATGATTTCCGACCTCCTAAACTACGGCAAATGGCTATGAAATTTTGTCCTTTTCTTTGTCGCATTGGGCAGCGTAATGATGTTTTCTATTATTAAATTATTTGAAGTCTCCAAACCAACATAAAGCGAAGTATTTTTACTTAGATCATATGAAAACATTATAGTGATTAACTTACTCGAAAGGCAAAAGAAATCCTGGTTATTCAATCAGCACAAGATCTCTACAAGAGACTAAAACGAATTTAATTGCTTTCACAGCTCTTGGGTCATATTTAAACACTTGTAAAATCGTGCAGCTCCATAAGAGCAGAAAAATAAAGCTAGAGAAAGTTATTTGTTCGTTCTATCTAACTGCACATCGACCTTGTAAAAGGGTTATTAAGCTAGTCTTTCTGTTTAATTACAACTGAGAAGAGCCCCTTATTTTTGGCCTTGTGCCAAATCAAACCTAGGCTTAATATTTTGGGGAACTCCACATGGTGTACTGCTTGATAGGGCTAGCTAGCAGAGGATACTATTGTGTTCGATTCTCACTGTCTGCCCAATATTTCTGGCTTTAAGCCGAAACTAACCAACGAAAAAAAAAATCATGCTCTTGTGCATGATTGGAAGTCGTTTTTGCGTTTACATTGCTAGTTTAAACGTGCCAAACTATCAATATACAATCTAGGAGAAATTATTTACAAGCTTTACCACACTATACGTATTTACCTACCCTATTTGTCACAAGCAGGATGCGACACGAAATCAATTTTTAAGCGGAGTACAGCTTGAATTCAGATTTTTCTTTTTCCTTAACCGATTGCCATAGCAAGGTTAAGGAGCTTAGTCTTTCCTACTATTTACCCATAGCTGGAGGGAGAATAATTGGATTCATACCTATTCTTTGGGTATTAGCGAAAATGAAGTTCAAACAGATTCGTTCGGGATTTGATAACCAAACTATATATATTTAATTCTTGGTATCTTTATTTGAGAAGAAAATTAACTTTTTATAAAAATTAAGAATGTAATGAATCATAAACAATATATATATATATATATATATATATACTTGTGTGTGTGTGTGTGTGTGTGTGTGTGTGTGTGTGTGTGTGTGTGCAGACAATATTTTTGAAGTAAAAAATTGTGAAACAGGGACAAAATTCACGACTCAGTGTTTCACGTCATCGATCTAGCATTCAACACATTTTTGATAAATTCAGCCATACAAATACACTCAATTTTTATCCCTCAGGTTGCTGTGTGCATTCTTTATATTTCCTAAATTTAATTTTGGCAATTACCAGAAAAGATCGAATTTATTTGAATCTGAGAAAATAGGTTGCTAACCACTGTTCAACAGCGTGCCATTTCCTTGTAGAATAAAACTGAAAAGATCACGGACAAGAAAAATCTTGTTTACTGAATGTACTAATTTTTATTTTTGCCAAGTTCTCTAGATATGTTTACTAGCAATATGTGCATATTTTCTTAGATATATACATATATACAAAGGTTCTGAATATCGGGTATTAAGAATTGAAATCATTAGTAATACTCAGCTACCGTAGCTCATTAAACATTACATCACGTGAGGTGCTTTACTGTACTTGGCATAACCTAGTTGTAACAGAAGTACGGGGCACTAAGTGAGAATCAGAGTCAGCAGCAATGATCTACTCGTTACACTACATGAGATACTCTTAAACAGTTAACGTAGAATAGATTTAGCGCAAAGCCACCATTATGATGTAACAATTTAGAATCCGACTTCTAACTCAGTAATTATTTATATAATATTGGCCAGGTTTGGCGCAAGGATAGAAATAAGGAGTACTTTGCAAGAATCAAACTATCATCAGCCAGCTAGCCTATCTGAAATACCATTAACTAATACGAAGCGCCCTGAAAAAATAAACGAAGTGGAGATTTGACACAAAGCCACAAGAGTGTGGCACCCAGTAAGAATCAAATTCGCCACTCAATAGTAATTACTTATTACTTTGCTTCCTATGTTTGAAAACACTTACTGGACAACGAGGGGAAATAGATAGATAGATAGATAGATAGATCAGAGTAGTCAGGCACAAGGCCAAGCATTTCTTTATACCTGGAAAATAGAAATTAGAAAAATGAATGAAAGACTAAATATCATATATATCGTCTTACTGTTATATACTAAGCTTGGCTTTGTCTAGCATTGAAATAATGATCGGCTCCCAGTGAGGATCCAACTAACTTCAGTAGTAATTAATTATATTACTTACTTGTTAATCATTACTCCAGGCATGAGTGACCGATGCCTATTAGGACATGCGTAATACAGCACCTACATAAATAATCATAGGTAGATTGTTTTGCGTCAATTTACCTAATTGAGACGGTTCAATTTTTTACCAAAAATCAGAATTGAGAATCTTGGCACCAACCGACCTCTATCATTGGAAAGAAATCGGCGAGAAACTGACCGTCACCAAGCGCTGCTGACAGTTTCTAAGTTATATAGATATGCTCTATCACCGATATTAACCATTCTTTATTTATAAATATTCCAAACAACATTATATATATATATATATATATATATATATATATATATATATATATATATATATGTGTGTGTGTGTGTGTGTGTGTGTGCATGCGCGCATGTGGAAACATAATTGCTCTAATATAGAAGGGATTATCAACGAATCCATTTTCAATTCTAGCTTGGTTTAGAGAGTAGTCTGTAGGGCCTTGATTATAAACAGAGTGAAGTATTTCTAACCATGGAAATCCAAAAAAAAATTTTAGGGGTGAAAATTTTAAAACGATAAATATAAGAATTAGAAAATACAGAAATTTTAAAATGAAGAAATATGCAGTTGAAAGCAACATTTCTAAAGAGAATTAAATCTAATATTTCTTAAAGAAAAATATAAAATGAAAAAAATGTAATTGTTTTGCGTTGTTTTATAACAGAGATAATTTTTTAAAAATTTGCTTTTGATTTTTCTAATTATGTACATATGTAGATTTCCATGCATTTGCTAATAAATTCACTGAAACAAATATTACAGAAAAAAGTCACAATTTTGTTGAGGGGAAGAAGTGATCGATAAAGGTCACTATTAATTTATGGTAGTTGGTAAGGGTTTGGATTAAGTTTTGTAGAATTTTTTTTCAAAAGTTGAATGAGACGTAATGGATCTATCAGGAATAAACTTTTAGTTTAAGATTCGTTTTTTTTCCTGTGATTTTTTTACCTGGATTCCTAATACTACACTTGTATTTCAAAGTCTTAACCGAATCTGATGAACTATTATCAAAAATACTTAAAATTCCTGTAAAAAAAACCCCCAAAAAACAAGGGATTAATTACATTACTCTTTCTTACATTAGGGACTGAAACCCATTGTAATTTTCTTGTACCTACTGATATAATTCCCAATGTTGTTATTTACTTAGCTAAGACGTTGCACAAAGAGAAAGTTATAGATGGCTCAAGTGAGCATCGAACTCACAACCAATGGGTTGATAATCAAGCTAGCAATCAATTAAACCATATGAGATACTCCAATCGTAAGAAATTAGTTAAAAATGATTTTGAAGTAAAGTTTGGTTTGGTTTGATTTAGTTGCCTTGTTTAATGACATCAAATTTCATTGGTTATTTAATGCCAAAGCCCTCTTGTAGAAAAAAACAGTAGTGTTACTGTTTAACCCATTGTTTGGGGAATTTCAAAATAAGTTGAGCAATTTTCATGTAATTATGTTGTAAACATCTGTTTTGAATAAGTATCCATTCTTGATAGAAAAAAAATGTTGATAGACAATACAGTAAGCTTAAAACCTCAACATTTTATTGATAAGCATCAGATATACATTTAACAACCAAAAATGATTCTGTTCTGTTTTGTTACTCAATTTGGCTTCATTTCGTGTCAGTTAAATTTATCTCGGTAAATTCATCGTGTGATACATTCATCGTCGGTAAATTCACCATGTGGTAATATGATCGTTTGGTAAATCTTGAACCTGTAAATTGATCGTATGGTAAATTTATTGCAAGTATATTATGACAAAATTCAGAATTTAATTGCTACCTTTAAGAATTTAATAAAAAGAGCAAAAGGGTTATTTTTTGGATTAGGGTTAGAGGAACCCTATAACATAAGAGCAATTCATCTGACACGAAGAATATATCTGAGATGAATTTACCATGGCAATAAATTTACCGATGATGAATTTACCGCAATTGGTTTACCAAGAATCTATTTGTAGTAATGTGATAATTATTCTTGACCGCTAAGATCTCCCAAAACCACGTATGACCATCATTAGTCGTCTTTACTTCAACAACGATTCTAGATATAAAAGTCTATGCACCCATAGTACTAAACACCGATGGGATTTCCGCTTTTTGTTTTGTTTTGTTTTTTCGTTGATCTTTTTAAATTGTTGTTCCTTCCTTAACGCGTGTCTTAATCGAAACGAAGACGTTTTCTCTCCGAGGATTTAGAAGCAGAAAAGGTTTACTTTAATGTTCAAGTTGCTACGCTACACTCATCATGTTTAAGTCGGGAGAATGTCATTTTGAAAGAAGTGTAGTTGCAGACGCGTGTAAGTCCGTTGTCGTTCCACTAATTCTTTCTATCTACATATACAGAAGGGTTGGGGAAGATATATGCTTTTATATGCAATCAAAAGAGAAAAAATTGTCTTTGTGGCTGTCACACACACACACACACACACACACACACACCGTATAAATATATATTGGTTCATAAATAAAGATACAAAAATGTGTTGTCAAATGAATCTTTATGTATACAAGTGTGTATGTGTGTGTGTGTGTATGTGTGTGTGTGTGTGTGTGAAACCATATTATTATTTGTATTTGAGAGGAAAATTTTGGAGTCCCCGTGGTGTAATGGCTAAGGAGCTGCTTGGTAGATTCGAAGTAAGCGAGTTCGAACAACAATCGCGCTTTTACGTTCATCTTTGGACTAAAACCCAGGGTAAAAGTTATGAACCTCTTATCCCGCTTCCCCGCTTGTGATGGGTTAAATTGTATCTAAACTGCTCGTCTACAAAGATGGCCTTAATATCAAAATGAGCCAAGAATTAACAAACAAATGAAACTATATGAATATCTGATGCCTTATAACTGCAAATTATTTCTCTTAAGAATAAGTGCTTATAATTGCTTACAAAGGATTATTATTAGTTACTTGAAACTATATAACTGTGCAAACAAATGACAATGATTAAATAAAAATGATTACATGAAACCATATTAGTATTAGATTGGAATATTTGAAATCATACAACTGTGGGCAAATTATTTGTATAAAAAAGGAATACATGATATCATATAACTGTAAATTCAGGTAATGGTTTCTCAGTTTTTAATGGCATACAAAACATCAGGGGTTATTTAATGCCGAAACTATCTCTGTGATGCTATTTAACCCACAGCTGGCGAAGGAGAGGGTTAATGCCTTTCTTGTTGGTATTAGTCCAAAAGTGAACGCAATAGTACAGGTAGAGTTCCAACTCGCTAACTATGACGTTGCAGTCCAACACGTTAGCATTTACGCCACTGAGACTTACTCTATAAATTATATGTATTAAGAATAGTGATATTAAGCTATATTTGTCTGAAAAATTATCATTCGTTACTTGAAACTATACAACTATATGCAAACAAATGGCTATTATAAAATAGTTATAATTACTTGAAAGCATATAATTATTAGTATTAGATAGGATTACTGAAACCATACAACTGTTGACAAATTATTTGTATTAAATAGGAATATTTGATTTGATATATTTATAAATTATTTGTATTCAGAATAATCACTTGAATCTCTAATTGTTTGAAAAGCAGGGAATTATAAAACTTATCAGCAATAGGAGATTTTTGCCTCAGTAGTTTTTAGTCCTTACGAGGGCACCTTTCTTCAAGAAGGGTATGATGCAGCTTTTTTCCAATTTCTCTGTTAACCGTGAAGTAAACGAAAAGATTTGTCGTGTAATTTTCTTGTCTTCCATTCATCGTAAGCCATTTCATTGAGGCCTGCAGGTTTTCGGCTCATAATTTTTTTCAGTGCTGCATCTTACCTCCGTGAAGTGTCTAAATAATTTGGCCATTAATGATTTCTTAAGGTTTACCAGGGATTTCGGGAGGGTTTCCAAGCACATTCTTGAAACGTTCTTTCTATTTTTGAAGTTTTTCTTCTGGGTTGGTAACCTACGTTTTTGGTCTCTGGGTGCTTTTCTTTCATTTAACTTCCTTTTCTTACTACCTTGCTATCTGAGATTGTTTCTCTTCGAAATAATTTCTGATTTTATCTATTTGGCATTGGATCTAATCTATTTGTTCTATTATACGACCTGAAATTCAGTAAATTCTCAGGAAAAATCAGAACGGCTTTTAGAGAGACCGATATACAACCTTTTTGATTCTGTCTCTTCGTTGAACTATCGAGGAGAACATGTAAGAAAATTCTTGGTTATACGATTATTTGCAGATTTTTCCAAATAGTCAAAGAAACAGTTACTGCTATAATGATGCTTTATAAAAGTATAAAAGCAATGGTTCGCACACCTGATGCTGACACATATATCACTGGCATTATTGCTAGGGTCTTGCCAGGAGATTCATTAGCACCGTTCCTTTCCATAATCTTCCCAAATTATGTCCTACGAATATCAGTAGTTCGAATGAAAGAAAATAATCTCACACTAAAAAAGGCAAGAGGGTGACAATATCACGCAAAAACCACGACAGATGCAGATTACGTAGATTATCTAAGGCTTCTAGCTTACACCTGCCCAAGCGAAAAATTTCTGTAAAACTTGGAAAGGCAGCAAGAGGCATTGACCTCTGCATGAACTCAGATGAATTTGAGTTGATGAGTTTTAAACAATAGCTATCATCTCTCGAATTTAATGATAAGCCTTTGAAATTAGTTCACAAATCTCGGTAGCAATATCTTATTTACTGAAAGAGATGTTGACATACGCATATAAAATCTAATATGTCTGATACAACGAAATAGGAATTCTTCCAAACTGTAGCCTTTTCAGTAGTATTATATGGCTGCATCACCGAGACTTCAACAATTAGACAGGAACTACCGAAGAATGCTGAGTGCTGTTTTGAATAAATTCTGCAAGCAGCAACGTACAAAATAGCAGCAACGTACAAAATAGCAGCTGTTAAGCCACTTGCCTTCCATCTCACAAACCCATCAAGTAAGATAAACAAGACATGCTGAGTATTGGTGCATATGCGGGGATGAACTAATAAGCATTTTTCTATGGACCCCGATATGGTCATACCAGTGTCAGCCGACCTGAAAATTCATCAGTTCTACGCGTACACTGCTAGCTATAGGATTTGCCAAAAACAATGGACGATAGGGATGGGGTGGTGAGATATATATATATATATATATATATATAGAGAGAGAGAGAGAGGGAGAGAAAGTGAGAGAGAGTAAAGGAATTCGTGCAAGCAGCATTATTTATGATGATGGCTGTTTAGTAACAATTATTATCATTTACTCGAGACCATATAACTGTACAAAGAAATGATCATTTTCAAATAGAAATAATTACTAGGATCGATATAATTATTAGTATTAGATACTTGAAACCATATAACCGTATGCAAATTATTTGTTTTAGATTGTATTATTTGATATAAAAAACTGTAGGCAAAAAAACTCAAGAGAAAAAACAGTACAAAAATGTAATTATCAATACACATTTTATTTTCGAATTAGCGTCTATTCTTAAAAAATTATTTGTAGTCATGTTTTGTGATTCAGAATTTCCGTTTTTCTACTGATAAAATTAAATTTTTTCATGGAGAAAGACGAGTTTGTCTGTGATTTCAAATTCTTGATAAACATCGATCAAAGAGATTGAAAAGGTGAACTTAGATTGATATTTGGAAGGGTTACAAACCAAATAAGTTCATTTGGATTCTCTCTTTGGCAAACTTCTTAATGACCCCTGTAACCTTAAGCTATATAAAAACTTTTGAAATACTTTTACTGAGTTCTTCTACTTTGTTCAAGTAAGTACCAATAGATATTCTTTTTTTCACTAAAAAGCGCATCGATATTGTCAGTTGTATTACTCTTTAAATGAGCTACTTGCCTTACTAGTATGAACGTTTATATATATCGTCGATACTACAAAGTATTTTGTCTTGGTTTTATTTTTAGCCTGTTAAACCTGTGGAAAGTCCATTGTTTAATTTGTAGATATAATTAGAATTATATTTGATTATATTCTAAACAATCCTTGAATCCTTTGGGATAGCATTCAAGCTGTTGTACATAATGATATGGATGCTTCTATTCAGGCAATTGTAAAGGATTCAAATGATCATTTCATAGTTAACAGCTGTTCAAGATGATATTGATGCATCCATTTTGAAATGAGAGAATAATTCAAATTAACCTTCTATAGTTATCTATGTTCTCGAAAATTAGGATGATTAAAGATAATATTCAGCACCCCCACCCAAATATGATACAGTTGCAAATTCGATTTGAAATTATTCTATAAGTGAGAGTATTTTGATTGTTTTCCTTTACACACACACACACACACACACACACACACACACACACACACACACACACACACACACATATATATATATATATATATATATACTCTGTCAGATGAGGCTATAGAATACACCGACTGCATCTCTGCAGAGGGGTAAGACTCCCACAACGAGTCCTGGACATGACACTAAACAATCTGATGGTGAGGTTTCAGTAATGCTGGAGCTCTGTGGAATATAGAGTACTCCTTTATTGCCATCACTCCCTGGTCGACTCTGAACCGGAGTGGTATCACCTGATAGGGTCCTATTTAAGGGTCAAATAGAACTAAACCGTGTACTTATGCTAAACGTAATTGCTTGAAGTAGAAGTGTTTATATGCATAAAAATGTTTTTTGTCGTTCAGGGTTTTCAGACTATTGTCTTCATCTTTATTGTTATATTCACAATATTTCCGCTGATATGTCCTCCGGCCTTCTTCAGGTGTTTGTTGAACTTTGGAGCCTACACGGGACTTCAAACCAAGTCATTTATTTAATCCACGGGGATCGTTTGTTCTGATTCCGTTAATCATAACCAGATATAAGTGCTAAGTATTCCTGTATTGTTACTCGCCGGCAGTCAGAATTGAACCTGCATCCTCCAGATGATTGTCTCTTTTAGAAGCTTAGGAAACCAAAGCCCATAATCGTGACGCTATGTGTCCTGCTGGACAATTCAGAAGAAGGCCGAAGAACATATTGGCCGAAACATTGAGAATATAACAACAAAGATGAAGACAATAGTCATAAAACCCTGAGCGATAAAAATCATCGAGCTTCGTCTCAAAAATTCAAATAACTAGTATAAAAATGGATTTGGTATTAAATAACCTACAATGGTTGATATGCCGTAAAAAAAAAAAACAGGCTATATGCACACACTCACACACACATGCACACACCCCCACGCATTCAGTGGCACACAAAGATATTGGATATGTGGGTGATTTAAAGATTTTTTAGATAATAATAAATTCCTTCATTGTGACTAACTTCAAACTTCTGAATATAGTAAATACATATGATGTACTATGTATAAAGAAAAAAGAGGAAATATTTGCCTCCATCTAAATTTACTGACAAATTCAATATATAAGTAGCATGCACAATTTTTGTACACAAATCAATAAATAGCGTTCAATATTTAATAACATGTTCCTTATTTGCTATGACAGCTGTCAGACATTTAGAATAATTCTGTGTAAGTTTCTTGTGAAAATTAACTCCAAACCTTATTCTACTTCTGTTGAGACATCAACTTAAGATTGCTCATAATTTGGCGATATATCTGATTAACCCTAAGTTTGAACTCTTTCCATTTATATATCATTGGAATTAGATCAGGTAACTGATTGACCAATCTAAAACCCTGTTTTTTGCGGGTGGGGTGTCTTTAATCACTGGTGGAGTGTCTTTTCACTGCAATATGATGGAAATTCAATCTCTTAATCGTAGAAGATATTTCACGGATTAAAACAAGTTCTTCACAATTTCGCGATACATAGAACTGCCCATTGTGTCTTCAATTATCTATTGTGCACTTGGAAGAAAATAAAATTGAATTATAATACTTCCCTACAGTGTTTAACTGTTGGCATGGTATTTTAAGGGTTATGTAAAGTACACTTGTTTATCCAGTAATATCTTAAACTGTTGCAACCAACAACTTCCATTCTTGTCGTATCAGACCATAATATTTTGTTCCCAACCAGAGTGTGGTCCTTGAGTTGACCATAAGCAGCGAATTGACGAGACTTCTGATAACTAAACTTCAGAAGATGGGTTTTCCTAGGAGTCTGAGAATTTAGTCTTACATCGTGTCCGACTAATTGTATCTTCACCTTCTTCTGATTTTCCTGAGTAGTGAATGAGTTTCGATTTGAATGTAGCTGTTCGTTCACTTACTTTGAGAGAATGTCTTCTTCGAGGCAGATCAGTATTCAAACCATGCAACTTTCATTTTCGAATTATGGCTTCAATCGTACTAATGAAGATAACGAATTCATTGGACATATTCCGATATTCCATTCCATGTTCTGTTTTTATCTTCAGACTTCTTGAGAAAGCTACTCTGTCTTTACCACTGTGCAAACCTTAGCAAGTGCAAGCCAAAAATTCTGTGGTTAGGTTTGGTTTTATGGCATATCAAACATTGTAGGTTATTTAATGCCAACTCCCTTTTATACATATAAACAGTTCTATTTCAAACAATTCAGTTGAACATAAGTACACTATTTAGTTCAATTTAACCCATAAATAGGAACCTATCAGGTTCTACCACTTCGTGCTTGAGTGGACCTGGGAGTGATGGCAATAAAGGGGTAGACCGCATTTTCCGTAGCTCCAGCATTACTGGAGAATCACCATCAGATTGTTTAATGTCATATCCAGGACACTCGTTTGGGGCGTCTTACTCCTCTGCAGAGATCCAGTCGATATATTCAGCAGCCCCAGCTGACCAAGCCCGACACTCTTTGTGGGGAGAGGGTCTTACTCCTCTGCAGAGATGCAGTCGGTTTATTCGACAGCCCCAGCTGACTGGGCCAAGAAATTTTATGTTCGTTTAAAGTACTCAAAAACCTTTCAAATCGTCTATCTTGGCACGTCGTGTGCTCAGATTGGTCAACAGAAATTTGCAAATTAATTAATTGAATAGAATTCGATTCCAAACTACAAATGTTAATCTATCTTATTTATATTTTGGGAATGTGTCCAAAGCTTGTACATGCTATATTGCTGAATTTGTCAATAAATTTGTGTGGGCAAATATTTCTTTTTTTTTATTTCACACATAGTATATCTTCAGTGCGTATTATATTTAGGTGATGTTTCAAGTTCGTAACAATTGGAAAATTAACATGTTCTTTAAAAACCTTTCAAGATTTTGTGTCCCTTATTTTGAGTTTCTCTTTCTCTATTTCTCCTTCACACACATACACTATATATATATATATATATATATATATATATAACAAGAGGGAATAAACAGTTAAAAATACTAGGTTCAGTTATTTGTTCATCTTCAATATTATAGTATAGTAGACAGAAGAAAGCTATTTATTAAACTCCCAAAGAAAAAGAGGGAGCCAGTGGAATTGCAGAGAAATTAATTAAGTCTTGATACCGTGCTAATTTTTCAGTTCTCACTTGTTCGATTTTCGAACAAAGAGTATAAAAATAATATTCATCCTCCTGCAGCTTCTGCCGAGATGCATTCAACAATAAGTTTCGAGAGGGTTCTATCACATATTGCAGTAACCAAATTCTAGACTTGAATACCAGAATCCATTGCCATAACATCAGCATAAGACAGCTGATATATCTCTCTGTATGGTGAGAGTTTGCGGAAACTTAATAACAATAGCAAGCGAATTTCACTTTCCTTTTATGAAAAAATTCTCATGCACTTGAGAGACACTTGTCGATCTCTCTCAGAGTTTTATGCTGTCTCCAGCTTATATTTTGATATCGACAAAGTAAAGAGCTGTAAATTCCATCGAGTCGTATTTGCTATTTTGTTGAAAATGTCAACGTTTCATGACAATCTAAAAGAACAGATAGGATTGTTATTTGAAAGCGCTTCATCTTAATATTGCAAGGTAAATTGAAATGTCAAATTTGATTCATCTTATTGCATTTCAATTTTGCATGTACTTGCTGGGGGTTCAGGTCTTTTTTTTTTCAAAAGTCCATGATCCAATATTTATTATTTTGCTCTTGTCTATGGATTTTTTTTCAGTTTCTGTAGAGATAGAGTTATATAGTTCCTTAGAATATCAAGGTTTCTTGGTATATAATATTATTGCTTCCTCTATTGAGTGTTGGATTCAAAATAGTTGTTTCGGGATTCAACTCTTGAGCAACCAGCATAGAGCTGGCCACTGGAAACACAGATATGCAATACATGACCAAAATATCAATAAAAAGTAAGTCCTGTTTTTTTTTCATGATTATCATCAACCAGTAGCCCTATTCAAGATGAACTCGACAATTTATTTTGGAGTGATTCTGTTACCCATAGTAGTTGCCAAATAAGTTGAAAAGTAAAATTGTTGACCTTTGTTAAGGGCGCCCCGAAGACTTCCTTTTCAATAATTACTACACCAAGTGGTAAGGGAGGGCGCTTCTCCTTTCCCTGAATTGCTCCACTTTTCCCTTGATACGTACCTTATAATGCTGAGTATTAAGCAAGCATGCATCAAGTACCATTTTTTTGAGTCTTTGGTATAACTCGACCCGGGATTGAACCCTGGTCTCCCGGGAATACGTACAGTGTTCACCAATTGTCCAGGAGATTGTAGTTTTCAAGAGGAGAAAGTCGATGACAGTGGCCAGTAAATCTAATTTTTATTTAGAGAACTACAGCTGGTATATAGAAAACCCGTGTAGCACTCTCTTAGGGTTTTAGGCTCTCTACGTCATGTTTGGTTACGATACAAGATAATTTCCTGGATAGTTGTTTGAAAAAACATCATCTTAATATTGCAAAGTAGACTTTAATGGCTGATTTGATGTCAAATGAAGAGATTGCTATATGTAGACTACAAAAGAAACAAAACCGGAAACATGTGAAATTAAATAATATAAAACTCTTAAGACATTCTCAACAGTGGTAAAATCCTCCAATTAAGTGAAGTCTAAAATAAAAAGTAAAAGTTTTAATGAAAATATATGCACTTCTTCTCAGGCCAAGTACAAGGATGAATAGTAGAAAGTATCCCTTAATATACACAAGAGACATTATGTTGCATTAATTGTTGTCAACAAAATATCAGGCAGAAATATATATATATATAATAGACTGCAGCGTCGATTTCGCCGAATGAAGGACCAACCGTTTGGTTAAAGATATGAACTTTTGGATTGCCTACCTAGCTGGTTAGTTTGATTTGGTGAAAGTTTGTTTAGAACCTGCTATATTTCTCATATAAACTGATGATAAAAGAATGGTATACCGATGTGTCACGAATTCTCTTGAATAACACCTCAGGGTTTGAAATCATAGTTCATTGCCCTTGTGGGTAGAGTGTTCGCCTATAGTCCAGAAGAACGAGGTTCAATCCCAGGTCACGTCATACCAAAAACTTTAAAGATAGTACTTGATACCTCCTTGTTTAATACGATAAAAGGTACATATCAAGGGTAAAGTGGAGCAATCCAGAGAAAGGAGTAGCGCCCTCCCCTACACCTCAGAGTTGCAGCTATTGAAAAGGGACCCTTCTGGTCTCCCTCAACTACGGTCACCAACTTTACTATATCGTGGTTTCTTATAGTCATAATTAGAGTGCTAGATTTCGGTGATAAAGCATATATATATAATTTGGGATAGCATTGACATAGATTCAGCGGCGTTTTGTGACTGTTAGTTTCTCGCCTATGTGACCCTCGGACCGAGACTTTCCAACTTTTATGTGAAGGATGATGGGAAGAGTGCTCTTGTTTGCGGGGTATTCTGGGAAGGATGGTACGTGAAATTATTTACTTGGCTAACTTGTATTGATTTTGGGATTTGTTAATTCATTTACTCTTTACGTTTAATTTATAATTTTCTAGTGTTTTATTATACTTTTATTTTTTTATCATTATTCATTTATGTTTTAGCTTGATTAGACTTAGTAACTTTGCCGGAATTTGAAAACAAATTCCTAAGTATGAAACTTTATGAGCTTAAAAAACAAACAGAAACTCTTAAAGGTATCTCCATAAAATCTGAAATGATTAAAAAAAGAATATAATTTTGATAGAACCTTAGATTTAAGTATTATCTCGATCACTCTTATTTGAAAGCGAGTGTATTTATTTTCTTTAGTCACATCCCGATAAATAGACAGAAGAAGGCATAAAAAATAGAATTGAACGTAGATAACTATATTTAACAACAGATATTACAAGCAGAGTAGGAAGATTATTGATTATATACATAAAATATAAGGTGTCCCTTCAAAATGTTCGCACGTTTCGTTTGCTGATAGCTAGTTATATTATGTATAAGTGAATTAAACACTTTCAGAAAAAAATAATTGCTATCTTTAACCGGTCATTTTATCTTTTTCCTCTCTTCAGTCACCTCTCTCTCTCTCTCTCTCTCTCTCTCTCTCTCTCTCTCGATGTATATATATATAAGATGAACAAATTTGATAAGGTGAATGTTAATATTTTTTGGTGTTATTTAGTTTTACTCTTCTCAACTAGTTTTGACCTTAGGTCATTACCAGGAGAAAAGTTTTTGTGAAGAAAAGTTGTCTTTAAAAAGTTTTTTTTTCAATAAAACAGCAAGAAATGTACAAATGATGCACCATATGTATTCATTGAATGAAAATTATTTTCTGCTCTTTTTGTGTCTTCAACTGGCCTTTATATATCTGCTCTGTGGATACCTAACACAGAGTCCTCCATTTTGGGAGATACATGTTCAGCATGGGCAAGTGTGTTTCAAATTAACCATGACTGTTTGGTTAGTTTATGTAGGTGTTCATATGTCATTCCATAACAGTCCATCCTATTTCAATGCAACGTTTTCAAGGACATTCATCTTGAAGTTAAAACCAATTGGGACCAGTGTTTGGACACGTATCCATTTATCTTCATGAGCTTTTATCAACGTGATATTGCCCAATTCATTTTGAATACTTTCTGTAATGGTGAAATATACATGTTTGTGAAAATCATGATCGTTTAAGCTCAAATGTTTTTCTACAAGCATTAGTTTATTGAAATCCATTGATTTTCGGCTTTGAATCATATTCATTGTACGTTTATATTTACATTTCAATGGTTGTCTTTCTAGAGCCTTTTCGGTATACGGTTTATTGAACTCATGTTTTTAAACAGATCTACTTGACCCATATAGTTGTTTTTAAGAGCATTTTTGGTATACGGTCTTATTGAACTTATGAGTCTAAACAGATCTATTTAACCTATATAGTATTTTTATTGTAGGGGATGTTATAGATTAGATTCTGTGTCTAGTTTTTCGTCTAAAGAAAAAGTATTCCTTGAAGCATTAAAATATACAATGTATATGGATAATAGTCTTCCAAATATTTGCTATTAAATCGTTATGTTCGCAACTATTTCATGAAAACATTTGTCACGACAGTTTCAGATCAATTTAATCAAAAGAGACACAAGAACCATCATTACACAAAGAAAATATTTAGATCAGACCAATACTCATGTATATAACTTTTGCGTTCCTTTATTTCATTGATAAAATTCGCATTTGAATTATCTTTTTCCTTCATTGGTAGATCTGATGGATAAGTGGGAGGATACCTGTCCAGGACATTAAGCATAGTCCGAATAAAATTCGACTTTTTCCCTAATCAAAATCTTGGCAAGTGGAGTTAAATTTCACATAAAATGTGTTAACATAAAATGCGAACGTACCTTTGTCTGTCGGCTAATCAAAACCGATAGTTAAGGATATGTTCACATTTAATGTTAATGAATTCTTTATGAAATTATTTTATGATATATATGTATATATATAGTAGCGGCCATAATGTTCAGAACGGCATAGTTTCGTCAGAAAAAGTAGGTATAACTTTTTATCTAAGTTTTTTTAGATTCTATAATTTTCACAGTCATTAAATACGATATTAATTGTAATTCTGTGAAATTTTGGTGTTATTTGAGATGATAATTAGAAAGTATTGAATTATTTAATGATTTACTGCAAAACCCAGGGCGGCTAAAATGATCAGAACGATTGAAAAAAATGAACTAAATACTCAAATATTACAGAAAATACAGAAATTATTAGGTTTCTAATGAAGGATAATCTAAGTATTGGGGCCATTGCAAAAATTTTAAACAAGTCAAAAAGTGTTGTTCACGGTATGCTTAAAGTCTACAATGATTGCGGTTCGTCTGAAGCAAGAAAGTCTACAGATAGGCCAAGAATAACGACCAAGAAAGAAGATCGTGCTATGGTAAAGTTGGTTAAAAAGGACCGATTTAAAATTGCTGCTGCTGTTTCTCGGGAAAACCTTTATCTAGGAAGACTGTGTCTTGTTTAATTGAACAACAACTTTTAACTTGAGCACCTCTTGTAAAGCCACTGATATCCTCCAAGAATAAAGTGTCGTCTTGCTTTTGCAAACGAACATGTGTTATGGTCTCAAGAAAAATAGCAAACGGTGCATTTCAGTGATGAATCTAAGTTTTTGTTGGTTGGCTCAGATGGAAAAACGTACGTTCATCGAAAAGTAGGTGAAGAATTGTCGCTTAAGTGCCTTAAGGTTAAGGAGGAAGTGTCATGGTTTGGGGGATGATATCGGGAGATTGTGTGGGCCCTTTGATGCGATTACAAGGAAAGGTAAATGCAGGAGTTGATAAACAACTTGTAAAAGATCATTTCTTGTCTGTGCTGAGAAATTCAACAAAGCAACCTTCCATATTCATACAGAATAGTGCCCCATGTCACAGAGCTATGGTAGTCATGAACTTCCTCAAGGCAGAAAATGTTACTGTTATGGATTGGCCTCCTCAAAGCCCAGATCTAAATCCTATTGAGAATGTGTGGAAGACTCTAGGAGAACGTTCTAAAGCCAGAAATCCAAAATCAACAGAGAAATTATAGAATGCCCTTCAGGAAGAATGCAATAAGATCACTCGGCAAGATATCAATAAATTAATTTCTTAATGCAGACGAAGATGTCAAAGGGCTTCACACTAAATATTAAAAAAATTCTGTATTTTCTGTAATATTTGAGTATTTTGTTCATTTTTTTCAATCGTTCTGATCATTTTAGCCACCCTGGATTTTGCAGTAAATCACTAAACCATTTAATACTTTTTATTGTCTTCTCAAATAACACCATCATTTCACAGAATAACAATTAATATCGTATTTATTGTCCGTGAAAATTATAGAATCTAAAACAGATAAAAAGTTATACCTACTTTATCTCGCGGAACTATGCCATTCTGAACATTTTGGCCTCCACTGTATATATATATATATATATATATATATATATATATATATATATTACTATGTTTTGAATATCCAGATAAAAATTATATTTTATAATCTTAAAATGGGATATTAAGAAATGAAAATTCCCGAAATACCCGAAAATGACGTTATTTTAGGTTAGAAACGTTGGCTTTTGTTTTAAAAATGTATTGTTTTTAGGTAAAGAAAAAAATTTGCAGTCTATCTAAAATTGACCTTAATTGGTAAAATTTCATATTAGAATACAACATTGCCAACAATTTACCAAAACGTAGAATGTTAAATAGAGAAAATGATATTTTGCGTAAAAAATACGATTTTTTGAAAAAAAATGTGTATTTTTTTTTGTTCCACGTCACTGAGTGGTTGATTGGGGCTAAAATTGCTATGAACTATTAAAATAATCTCTATATGCTTAAAGAAGACAGTTATTTACATATTTAAAGCACGGGTCAATCAAATAGACTCCATTGTTAAACGTTTTTTTTCGACCCATGCAAATTTTACCGTAATGTGAGTTTTACAGTCCGGGTAGTAAGGAAGTCTGTGTGAAAATCTAAAACCATCTTTCTTTTTCGTATATATTACTTATATCTCATAACAAATAGTTCCATGTGTCATCTATTTATAGAAATTGAGATCTTAATTCCTTTTGGCTTTTATATTGCTCTACTGGCCGGCATAAGAGCATCTTTGAGTTGTTAAACATCTTTTAAACGTTTGTTTATTCTGATCTGTTTAGTATGTATACGAGGTTTGTTCAAAAAGTTCTAAGCCTCACCCAAAAAGTCGAGCAAAGCTGAACTTGTTATAAAACTTGACAAATATCGATTAGACTTTTTGTTTTTATAAGAAGAGGTAGTATGATGCCACAACGAAAATGTTCAACTATGTTTTTTTTCTGGTTTACACTAAGGCTTTTTGAATGACCCGTGTGTGTTATATATATATATATATATATATATATATTCGAAAAGGGAATCAACTGGGGACAGGTGCGAAAGACTTTGCTCGCTCCCAGTCAGCTGCGTTTAAAATTTGTTATATGGGGTTGCATTTCATTTGATGACACAGAGAAGATAACAATGATTAACTAAAAAATCAATGCATTTGTGTACAATGAATTCTATCAATAGAAAGTAAGTTTAAGATGATACAGTCTTTTTGAGGGCGATTATTCATCTTGTCTCTGATCAGAGAGGATTAACGCTTTTCTTCACCAAAAAATAGGTCTCAAGATTTTTAACAGCAAAAAAAAAAAATTATTAATATCAAATAAAATAAAACAAAATAAAATAAAAATAAGGGTAAACTCAATAACCAAATTAAAACATTTGGTTTTGAAGAAAATAAAATCTTTATTTGAAAAAAACTCTCGGGATATACTCGTTCATACATTATCTTTCCGTTTTCGCAAGTTCTTGGATTGACACTTATTCTTATTTTTGGTCCCAGAATTTTCATGTTATACAGTTGGATTTGTTTCTCTTTGTTTAACTTGCTTATTCGACTGAGTCCGTAGAATACCTCAACTGCACCTCTGCAGAGGAGTAAGACCCCCCAACAGGTGTCCTGGATATGACACTAAACTATCTGATGGTGAACTTTCAGTCTTCCAGGAAGTTAGGGGAATAAGGAGTACCCCTTCATTGCCATCGCTCTCAGTTCCTCTCTAGTACCGAATGGTAGCACTTAGTAGGATCCTATCTCTGGGTTAAATAGAACTAAATTGCATAATCATGCTAAACTGAATTGTTTGAATTAGAACCATTTGACTAAACTGAATAGCTTGAAATAGAGATGTTTTTGACTATGAAACTCTGTACTTACACATAAACTGTCTTCCTATGCTAAACTGAATTGTTTGAAATAGAAGTATTTTGACATTTAACTGTGTGTAAACAAAATCTTTACTTATACTAAATTGAATTAGCTGAAATAGATCTGTTTGAATAAACTGAATAGCTTGAAATAGACATTTTTATGACAATTAAACTGTGTATCCATGCTAAATTGAATTGTTTAAAATGGAACTGATTATTTGTATAAAAATCGATTTGGCATTGATTAACCTGCAAAGGTTGATATGCCATAAAACCCAAACGACCAACCGTCCAATCTTTGTCTAATGGCGTATATAACTTCTTGGGTTTATTAATATTAAATAAAAATGTTTTAAATTGTGTGCAAATTATTTTTATAAAGAATAGTTATTATTTCATAACTATAATTGTTTATAAATTATTATTTTCACTCTATGCAAGATGTTCTTACAAGTGATACTATTTAGCCATAGACTTAGAGATAAGAAGGGTTTTAGTTCAACAATGAATATAATAGCTTGACAGGAGTTCGAACTCACATCGATGCAACTATCATGCTATGACCAGTATATGCATAATTATGTTTGGAATAAATGAATAGGAAACATAGAAATGATTCAAAGATGCTGAAATAGTGCTTCGTTTTTCTTATCCCACGTTTTCCGGGCATTGACTTAAGTCCATCAGAGTAAACGATACAGAAATGCGCCGATTAGCAAGGAAATTGGCTGCCGAAAATAGTAACAATCTAATTTTTCATAGCTATCAGGTGGAGAATGAAAGGTTAAATAAACAAATTATTGGATTTACACCGACATGAATCCTAATAGTCATTATTTAAATACATTTAAGAAAAATATATTTTTACACACTATAAAATACGTATTATAATAATTACCCCATTCAATACTATTTTAACTATTGTAATGGCCAAAACGAAAGCATCGATAATTTGTTATATCCTTATTAACTGAATTACTAAATCAATACCTCGTATGTGATCAATATTCAGATTACAATTGGCTGTGAAACGATTCCTTTATACTCATTGGGAACTGCTTAAATGTTATTATTTCTTCGGTAATTTTTTGGAAATACTTTATCGCCGATAAATAAATAAACTCAAACAATTATTCTAGGAAAAAATTATCTTCTGAACCAATGATTCCAGGATTTTATAATTTTTGGGGAAAATTATGTAATGAAAAACAGATATTATTATGCATTATTTTTTCAAGGCTTTAAATCATTGAAATTATGCAACCTAAAAACATGGATATGTTGCAGTCGAAAAATAAGTATAGTTTTTCTCTTTCCCCAGTCTCTCTCATTCTCTATCTTTCTTTAAATATATATATATATATATATATATATATATATATATATACTATATATATATATATATATATATATATATATATATATGAATTTAGTAATCGTAGACAGCGAGTCAGCGCCGCTTGTCGACACCATTTCAGAACAAGGCTGATAACAAAAACAAAAGAAACACAGTCTCAAATCAGTGCAGTGTCTGCATCTGCACTATCGTAAATTAGAGAGATATGCTCTATTTCTAATGTTGAGCACTCTTTATTCATAAACAATAGCAAACTGCAGTGTGTGTGTGTGTATATATATATATATATATATATATATATATATATTTTAGTTTAGTTAGTCAGCGACTGTAGTCGAGGGCGACCCGAAGGCTCCCTTTTCAACTGCTACTACACTGATGAGTAGGGGAGGGCGCCACTCCTTTCCTTGGATTGCTCCACTTTACTCTTGATGCGTACCTTATCATATTTACCAACCCCTCCGCTCGGGCAGGATATGACACAAGGTCAATTTTAAGCGAAGTTTAACAGGTTTGAATTCTGAGTTTTCCTTCTCCTAGACTAGTTGCCTCACCAAGGCAGGAGAACCTAGTCTGCCCTACTATTTACCCATAGCTGGAGGAAGAATAATTGGATTCATACCTTTCCCAAAGGTATGAGGGCTATGTGAAATGCAATCAGTCTCGTCCAGGATTTGAACTCGTGTCACCGTGTCCATTTCCTACAACGATAACCATTACACCACGGGCACCTCCTTGATACATACCTTATAATGCTGAGTGTTAAGCAAGGAGGAATCAAGTAACATTTTTAAGTCTTAGGTATGACTCGACCTGGGATTGAACTCCGGTGTCCCGGATCATTGGCGAACACTGCTACCCACTAGGCCAATGAGCCGGATATATATATATATATTATATATATATTATATATATATGTATGTATATATATTTATATATATATATATATATATATATATATATATATATATATATATATATATATATATATATATATATATATATATATATATATATATGTATATATATGTATATATATATATATATAATATATATATATATATATATATATATATAACTCCTCCATACGGGCAGGATGTCTGACAAGGGTCAATTAATTGTAAGCAGAGTTTTACAAGTTTAAATTCAGAGTTTTCTCCTAGATTGATTACGATACCAAATGTAAAAGCCCAGTTTCCCTATCTCTTTACGTAAAGCTGGAGGGAAAATTGATGGATTCATAACCTTCAAAAGGATATTAACACTATGCGAAAGTGAAATGCAAACACCCTTTAGCAAGATTTAAACCTGGGGCGCCGTGTCATATATATATATATATATATATATATATATATATATATATACATATATAAGCAATTTGTTTTGGGTTTCGGAAGTTTGCAATTTTATTAGATTTATTTGATAGATGATGTAATACTCAAGAAAGAACATTCTTGATCAAATGGACATATTTTATTACTTCGGGGAAAACAGTATTTGTCAGTTAAAATAATTGCTTCATGCGCTTGATTAATTCCAGAATCCATTCCTTTGTGTTGTCTCAGCCAAGCCTTCCTCGAAAAACTTATTGCATCATCCATTCCTTTATGTCGTGTCAGCTCTGTTGTTTGCCAAGAAAAAAATGCTCTGACAAAGATTCATGAATGTGTTTAAATGAAAAATTCATTTGACGGCCTTTCTTAAAAGAGCAGCCACATTTTTTAGGCCTATGTATTTATCAAGATAGAAAGTATCAGATCAGAAAGCTTAGGAGCCATCCTTGTTAACAGTCTAAGTTCTTGGTGATGAGTTCAAATATTCAACTCACGAGAAAATGTAGAGGAATTCTTTTGCAGATTGGACTGTCTTGAACTATTGAACTACAAAAAGTTAAAATAGTTTTAATATAAGCTGGGTTAGGATGTTGATAAACCTGGTTTATGTGTTGTTTTGATAAGAACAAGAAAACCAAACAATAAAAAACAAAAACGAAAAGACATAGCAGGAAACGAAGAATATTTTCATCACTATGTATGCGGAGTGTATTTGAAGTTCATTAATCGACAAGAAGTACTGTTTTGCCGACCTCTTGCGTAGCGGGTATAATTTTTCTTTATATCACAGAATATACATTGATGGGAGAGGAACTATTGTTTCAACCATCGAGCAGACATAAAAGAATCGTGACTAGATCATAGGTCTTCTATTGATGGACATTTGTGCTATGGCTTCAACACGCTTCAACAGTTTGCGTATGTTTGAATGGCAGGAATAGATTGAAATAGAGTAAGAGAAAAAGACTTTGGTGATGCAGAGGTGATGAAAAGCACTAGAGAGAGACACAGAGGACAGAGGGACACATAGACATAGACAAAGAGAGGGTGAGAGAGAGAGAGAGAGAGAGAGAGAGAGAGAGAGAGAGAGAGATGGGAACATGGTACAACAGTCATTGTCTAAGAATATGAACTTGATGAGTAGAGTTCAAATTCTGGACAAATCTTTGTACTTCACCTCATACTCATGAATTTGGGAAAAGGCACGAATCCATCTCTTAACATCCCCGACCTCTGATTAAAGATAAATAGTTGGGCGTATGTGTGGGAGTCTTTCTGTGTGTCATAGATGAGTGGCTCAAGAAAGGATTTTATCTTCAGCGTCTTCATACGGCGTCGGATTGTCTGAGAAGTTTCTTTGTGTGAATTGCTTTTGGGTGGTCTTTGTGCCAAAGATGGACAAAGAGCTGTGCCCACGTGAACCCACATGAGTCTGTGTGAGGGTCCAAGATAGTAAATTGGGGTGGCAAGGACCAAGGACGTTGGTCAGTTAACTCTGAGACTCGTAGTTGAAGAGTTAGAAGTGGAACTCCAGTAGTCTAAAAGTCAGACAGTCAGGGAGAGAGACGATGGGGAGAAGGGTGTCAAGCAATCAGAAAGTAGCACGGGCCCGTTTAGACGACGACCTAACAGAGATCGATCAGGGCGGAGAGATGAGTCAGTATTTTTATACCAGTTTAGGATTTTCGCAAAGTTCATGCGATAGTCATATATACCCATGCAAAGTGCCAAATATGTCACAAAACACCTATTCTACGGTGTTGCCGAATTAAATCCGTGTTTTGTCTTTTCTTCCTTCTTTCATCCGTTTGAGATTTTTTTATAGTTATTTTTTTGTTCCACTTATGAAATGCCCACTTGACTGGTTTACGATCTAACAACAGAGTCATCACAAGACGGATGACGATCAACAACCAATCAGCCGTGTGGGTTATTTTACAATGTGACACACCATGGTGCATCATACTTCAATTCAGCATATCCAAACAGTGTGGCTGATTCTACACAAATTAACAAAAAACTTGAGTAATTCGTTTGCAAAGCTTCGGATTACTTTGATGATCATATCATATCAATAAATGGACAATATATTACTTTAGATTAATAAATATCAACATGATGTATATATGTATTTTGAAATGCGGAATTGTTATCATTATTCTCAACATAATGTTGACTGCTGTATTCATTTTGAATATAATATTCACAGTTTTTTTAGCCTCTGTAAATAAAAGACACATGAAGAAGGCCAAAAAAGCACCTGAAGTAGACCTGAAAATATTGTTGTGAGTATAGCAACCAAGTTAGTTGTTCATAATGTGCAAAAAATTATAATATATAAACATAAAAGATAGATAGATAGACAGATAGATAAGAACATAAAGATATGTATACATAGGTCAAACATGTTGAATACTGGCACAGCAAAAGATTGACAACATATAACTCTGAGTCTTGAGTGTATGTCTCGTTTATATATATATATATATATATATATATATATATATATATATATATATATATATATATTATGTAATAGCTATATCATAAATATAGAGTACCAAATTATACATCAGTTAATCATGTTTGATTTAATAGTAAAGACACATTTTGTCTGTAACATTTAATCAAGATCCTTTAGAGTTTCCTGGTAAGTGTCTTGGTTTAAGGTTGGAATTGGTGGATGAATTTATCAAAATTGTCCCGAGCGCTTTCGGGCACTTCTTATGCCATCATCATGGGTTGCTTGCACGTGTAAAGAATTTTTTTTAAACGAGTTTTGAAAATATTTTTGTTTTTAAACCATAATAAAATCTATGCGAACGCAAAGTTGGATAAAACTGAATTTCTGACGAATTATATATATATATATATATATATATATATTATCGTTGCTTACAAACTAATTATTGGATATCACTAACAAGTTAGCTTTAGAATTATTTATCAATATTTGTAAGTTAGTGTTCGACGCATAACTGCCTCGAGTCAAAGATTCCAGCAATATGGCTGCCAGAAATTTTCTTGGTATCGCCTTGGAATAAATAGAATCGGAAGAATATATCAGGAAGTATTTTAAACTGAAAGTAATGCATATAAAGCAACTGTTATACGTAAAACGATAGAAAGGATGGAAGTAGTATAATAGGTTCTTGACTTTGACTTTGATATAGACCTGTATCATAAACAATACAGACTGTTGTTCAAGTTTCTATGGAGAGATGCAAAAATTACTATTCGAAAAATTGAACAATATTTTGATAAAAATGTAAAGAAATACGAGGATCATTAAATAAGTTTCCAGACTTTTTTCGTATGGGCACTTTTATTGATAGTACACACATGAAACTCAAGTCCCCCTCGAAGTAATCTCCTCCGGCTGCAATGCACGTGTTGTACCGTTCCAACAACTTCTGGAAGGCACCATGGAAGTATTCTTGTGTGAGCGTGTCAATGACCTTCGTCACAGCCGCTTTCATCTCCTCAATTGTCACATAACCACGGCCTCTGAGCTTAGGGAATAACCAAAAGTCGCAGGGAGCAAGGTCTAGACTATAGGGAGAGCGAGGAACTGTGTTGATGCCCATCTTGGTCAAATAGTCTGTGACAAGGATGAAGTTGTGGATTGGTGCATTATCCTCGTGGATAATGCACCAATGCCACTGACCCGATTTGAAGAGTGCAGGCCTCTTCCGACGGAATCTCTTCCTGAACTCCCTTAAAACCTCAGCATAGTAACCCTAACACTAACCCTTTAGCCAATCAAGTCTGATGATCTGACTTCCTTACTTTTCTCACACCTCTAATCACCCCTCATAGACTCCTTACCTTCCTTGAATCTCTTATGCCACTTAAAAACTAATACTCGATTCATGCAAGATGGTACAAAAGCAGTCTGAAGCATTCTATACGCTTCTGCGGCATTTTTTCCAAGTTTAAAACACAATTTTCTTGCATATCGTTCTTCTAAAGTGTCCTCACGTCCAGATTGCATTTTTGAAATTCATCAGCAATGACAATCAGAATTTAGTAGTGTGTATTCCAATTCCTGCTGTAGCTGTTCATTTGAAGCTGAAATCATAAAAATTGGTCAGCCATCTCAGATGATGTATAGCAATAACATAGTGGATTTTCAAGAGTCTACGACGATTTTAAATGCCGGCACAAAAAAGTCTGGAAACTTACTGAATGCCCTACGTAGTTCTTATAATTCTATTTATTTGTGTCTCTTTGAAATTACTTTAAATTGATTATCCCTAAAATTTCCCCACCGTTTTCAATTGTACCGAGTTTTTTTTTTCATAAATAACTTTTGCGCCAACCAATTCAAAAGTATTTGATAGCATACACGGTAAAAAGACTGAACAATTACTTCTAGCATATGACCTTTATATAAAAAAAAAGTGTTAATGCTATAATGATGTTCTACAAAGGTAGGCAGGCAGTGGTTTGTCACATGACAGGGACACACTGTATTTTTTTTACATTGTCACTGGAATCTCAAAAGGAGATATATCAGCAACATTTCAATTCATAAGCTGTCAAGATTATATGCTACAAATGTTCATAGATTTAATGAAAGAAGTGTTGTATCCCAAAAAATAGCAAAAGATTTCACAATAAAACTATAATGGATGCAGACGACACTGATGATGAAGCCCAATATCTGGAGGAGACAGAAAGAGACATTGATCTTTAGATGAATTCAGATAAAACAGGGTCATATATTCTTACGGTGATGGTGACATTTCCTCTTTAAAAAGACAGCCTATGAAAGTATTAGATCATTTCATATACCTTGGTTGCAATATCTCATCAACTGAATGTGATGTTCGCACACGCTGAGGTAAAGCATTGACTACTATTGATTAGTCATCGAACTTAAGTAAATCTAATCTCTCTGGTAAAATGAAACGGATTCTTCCAAATTGCAGTCGTATCAGTACTCTTGTACCATTTGAACTCAGACGAAAAAGTTAGATGAGAACTACACAAGGATTCTGCTTGATGTTTTATACAAATCCTGAAAGCAGCACCTGATAATAGAATTTGTTTGGCCATTTACCTCTCATCTCGCAAACCAAAGAGTAATAAGACCTGCAAGTCATTGCTGAAGAAGCAAGGTCGAACTCATATGTGACGTTCTCTAATGAACTCTAACACATAGACAAACCAGTGTGTGGCAACAAGAAAAAACTTCCACCCATCAACATTGTGCGGACACTGTTTGCCGTCAAGATGCTTACCTAGTGTGATGACCAATAGGTACGGAAGACAAACGAGATTCGAGGGAATCTGTGCTTCCGGTATGATTTGATAAGGATGATGATGAAATAAATGTCCTTATATAGAATGCTACTTTCTAGATGAGCTTAATTCCCTTCATCACATCAGTCTGGAAAATTTCAGTCAGAACTCCGTGTGCCAAATCTACCTATTTTCATATCGCTAATGCCCTGAGAACTACATGAAATTATCTCTCAAACATCCTCACGACTATGGGTAAATTTAAGACTGGGCTCTTTAATCTTGGTATAATAACCAGGAAAAATAAGTTTATAGTGAGATTCAGTACGTCCTGGTTTTGTTTGCTTGTTGGGTTATTTAATGTGTAACTCAAACATTTTTTCACAAGCAAAGTAATGGTCTCCTACTATATACAGCAAAAAAGATATATCTTCATTAGAATTTTAAATAACAGACACTTTAAACTTTGTGACAGGAATTAATATTTTAATTGTCAGAGAGTAATTGTAGTTCTCAGTCGTTTTAATTATAATATTAAAAACAGATCTGAGATGGAACCCTAATTGGCACAACCAATCTGGATATGTTTGGTTCGGTTTCTTTGTTTAATGGCATATCAAACTTCGTGGGTTATTCAATACTTAAGCCATCCTTCTCGAAGAACAGCAGTCGTACAATTAATCTCATAGCATAACAGGTAGTACTACTTTATGTCATACTGAACATGGGAGTAAAGCCAAAGAAGAACTGACTCAAAATATTGAAGATTTTCTCAACTTATAAAGTTTCGCAGACAAATCTCAGTCTGTTAACGGTGCCTGACATCAAGCACCTAAGAGTTCACCAGGTTCTTCGTTGCTTAACTTCAGTGACTGGACAGGAATCGCAGTTTTAGAATGACCTCTTCCTAAATTATGTTTGTTTATATATATATATATATATATATATATATATATATATATATATATATATATATATATATATATATATATATATATATATATATATATATATATATATATATATATATATATATATATATATATATATATATATATATATATATATATATATATATATATATTTATATATATATATATATAAATATATATATATATATATATATATATATGTGTGTGTGTGTGTGTGTGTGTGTGTGTGTGTAACTCGGCGGCAGTCTTTCATTTAATAAAATTATATAGACAAAATGTGTCTTTATTATTTAATCAAACATGCTTATATATATATATATATATATATATATATATATATATATATATATATGAACTTTTGTGGGTTCATTCACCTGTTTTTCATCACCTGTTATTGAAAAATTTTTGTTAGTACAAAAATCCTGATTAGAATTTTAGGGGATCTCTTACCTATAAAGTTATATATATATATATATATATATATATGTGTGTGTGTGTGTGTGTGTGTGTGTGTGTGTGTGTGTGTGGCGGAGGGGTGCCTAATTCTTTATCTTGTGTTATACATTAAACAGAGGTCAGAGAATGATTGAAAGTGTAAAAAAAGATTACTAAACACTGTCATACAACCGTGTTCCAAAAATAAATGCATATATACATTCATTATTAATTTGGTTTATAGAAGTGTTGCATGTTTATTTTTAGTTAAAGATTTTCACTGCTATAAAGATTTGTTTTAGATACTACTTACTAAAGATATTCAAATCATAGTACTTTTGGTTCAGGAAAAAATTACTTTTTATAAAATAAACTGGCAGGGACGTATTCAGTCATGAATGATACTATATATATATATATATATATATATATATATATATATAAACCTGAAAAAATGAAAAGAAAAACAAAAAACAAAAAAAAATAGCCGATGCATGGCCAAGAAAGCTTTCATCGAATGATGAGTTTGTGGGTTGGGTAATTTTGGGGTTCAGAATCTTATTATCACTAACCCTGAGTGGCCAGTAATGCCAAAACGCAACCCAAGGCTTTGTTGAATTTCTGACATATCGTGCGAAAGCTAGATGAAGATGCTTCCTTTTCGTATATTTTTTTTTGTTTTGTTCACAATATTGCACTTTAAGTTCAATCTCGGTGGGCTTCATAAACATTTGCTTTCTTGCTTGGTTTTGTCCTCAGCTAATGGGTTAATCTTAATAAAAAAATTGCCATGTGAACTCCTTTCATTTTAAGAAGTATTTTAATTGTGTTTACCTTTTTGAGGGTGGCTAATACGGTGATGAGAGAGCTTCACACGGCTCCCTAAGATGCTTGGGTCATTTTAGAAAAGTATGTAACAGTGTAGTTTAATTAGTTGTCTGAATTTTTTAGATGAAGCTTGATGATTTTTATTATTAAGGGTTTTCGAACTATTATCGTCATCTTTATTCTTATTTCCATAACGTTTTGGCCGATATGTCCTCCGGCCTTCTTCAGGAGTTTATCGAACACGGGAACCGACATGGAACTTCGAACTACGTCCTTTATTGAATCCAAGGTTATATAAAAAATCTGAATATGAGCATAGGTAAAAAATCATACATGATAGTAGTAATTCTTGTCAAGAACTTTAGGTTTATAAGTCCCAAAAATTCACACTAAATTTTCCAGCAGGACACATCGCAACGGTTATTGGCATTGGTTCCTTAAGCTTCTAAGGAGACAATCATCTAGTGGCTTCAGGTTCAATCCTGACTACAGGCGAGTAACAGGAATACTTAACACTTGCATCCGGTTATGGCTAACGGAATCAGAACAGGTGACCCCCGTGGATTCAATAAAGTTCGAAGTTCCATGTAGGTTCCCCAGTTCAACAAACACCTGAAGAAGGCCGAAGGACATATCGACCGAAACGTTGTGGAAATAAGAATAAAGATGAAGACAATAGTCCGAAAACCCTTAATGATAAAAAGTGTAGTTTAATTTTAGTATTTTCCCCCAAAAAATTAAAACACAATGGATACAAAGGAAAAATAAACAAAACAGTCAATCGCTGCAATTACGTATCTCTGTGTCAGTTAATATGGATATGCTGCAAATCAAAGTGCTATTTTCAGGAGCATCCCACCTTCTCGTAGAGACCCTGGGAATTTTTGGAAGAAAATTTATAAACAGGACACAGTCGAATTGAAAGAAAAAGAGAATAAATATTTGTTTAACCACATGTGATTTAGTTTATTATTTCTGATCCCAAGCAACGCCAGATACTTTTGCTGGTTAAATATAAATCGGGAAAGACAGGTGGACAGATAATTTTATGAAAAAAATGCTAGTCTTCAATAGGTAGAGAGGAAGAAAGGCATGGTCCATATCTTTAATCATTCGTGCGAAACCAGAAAGTATGGAAATAAAGCCAGACCGAAAATAAATACGGTTTTTCCTTCCATTGCAACAAAAGCCTCTCACTGCGCTGCTTCCATTTCTATTTATATGAACAAACATTGGGTGAGACTGCACCCGAAATATGCACTGAGCACCCAACCGGATGGATAGGAAGGGCGGCTGGTCGATCGAATGGAGCAAATGGGTTGCGAGGAGAAATGAAGACATGTTGGTATTTTGCCGAAAAACCAAAATCAAAATGAATATAAAACAAGAATAAACAAAGCAGTCTGGAGGATTTCTTCTTAAATTACGTATCTCTGTATCCATTAATATGGATAAACGAACGATAACATTTTGGGGCCACATTAATTTTTTTCCCTCTAAACTTAAAAAAATAATCAAATTCTTCGTCTTTAAAGAAATAAATTCATGTCTTCTATATTTGCATGCAGTTATGCAATAATTTAAATTGAAATACGTTATAAATATAATTTTAATTAAGCACATCACGTTTTATTTTAATTAAAGAATCCATCATGAATATCTGCTACTGCAGAACCAATTCTCCATATCCTTTCTTGAAACTTGAAAATGTATGTTTGTGAAAGTGATTCCCAAGTTGTGTGTAAATTTGTAAACAGCTTTTTCTTTTTGTTGGGCAATTCACTTTGAACTTTACAATCAATTTTACCCCAGTTCCGTTTGTGTAGGATCTGGAGACTGAGGAGCCAAGTCGTGATTTTCAAAATTCTTTTATCATCCTTTGATTTTAGTTTGTGCTCTATTTTAAGCTGGGTTTTAGATCATTAAATTGTTGCAAAACAAAATTTTGTCTAATCATGCAGCAGTCAGAAGGAATTGCATGCTTCCGGTGTATTGAATGATACTTTTTCCTTTGATATAATGCTTTTAATTTGAACTAAGTGCCAGACAATCTGGCCTCCAAAACATTCCCAAACCATGATTAACAGTTTGCACAATGCAATCTTCTTGTTTGGAAGGAGTTCGCTCGACAAACTCTAATCGTTTACTTCTGAAAAGCTCAAGTTTGAACTCATCAGTCCATTGTAACTTTTTCCAGTCTTCTTAAGTCCAGTTTTTGTGTTGTGTTTCTATTTATTTTTCTGTTCAAACAGAGGTTATTTAACTCACACTCGTTCTTTAAGCCCAACTGATAGACGTCTTCTCTTAAAAGTCATAAAAGATATTTGAATGTCGACTTGTAGAATTAAATTTTGGAAGTAGTACAGTAGCAGTTTTTCTTCTGTTCTTTTTGGCAGACACATTTAAGTGTTTATCTTCTGCTATATATTTTACTTTAGGCCACACAGATCTTTTTCTGTCAACCGGTTTCTGCTTGTCGGTGCAGGCAATAATGTTCTTCATTTTTTATATCAGTAATATTCTTGCAATCTGCCTCTCGGAATGCCCTTTTATAGAAAGAATTTCTACTTGGCCTCTTTTCAAAACACTAAACTATTTAGTTCTTGATATTTTAACTGTTCCTGTGAATTAATTTCAATCGCATATTAATGGGTTGAACCTCTACCAAGCAGTGAAGTGGAAATATTTGTAAATTTCTGGTCTATTGTTCAGAACAGGTATAAGATTGTAGCAAAGTTTCCAAAGTTAATAGCAAATAAATTCATAATGCTTGTGGAAAATTTTGATTGAATTTTTTGCAAGGGTTGACATATACACAATAAGTCAATTTATTTATTCAATTGCCTAGTCGACTGGGGCTGTAGAATAAACCGACTGCACCTCTGCAAAGGGGTAAGACCCCCCATGAGTGTCCTAGATATGACACTAAACAAACTGATGGGGAGGTTCCAGTGATACTGGGGCTTTGGGTAATGCGGAGCACCCCTTCATTGCCATTGCTCCAAGGTCCACTCTGGCCCGGTGTGCTAGCACCAAATAAGGCTCTATCTATGGGTTGAATAGAGCTGATAACATACTTATGCTAAACTGAATTGGTTGAACTAGAAATGTTTTTGACAATTGAACCATACTTACATTTAAACTGCGTGCTTATGCTAAACTTAAACCTTACTTAAATTTCAACTGCGTGCTCATGCTAAACTGAATTACTTTAAATAGAACTGATTATTTACATAAAAATGGATTTGGCGTTAAGTAACCTACAAAGGTTGATATGCCATAAAACCCAACCAACCAACCCACTTATTTATCCAAATATGCAAAATTAACTTTTTCGGAACTTAGAGAAACAATTCAGGGTGATCCTAAAGTTTTGTTCGTTAGTATATATATATATATATATATATATATATATATATATATATATATATATATATATATATATATATATCACAGCGCGAGTCCAAATACAAATGTAACCCACTCCTTGTACTACCCAGCTAAATATTCACATGAGTTCTTACAACACTACCCTACGTACCCATATATATATATATATATATATATATATACATGTGTGTGTGTGTATGTGAAAATGAGAGGCTCCTGTAGTCTAATAGTTTGCGTTGTAGGAAATGGGCATGGTGTCCCGAGTTCAAATTATGGATTGTGCTGTTTGCATAGCGCTAATATCCTTAAAAAGGTATGAATCCAATAATCTCCCCACCACCCTTGAGTAAAATAGTTAGCTTTTTGATATGCATGTATATCTGTATGCATGTGTGTTTTTGTGCATGTAAATAATACATAGATATACATGTGTTTGTGCCTTTGTGTATTTCTTAAATTTCCATCGAAAATCCGTTAACTGTATTCAATCTACAATTTTCAAAATGGATATATAAATATGAATATATATATACATATATATATATATATATATATATATATATATATATATATATGACAAATTCACGTACCTAGGAAGCAGCGTCGAATCAACCGAAAAGGACATCGAAACGAGGTTAACGAAAGCATGGACAGCTATCAATAGGCTATCGACTATATGGAAATCAGACCTAACCGATAAAATGAAACGCAGTTTCTTCCAGGCAGCGGTCACATCGATACTGCTATATGGATGCACTACATGGACGCTAACAAAACGGCTGGAGAAGAAACTAGATGGCAATTACACAAGAATGCTGCGTGCAATCCTGAACAAGTCCTGGCAGCAACACCCCACAAGACACCAACTGTACGGCCACCTGCCCCCTATCACGAAAACTATTCAAGTTAGGCGAACCAGACATGCAGGACATTGCTGGAGAAGCAGAGATGAACTCATAAGAGATGTACTCTTATGGATCCCCACACATGGCCGCGCAAAAGCAGGACGACCAGCACGAACGTACATTCAGCAGCTATGTGAGGATACAGGTTGTTGTCCTGAAGACCTGCCTAGGGCGATGAACGATAGGGAGGAGTGGCGAGAGAGGGTCAGGGATATCCGTGCTGCCAGCACGATATGATGATGATGATGATGACAACTGGTATTGTAGAGGGAAAATTCTGAATACAAACCTGTTTAACTCTGCTAAAAAATTGACTTTGTGTCAGATCCTGCTTGTACAAACCTGTTGGGAAGCACACATACACACACACACACACACAAAGACACACACACACACATATATATATATATATATATATAAAGAAAACGCATTAATGACAATTATAAAAATACACAAATATACATGGAGGAAAAGTTTCCAAACACCGACCACCAAATAGTTTTAATATCAAGCTAGACTATCTTCAAAACGCCACTCCCAAATAGAATGAAGAAATGGGTTGCCACGTAAACATCTAAATAAATAAATGTCTAAGTCAAATATTTGACTAAAACAGATATGCCAAATTTGATACTTACCCTACCTACGCCAAAATGCTACCACATTTAGATCTCACTGTCAGGTGTTCACAAAAAGAAATATAAATGGTCAGTTAAAACTATTTACATACCAAAAATGATTTTTATTCAATGAATGGATATGCAACGTAACCAGTTAATTTTTTTGTGTTGTTTTTTGTGCCATATAAACTCTGTTAAAATTAATTTTCAAAACTAAAAAATAAAGGTTTTCTTTATAAAATCTTATCTTTTACCTTTAACTTCCAGGCGAAACCATTTAAGAAAAAAGTGATTTGCAGAAATTAAAAGTACCTTTATTTGTACGGGCTCCAGAGTTCGACAAGAAACACCTGAAGAAGGCCGAAAGACGCTTCAACCGAAACATTGTGAATATAGCAATAACGATAAAGACAATAGCCCAGCTACTCTAAATGATAAAAAGTTTTATCTACAAACTTTAGATAAAGGATAATAAAAATTACCACTGTCTGATGATCGTGAAAAATGAAACTATCAGTTGTAATATTTGGTTTTATGTTATGTCACTCACACACACACACACACACACACACACACATACATATATATAAATATTACTGAATATTATTTATCTCTTATTATCAAGATCATTCAGATTCAACTTAACACGATATCAAAAGAGAATTTAGTTGGGGCTTCAACCACTGGAAGGCTAGCTAGTATAAGTTTGCTGTTTGCCAAGGAGACTAGTTTACAGAAGATCAACGCTTTATTACTTGTTACTTTATGCTTTGGTCAATACAGTTTCTTTCTCTATATTTTTAATACACACACACACACACACACACACACACACACACACACACACACACACACACACACACACACACATACACACTCAAATATATATATATATATATATATATATATATGTGTGTGTGTGTGTGTGTGTGTGTGTGTGTGTGTGTGTGTGTGTGTGTGTGTGTGTGAAAGGTCTATCCAATTTAGTCAAACATATTTAAAAGAGAAAATGCTGCCTAGATATACATATATGTTTGCATGAGTATAGGTGTGTGTGTGTGTGTGTGTGTGTGTGTATGTGAAGAAAGTTCTTGAATAATGGCTGGCTTTAATAAAAGTTACACGCTCTCTACTCACACTATTATCATCGCATGCTAGCGAATTTTGTTAGGGTGTCAGTCGATGGGACACATTGCAGCTTTGAGTGGGTTCACGCCATTCGTGACAGCCTTAGTGCAATATGGACATAAACAATCGCTCCACACTTCCATATTTACTAACTTAGCTTGGTACGTAACAAAATCTTCAGACTGGAGTATCTATAAGCATGGAACACAAGATGTTTTAATGGCTTGCGTGACTAATGTGATGTCTATCATTCCACAGCAATTATCTTGACATACAAGTCGACACTCACACTATTTCTCCTTCATACTGACAAATATATAAACAAGAGATAGATAAATAGAAAGATAGATTGTTGGGCATATATCCATCAGCAGGCCTTTTCCGTACATGTATCTGCTATGAGTTGTTCATATCCATGTTGAGAAATACGCTTTTAAGTTAATTTCTAACCACTTTGTCATCTATCTATCTATCTATCTATCTATCTATCTATCTATCTATCTATCTATCTATCTATCTATCTATCTATCTCATTCCACTCATATCTATCTATCTTACTATCTATCTGGGTGTCTCACGTTGAGTAATGGTTGGCAAGCTAGACTGATATATCTTTACCAGTGAGTTCGATTCTCACTGAGTTCTTCAGACATTTGGATTTGCGCCAAAATAAAGCGCAACTTTGTAAATATCTATCTACACGTACACACACTCACTCATGTATATATCTCTTTCTATCTATCTATCTATTGTTAGGATTTCAGACTGCGCACAGCATAGTATATATATATATATATATATATATATATATATATATATATATATATATATATATATTCCTACCGATCCTAGTCTCATATATATATATATATATATATATATATATATATATATATATATATATATATATATATATATATATACCTTTCTCGGATCAGCCTTTTCCTTTTTCTCTATTAATACAAGTCTTCTCATTCAAAGTCCGTTTGTATTTGTCTGTCTATCAAGCACAATCCAAATTCATATTGATTTTTCACTCTTCATCCAATGTCCTCTCGGCATACAGCTCTAGCTGCATCTCATGCCCAACGGTAGGTGCAGTTCTAAGAAGCGACATGTCTCTCTAAATCCATTTCTGAGCGGCTTAAATCCGCAATCCTGTTTCTAACTGCATTTCCCCCCCTCCCTGCTTAATCCCTGACCGAGGAAGGAAACACGGACCTTTAAGTAATACTTATTTATATGCAATACCGTTAGATCGCATAAGCCTAAGCTGGTTATCTTGCTATCTACGTCGAAGTCAATGCATTTAACAACATCCTTCATTACATCCTCTCCATTAGAGTCAGCTTCTTAATAGCACCTTCGACTTTTCTATTTATCTTATGGCTAAAATTCTCTTTAAAGATATCCTGCACACCTGTTTAGTAATCTTCTTTACCTGTCATCTTGTCTCTTTCTTTGTATCAACTGCAGTAGCGTAGTCACCGGCAACTGCTATATTGCTGATAGTTTATCATGGACTGGGGAGGGAGAAAACAAAAACATAATTCGACTTTTAGCGTTAGAACCTTCGTTATTTTTTCTAGCCGGTCAGTCTTGGAGCCATGGAAGCGAAAAAATTGATAATGGATACCTCGTGTGGAGTAATCTTTTTCGTTCTTTTACTTAGTCTCTTTCCGTATCCCTGATTTCTTCTCCATTTTCCGTTTATGCCACTTTTCTCTTTGCACTCAGGCACCAAAAAAACAAAAAAACAAACAAACAAAAAAAAAAACACAGACCAAACAACAATATATATATATATATATATATATATATATATATATATATATATATATAAAGTATTTATGTTTCGGGGAAAATAGTCTTGTGTTTAGACTGGTAAGTGGTAATCCAGGGTGAATCGGGATCCCCAGTTGAGTGCTCAATGTCATCGGCTATGGAATATATAATTAATTTCAGAGTAAAAATATATCGTAACTCATATGCAGAGCAAATATATATATATATATATATATATATATATATATATATATATATATATTTTACGGAAAAAATTCTTTCAGTAGTTCTATTATAAATTTATTTCAAGTACGATGTTATCGAATATTTGACACCAGCATTAATTTAAAAAAAATTAGAAATCAAATGTTATATTTACTTTAATTATAATTAGGTCTCTATCACCAGTTTAAAAAAAAAACAATAACAATTTGAATTATAGGTAAAGAATTCTTTAAAAAAAAGAGAGGAAGACTTAAATATTAACATATGAATGTATCTCCGAATTTTTATTTTCTCTCTCCTAGCAGGAAACAATGTAGGGATATTTACATCCCATTTCAGACACAAATCTATTATCTCCGTCAGACGAAAGTTATCGTACTCGTAATTAGTTAATAATAGAATCACTGAATTTTTTTCGTTATGTATATATATATATATATATATATATATATATATATATACATAATATATTTATTTATAATATATAATGCATTCACCACATTTGGAGAACTTTTCTATTTTCTTCATATATATATATATATATATATATATATATATATATATATATATATTTACTGGAATTTACAGAAGGCTCTATCTCACTTCCGCTCGAGTTGGTGACATCATCTGGCTCCCACCTCCAGTAACACTTGGTGACATCGGTCCAGGGTGCTAGACAAAGCATATCTTGTTACCCCTTGAAGAGAAGTTGAATTGTATCAACACGTCTTTCTTTCTTTCTTTTTTTTTTTTTGACAATGTTCAAAATTAATCAAGCGATGGCAGTTACTTCATTCAAATGATAAAAAATGTATGGAGCTGCTGCCTATTGTATGGTTTTCCACTTGGATGCAACGTTTGGATGAAATGGATTCCTTTGACTCGCTCCCACTACCTTTCCCTATTGACCATAATACCTAATAAGTCTTTTAGACAGCAGGCAGTGTCAACACATTGCGCAGGAATGTAAGTTTTTGTTTGTGGCCGCTGTTTCCCGGATTAGTTCAAAACACCATGTACCATTTTTGTGTACTCCCAATAAGCTTATCCCTCGTTCTTTTTGTTTAAGTCCAGCTGGTGCATTCATACAGTAATACTAATACAGCCATAGCTTAGAAGAAATCTTGTTTTATTTAATTAGAATAAAACACATGAACTACGTTTTATTTGAGTTTACGAAAAAAAACAATGCCGCTTAAGCTGGTTTATTTGTGTAGTTTGCGTCATTAAAAGTTTCTGCCGGGTATCGTCAGCTTTTTATCTTTTCTTAGTGCGAAAACAGTTTCTTTCATTAGATCTATTAACGTTTGTAGTACATAATCTGAGCAGATTATGAGCAGAAATGCTGCCGGTATATCTCTTTGCAAGACTCTAGCGAGAATGTCAAAGTAATCAGTGAAGCCATCAAGAGAGTGAACCCTGTTTTTACGGACACATTTATAGCGGTAACAGTTTATCTGGGCAAACAATATGGAAGAAGTATTTCCCCCATTTTCCTACTGAGTATCGAAACGAAGACTTTATTGTTTGATGGTTCAAAAATTAATAATTAAAAAATTCTGATAGAACCTTCTTATGCATTCCTAACAAGAAAGTTTACGCTTAATTCTTAGATGAGCCAATGTTATTCGATGTAATTCTTTTATGTAAAATGTTAAATTTATTACAAAAAATTTCCAATGTGGACACTCTCATTGGTGTGCTGTTTTAAAAGGTATGTTTTGTTTTTAGACAATTTTTGCGATGAAACAATTACAGAAAGGTTTTAGAGTATCTGCGTATCTGGGAGATCGGATTGAAATTAAATCCTTCATAGGATCGCCCTTTCGGGATGAAGGCTAGAATCAAGACAACTGGAAACACTGACATAATTTTATATTAAATCTGATAACATATTATCCGATTTTAAGATAATAATAATAATAATAATAATAATAATAATAATAATAAGAAGAAGAAGAAGAAGAAGAAGAAGAAAAAGAAGAAGAAGAAGAAAAATTCTCCGGAATACAAGCAGATCACTTAATCCAGGCCAGAAGACCAGACCTAGTGATGATTAACAAAAAAACAAAAACAAAAACAGAACTCGTTGTGCAGTGGACCTTCTGTCCCAGCGGACCACAGAGTGAAAATCCAAGAAAACGAAAAGAGAGACACTTACTCGGACCTTGCCTAAGAACTAAAAAACCTGTGGAACATGAAGGTGGCAGTGATACCAATCGTGGTAGGTGCACTTAGGACGATCCCCAAAGACATGGAAAGGCAGCTGGAAGAGTTAGAAATTGTAGGACGAATCGAGACCATCCAAACTACAGCATTGTTGAGATTGGCCAGAATATCAAGAAGATACCTGGAAACCTGAGGAGACTTGTTGTCACTCACACTCTAGTAAAAGGCCATCGGTTAACGCTGGTGTAAATAAATTTGCAACTAATACAATAGTAATAATAATATTTTGCAAACAATTATAGTTTCATGTAACTATCTTTAATACAGATGATTTACACACAGTTGTATAATTAACCTTTTTGCTGCGCCACGTTTGGCCACAAATTCAGTACCTGTAAAGCACTCCTGACGATAAAATGAAAAAAAATATTGGAGTTTAACAATTATAGTAAAATTGGTGACGTTAGTCGAGGGTGACCAGAAGGCTCCCTTTTCAATAGCTACTACACCGATGTATATATAATAACGCACTACTCCTTTCCCTGGATTGCTCCCAGTACCCTTGATCCTTACCTTTTAATGCTGAGTATTAAGCAAGGTGGCATCAAGTACCATTTTTTGAGTCTTTGGTATAAGTCGACCTAGAATTGAACCCCGTCTTCCCGGACCATTGGCAAACACTCTACTCATTAGGCCAATGGCCTGGTTTAAAATTTTAAAGGGGAAAATATTTAGATCTACGACGGAGAGATTACAGCACAAGTGTGTTTAATAGAGAAATTTAAGAAACAGTTGAAATAATTGTTTCAGTAATTTTTAAAACGTTATAAGTTGTTTTTTTTATTTTAAGCCCAATATATATCAAATTAGTAGCACTTTCGGAAGATATATCGAATAAGAAGAAACATTTTTAACAAATGTGGAGTAAAGTTTCATCTCACTCTCATACATTATGTATATTTGGATGACAGAAGTTGCTCTCCGCACCAAAAGAGTTAAATAATATATTTGGTTTGTGTCCTAATCGTGTAGTGGTTGAAGCACTGGACAGCGGAATCGTTGTTAGCGAGTTCGAGTTCCAGTCACGCTATTACATTCACTTTCAGACAAATACCCCTGAGAAAAGTATGAACCCGCTTATCCTTCTAACTATGAGTTAAATAGTACCACTACTGTTCAAGCAGGATGGCCTTGACATTTAATAAGCATCGAAGGTTAATATGCCATTAAACAAAGAAATCAAACCAAACCAAACCAAACCAAACCAAACAAACCTAATTTATTTGATAATTATATTCTTATCGAATACTTATAAATTAAAAGCCTTTGCATGGCTTTGAGTTATAATTACCACCTAATAGAAAAAAATTGTATACAGTTATGTTTTCAAGGATTCCTATGTAATACTAATAATTCTAAGCAATTAAATGTACTTCACAGTCATTTTAAACAAAATCATTTCATTGAGTATCCAGGCATTTTAAATGTGTCGAGAACCGGTGCCATGGCTTAGATATAGCTTGGCAACAAATCAGAGAAAACGTTACTGCTCATGCATAAACAGATACTGTCTAGCGTGGTTATTCACTCGGAAGTTAAAGGCTAGTAAGATGAGTTTGTACACTGAATGACCATCACATTAATAATGATAATACATGCAGATTTCTTTTTAGCAAAACGTTTCATTTCCCATGTTTGTCAGTCCCCATATTAATTGGACTTTCAGGAAACGCACTTAGCGTAATGGATATCGTTGTAGAGAATCGAATCGCTGACCCAGGTTCAAATCCAAATAAGTCTGTTTGCGTTTCACTTTGCGTTAATGCTTTGGGGAAAGTCATGAATCCATTTGTCCAAAAAGTAGAGTTGACTGTTTTCTTTACTCTTTGTTAGTCTTGGAGTCAGTAAAACCCTGAATTCAAACCGACTTTACTCTGCTTAAAAAATTGCCTCACATCCTACCCGTGGCAGAGGGGCTGGGTAAATACATGTAAACTGTCACTTTAATAAGAGGTAAAAAAAAAAAACCCAACAGCAAATGACTTCCAATTTGCCGAGAAACGAGTTACTCGATCCACTGAACCCAACGACCTAACAAATTATATGGAACACGTATTCACCTATGCAAGTCCTCCAGTGCCCTGATTTTCTAGAATAGAGTGTTTCAAACTAGGTTCCGTGGAACTCTTGTGTTCCTCATTTCCACAGCACAGTTTTTGTTTGTAGGTAGATTTTAAGAGACAAACCATTCCAATTTCGAAATAAAATGTTATATTTTATTGGTGCAAGAAATCAATATGTGTCAATTAGAACAGAATTCAGTAATGAGTTTTTATTTAGAAAAAAAAAGGCTTTATTTAAAATCAAGACAAAATTTATGAATACAAACAAATATATTCATAATTTTTCATAAATTTCACATTTGCAAAAACGTATATCGTCCTTAAACGGGATGTGTCTGATTGTCATGGCAATTACACACCAAGACTTTCTGATTAATTCATTCTGGTTATAACACATAAGATTATATATTTCAATTAAGACATTTAGAAATTAAAATAACTGAATGAATGAGTTGAATAAATTATTTATTATTTTACGGAACTATTTTTTTTAACATACATGCATTAGTGTTGCAATGTGATTATATATTTTGAAAAACTGAAAATGTCCCATTGTGCTCATTCAATGGTCTTCGACTATACCCGATATTACCTATATATGTGTTGGAGCTTTAGGCTTTTGAGACCTTTATATTTTATGCGAATTAATCTGAACGAAGCCGGCTCGTATATATACATATATATATATATAAATGAGAAAAATATGTGGAAAAGGGGATAAACCAAAACACTGATAACGGGTTTAAAAAAGATATTTCGCCTTTAATTTTGAAATACTTCATTAGAATGATTTTATTCTAAAATAAATACGAAATATTGGTAAATTCGTTGTCAGTTTTTTGATTTATCCACTTGTCTACTCATGTTTTCTCATGTTGTTAGATTTACCAAAATCTACCATTTCTCCATATATATATATATATATATATATTAGGTTTCAAAATTTTTTGATCAGTCTCAGGATGTTCACACACACACACACACACGCACACACACACACACACACACACACACACACACACACACACACACACACACACACACACACACACGCGTGTATATAGAATTTGAATAGTATTGCACATAGATACCATATGTAGTCTTCTATAATACACAATATCACTTACTACACATATTTACTTTTAAATTTTTGACTTTTGACACGTTTAGATATGATTAATACTCAGTACGAAAGAGTGTTATATATATATATATATATATATATATATATATATATATATATATATATATATATATATACTCATCTCGTGCTATTAGCACGGATTTCCATAACTCTCTCCCACCATTCGACTCTATCAGCCATCGCTTCCAGTAGGTCATCCTGTGTCCGTACAGAGCTAATGTAGATAATTTCTAGTTGGTCATCCAATACTTGCACGTCTGTGTGAAGGGGTCTATAGGAGAACGTCACTTATGAGATCGTTCTTACTTCTCCAGCAATGTCCCGCATGCCTTTTCCGTTTATTTGGATGAAAAATCCATATATATATATATATATATATATATATATATATATATATATATATAATCTTTCCAAAATATTTTCACTTAGTCTCAGTTGTAGTTGGGTAAATAGGTACAGAATTGAATTTTTAAAATTCTGGATAATCTCAAAGCTAAAATTCCATCTAAAAAGTCGATTTCACATTGCGGAAGAGATATAAATAAACTACGAAGCCAATGATGTTATTCTCAAAATATGACCTTGTAAATTATTTACAAATCGGAAGGTACACAAGTATACGTGGTTGAGTTATGAAGTTGATTACTGAAGTAGTCTAACGGGATATTTATTTCTTTATCAGTTAAGTTCGTCATTATCTCAAATTAATTCATTATTTACACAAATATTAAGCTTCTTAAAGGAGCTCAGATATCATAAACAGTGAAAGACCGGCATTTTCTCTCTCCCTATCACAAACTTGATGCATTTATCAATATTAATTCATTTAAAAGATTAAACAAAGAAATAAAGTTTTGTTTTTTGTCAGAGTTAATATTGTTAAAAGCTTTCCATAGAAATCGTCGAACAATTTGATGATGATACCGTCTGAAACAATGAAGTTCTGAGGCAAACTAAGCTAATTCTAGAATCACAAAGAACAATCTGATAAATCAAGTGAATGGGGTTCGTTGGTTCCCACTTTCTTGATTTATCAGATTGTATCTTACCCTTACGGAAATAAGGACTTTACATTGAACTGGCCTGATGTTGGTTGTTTGGTTGTTTAGGTTTTATGGCATATCAACCGTTGTAGCTTATTTAATGTCAAATCCATTTTTATACAAATAATCAATTCTATTTCAAACAATTCAATTTAGCATAAATACACTGTTTAATTGTCAAAAACATTTCTATTTCAAGCTATTCAATTCGATCAAACAGTTCTAATTCAACCAATTCAGTTTAGTATAAGTATAGACTTGGTTTACACTCAGTTAAATGTCAAAACAGTTCTATTTTAAACATTTAAGTTTAGCGTAAGTGCAGTTTCAATGTCAAAAACAGTTCTATTTCAAGTAATTAAGTTCAGCATAAGTACGCGGTTTAGTTCTCTTTGACCTATAGATAGGGCCCTAACTATAGGTCAAAGTGAACCTGGGAGCGATGGCAATGAAAGCGTGCTCCGCATTCCCCAAATCTCCAGCATCACAGGAACCTCACCATCAGATAGTTTTGTGTCATATCAGGACACTCGTTGGGGGGGGGTCTTACCCCTCTGCAGATAAGCAATCGATGTATTCTACAGCCCCTGCCGACAGGGCAATAAACTAGCTAGAATAGGGGTCACTGGTGTGATTTCTTGAAAAAAATGAATTAAAGATCTTAGTTCACATAACTCAGCAGCAGTATCTCATCAACTAAAAGCGATGTCAGCATACTCAAAATAAAGACGTGAAAGTCAATCAATTATATGTAAAACTAATCCTTCGATGATATAAAACGGGTTTTCTTTCAGGCTATGTCTGTGTCAGTACTACTATATATTTGCACTCCGTGGACTCTAAATAAAAAAAGGAACTTAGGGAAGAAAATAGATGGGATCTACACAAGAATGTTAAATGCTTTTTTGGACAATTTCTGGATGCCGCACCACACAAAGCAGCATCTGTACAGACACTTGCCCTCTATCTCACAAACCATGCAAAACGAACGAAACATGCTGGGCACTGCGGAAGAAGTAAGGACGAATTCATAAGCGACGTTCTAATATGAATTCCCACTCATGGATACACCAGTGCTGGCCAACTAGCAAAGAACTTAGCTGTAGGTAAAAGGAAGATCTGGCGGGAAATAAAGGGATTTCAAATCACGGCTGCTTTCAAAATGTATCTCGTTTTAGAAAGGTTTCTTAATCTTTAGTAAGATTGCTTCAAGAATTTGCATTTTTTCTTTGATTATTTTTTCTAATGTAATATGGAAGATTTTTAAGTCAGAATTTTTCGGTATTTGGAGGGGCACGAATGTTTTTATGGTTTTTTAAGACGGAACTAGACGTTATAGTCAGCCCAATGTAGTACCTACATAAGCCTTATTACAAAAAAAAAAGCAAGAAAACTCAAATGAAACAAACAATAACTCCAAATTCTTTTTTGTGAATTCTCTTCCCGCTCGTTCTTTCTTCCTACTCTTTAAATAAATGCATATTACTCGTCATCGTGTTTGGTATTTCAAATGTTCGTTCCCTTAAAGATGGTTACAGCTGGAGCTGATATGGCTTGGGAAAAATATGGTGGCGTTTTTAATTCATAGAATCCAGATGTCAAATAGCTATTTTTAAATCACATCTTTTTATAAATATCTAAAACTGAACAATCAGCTGAAATTTTTTAAGGTTACTGTCAGTTTTACGTTGATTTATTTTTCGTCAAATGTATCGCCTGACGATCGATATAATGATGTACTGTTGGTATTAAAACAATTTTAATCTGGGTTCATATTCGATTCTGTAGTTTGTAGAAAACTCAACATAAGTTATTTACCTTTATTTTATATTGCAAATTGTGTGTATATATATATATATATATATATATATATATATATATATATATATATATATATATATATATATATATATATATATAACTGGCCCGAGGAAAGTGTGTATTACTTATTCAGGATCCTATATAATTGTATGTACTATAACGAATGGATATTTTATGTACCTTTCAATCAAGATAAAGATGGAGAAAGCAGCGTATTAATATGCACCCTCATCAAAGTTAGAGCATAGAGCTGCAGCACCATTTGTGACTGTCGACAGGTACCTGTCAAATTTCAAGATCTTGCTACGGAACATTCAGCTTCGGATGAAAAATACATATTGATGAGGACACGTTAGTTAAAAAATCATACAACTTTCAAAGACATTTACTCTCAAAAATAAAACTAAACAGTCAAAGACATGTTCCAAGGAAAAATACAACACACTTTATTCCGGGTCAGTCTTAAAAAGTGTGAATTGTGATGGTTTTTTTTAGAGTCAATGAAGGAATGATCCTATTGTTTCATGAATTATATCCCACACCCAATAAGGAGGGGTCGATGTTGACTGTTCAGAAATTTAACCTCCTTACTTGTCCTCATCCGATCACAGCTTGACTATTTTAAGTATCCCTGACTCTCATGTGACAATTTCTCGCTCGTACTGAGTGGGTTCTTGTGGTTGGCCCGGTTTATCAGGTTACATTGTCAACATATTTACTGGAAGTGGAGGGAAGGCGACCACTTCATTTCAACACACACACACACACACACACACACACACACACACACACACATATATATATATATATATATATATATATATATATATATATATATATATATATATATCCCAACAACATGGCTTTTATACGACACAAAGTCGGATTAAGATTGGAATACACATGCTTTTAAATTCTGTGTTTTCTTTCTCCTAAACTGGTTGCACTTCCAAGGCTAAAAAACTGATCTTTCTTAACCTTTACCCATAATTAGGGGCAAAGAGATGGATTCAAGCCTTTTCCAAGAGCACTGGCATCAAATCACAGTTACATGAAAAGATGAAACTAAAACGAAAAACTATTTATAGATATGTATGTATGAATGTACGCACACACACACAAATATATATAAATATATATAATTATTCTATTATAAAAATTGATTTTCCATGATTTGTAATTAATGCAAGTATTACTAAGAGTCTTGACTTAGTTTATATATAGTGTAAATGCATAACTAAAAATTTTACAGGAGGAATTCATTGGGAGAAAGAAGAAAAGAATTAGTGGTCAATAATTATGATAAACATTACAAATAGAATAGGAATCTTTCATATATTATGAAAATTTATCGCTATTGTTCACCATCCTGGAAACAGTACAGAAAATCTTGAACTGACGCTAATTTCAGTCGGTTCGTCATGAGCTGTTGCATGTTTGGAAATTGTGATAACGGATGTGGGTCTTGATTTTAGGATCCGGATATAAGCCCAAAGACTTCAATTAGTTGTAAGTTGTACCAGAGAAATATTGTAATATAACGACAGAGTGAAAATTGATGGACCACGATGGCGAGGCATACTCCTTCTTTACAAAAATTTGGATCTCATAACTTTATTTATCTCGTAAGAGTCGTAACTGGCGTAAGTGTGTAAGAGAGAGAGAGAGACAGTGAGAGAGAAAGAGATGGAAGATTGCAATATTGACCGATTTCTTCTTGGCTACGCTGTGCTTTCATATTCCAAGCCCCACTTAAAACTTCTTCTGCTTCTTGGCTAGGGGAAGAGCACTACCCACTTCTGGTTACTTGCATACCGTGACTCCCAGCCTCAGTGTGTGATAAACTTGATTTTTTAAATTCATTGGAGTTTGTGTTTTGAACTTTTGAGCTCTCGTTTCTTTTTTCATCATCAATACTATTTCATCCTTTTGACTAGGGTTATATTTTTAAGTGGGTTATATAATATTTGCGGTATTTCGGTGGTTGTGGTACGAATGGAACAGATGATTGTCAATATAGTCAATGTGTTTGGGTCAATGAATGTGGTTAACTGAGATTTGCATAGAATGGCATCAATTGCACTGAAGTCCACTCCCCTTTCACACTCGCTAATAAAACATTTGAGCCTTGCGATTTATTGTAAATTAAAGTTCTCATTTGCGACAAATGAAATTTGGTCAAGAGGAATGAATTCATTTGTTAGAGATGTGTGCGAACATTTGCAATATTTATCTATCTATCTATCTATCTATCTATCTATCTCAATCCTTATTCATGTATCTATCAATCAATCTATTTCTGTTCATATCACTCAATCTATCTCTCTGCTGCAGTCCGTTCGTATCTTGGTCTCCCTCTGTATGTATTTCAGTCTGTTCATATTTATCAATATTTCTCTTTTTCTGTCAATCTCTTTCCATTATTTAACAATCTATCTAAGTGTTTAAGTAATATATATATATATATATATATATATATATATATATATATATATATATATATATATATAAAGTATTGCTTCTAGGCAGGAAATACATAATACACTTAAATCAATATTTATATATATATATATATATATATATATATATATATATATATATATATATATATATCGTAATAACTTATTGGTCGAATTTTGATAAGTCTTGTAAATTTTGAGTTGTCGCCAAGAATGTTTTGCCTTGTTGTTAGATATTGAGCTAACAACACACCCAACACATATAGATATAAAAGCAACAAAACTAGAGTGAGAGTGACATAGAAGATGGGTGAGAGAAACACAATTGTTTTTCAGTACCAAAACGTCAGAAGCAGTTTTCAAGTCCTTTGAAGCAACAAACGGAACATTCATTTCTCATATTAAAAAAAAAACAAAAAACAAATACAAAACATCCCCACCCCAATACAATAAAAAATGCTATACTGTAATTGATCTTCAGTATCCTGGAGATTGGTGTGCTGCTTTGGGGAAAAAGTAAATAGACTGGCTCTTTTCCAGGTCACTGTTGAAGTGAAAGGAATGGTTGTGATGCCACAAAATCAGATTGGGATAGCGAGGGTTGGTTACATTGGTGGATGTGGCTAAACTTACATGTTATTGACGCTTATTATAATTGTATTCTTATTAGACAATTATGTAAACATTTGTAGTTCCTCCCCTGACCTCAATAACGGTGGTTACTCGTTAAAGCACGGAGTCAAGGAGGTATTGCATAACTATTTCTCTTTGACGCTGCCTATGAATGAGTTGCGTATGTTAGGTGTAGCTATTGGCTATTTACTGAGGTTTACAGCGTGCTCTATACCTGTTCAAAAAATTTAAACGTCGCCAACGCAGGAACCAACAGATTGCCTGTAAGGCAGACAAGCGTTCCTAGCATGAATTCATGTCACTCATGCACGAAAGCTGATGGTGTTGTATTTTAGTAATGAACCATCCTCATGGAGAAACAGGATGACTATGAAGTTATGCAAATGAGCTTATTTTTGTATGCTTCACCTATCAAAACAAATACCAGTTCCACTTATATATTTTTTCTTTGCAAACTCTAGCAAGACACACCAAACAAAATATTAAAAATTTACACAGGCTCCTGTTGACTGACTGGTTTCGGTTTATTTCTTTCATGGCATATCAACCTTCGTGTTTTATTAAATGCCAAAACTATCCTTGTACAAAAACAGTAGTGGTACTATTTAACCCATAGCCGGGGGAATAAGAGTATTCAATACCTTTCCTAAGAGTATTAACTCGAAAGTGAAAGCAAAACACCACTGGAGTTTGAACTCGCCAGCTAAGATGTCGTAGTCCAACATGTTTACCATTACGCTGACTAACTAGATCAATAGTCTCATTCTATTTCATTCACACATTAACTGGGCGGTTTGCCAGATAGCGCCTGAAAGTTAACTCGTTTGAGACGACATCTGTTCTCAACTGTCCAATGACCGTTTTCTATTCCATGTGGGCCGCCATTATTGTTGTTATAGTGGTTCTTTATATTACCCTTGTTGGTCGATGGTAACTAAGGACTAGGGAATGCAGTGTGCACGTTTACTAATTGGATGAGTGGCACCAGCTTTGAATTGGGATGTGACTTGATGTAATAGATTCTCTTTCTTGGGTACTTAACAGGTCATCAGATTCCGGCATAGTCAGCATTGTTATATAAATTGCATGCGCCTCTAGTTTTCACCTTTGAAAAACAAACAAACAAACAATCGCTTAATCATTTGATATCACGCAGAAAGTTTTTCCTATATTTTGGATCGAACAATTATTCATCAGTCAACGGTGTAGAAGTTTGTTTACAGCGTGCAGCTGCTACAGCTACACTACCACTACACTATCACTTCCACATCCAGGACAAGATTGTTTCCTTTTCACTTAACACAAAGGCGCTTAGGAAAAAGATAAACCCTTCTACCCAGCTTCGGGTAAATAATAGGGCTGACTGAGTTCTTTAGCAACCTGTCATGAAGGACACCGGCTCATTGGACTAATAGATAGAGTGTTTGCCAATGGCCTTGGAGACCAGGGTTCAATCCCAGGTAGAGTTATACCAAAGACTAAAAAATGGTACTTGATGCCTCCTTGCTTAAAACTCAGTATTTTTAGGTACGTATCAACGGTAAAGTGGAGCAATCCATGGAAAGGAGTAGCACCCTTCCCTACACCTCCGTGTAGTAGCTATTGAAAAAAGAAGCCTTCGGGTCGCCCTTGACTACGGTCGTCAGCTTTATCTACTTACTCCGCCCAAAATTGACCTTGTGTCACATCCTGCTCGTGACGGAGGGGTTAGGTAAAAAAATAGACACAGGCACAATTAATTCCACGCAACTAAGTAACATTTTTTTTAAAAATGTATGTTGGCCACAAACTTTTATTTCCTTTAGAATTCAAACCAGCTTTACTCCGCTTAAAATTGGCCTGGTGTCACAGCCTGTTCGTGACGGAAGAGTTGGGTAAATGCTTGCATTCTAACTAGGACATATATTGGTTTCTGGTTTCTATTTATATGCTCGTGTCTGTGAGGTCTGTGTCTGCGTGTTTCTGGATATTGAGTGGTTGTGTACACGTTTGTTGTGAAAAACCACAACAGACAATATGGTTTGTCATAAATTATAATTAATATTAAATCAAAATTAGTGCGTATTAGCTTTTCTGTTCAAGATTGGTATTAAAACAAAATAAAATTAAACTAATTAGAAAAATCTTATTCCCAACATTCACTAATTTTAATGAACAATCTAAATAAAATGTATTCCTAACAACATTTCACTTCATACACAATGGAAATACTTTCAGATCTTTCAATTCAGTTTAAATAACGGTTATAAGACCAATTTCGAATGTTTTTTGTTCCCACAATTTAAAAATATAATAAAATATGCTACAAGGACAACCTTACAGATTATCTTAATGTTTTTCAGTATTTTTCTTAAAACTGAAAATTTCCACAAATCATCATCCGATTAGGTTCGTAAAGGGTCAAACGAAATAATAATTAGCTAAACATCACACCAAACTTGTTTTTACATCATATTTTCCTTCCTTTTTATGTTTGTATATGCATGTACATATGTGTGTGTGTATGTTGCTGTAAAGATTTAATCGGTGAATTCTTCATAACACCAACTTTTTTGCATGCTGCTAAATATATATTTAGTCAGTAATTATTTCAGAAATGTTTCATTAAAAATATCAGACAAGTTAGCTTTACTCTTTCTATTGTTATACCTTTTATGTTTCTTCTAATTGCCAGCACCTTCCACAGTATTATTTCAATGCTCAATACTGTCATGATCTATACAATCTTAAACTTCACTTATACTATGTAGCACAAATTTTGTTTCTGAATTTTCTATTTCTTAATTGCTTACATTATGAAAGTAAAGAAAATGGTTCAAATTTTCCTTTTGTGCCCTGGAGATTAAACTTTGTTCGATGTAAAAACAACCGAATTCCCATATTTTTTTTTTTTATTTACCTAAGGTTTGAATAAAACAACATAAGAATCAAAATTTATTTATATAAAAATCATGCAAAAATCAACAAAAAACATTTAATAAGTTCTCGAAAATTATCTATCAGCCACTCAGCGCTGAATCTACCCGGAATATTTGGGAAACAATAGGTTAATTTGAATATTTCGTTAGCCAGATCAAAAAAGCAAACATTTAAGAAAGAATAGGTATTTTCCGTAGATTTTATGCAGAAATAATTGGGAAATAATACTTTCTTTCTAAGAGCCAGTAAAAGTAAAAACGTTGTTGCTTAATGTTATTGTGTATCTTTACGAGGATATGCTGAAAAGTTCCCGGCCAAGCCAAGATAACTTATGAAACTATGTTCCAAGTATGGAATAGCGGGATGAATATTTGGAATAGCATAAACGGTGGATGATTCTGGCTCTTCATCGTAGAGTTGAGAACTTTTCGGGATTTCCTCGTATTTTGTGTTGGAAATTGATATATTCAAGGGTGTCACTTTTTTTTAACAAGTACGTGGTTATCCCAACAATCAGATCATTAGTTTAATTGCACAATATGGCATATTTTCTTTGTGTGTGCGTTATTTTTAAATTGTACGTCTTGCAGAAGTATAGAAAAAGCCATTATTCCTTTCAAACTTTGTTTTTTTGCCCTGCATAATGAAGTTTAGAAATTAACCTATTTTCTATAGAAAAACGGGCAAAATTGCACATTTTCATTTACATAAAGTCTGAATAAAGCAACATATAAATCAAAATTTACATTTATTTATGCTAAAGTAATATATAAAAGTTCAATAAATTCTGGAAAATTCGCTATCAGCTATGCAGCAGTGATACTACCAGGAATGTTTTGGGGGAAAATGGATGAAATTGAAAATTTGAAAAGAAATATGTCTTTCCCCTATACTTTATGCAGAAGCAACTGGGAAAGGAACAAGAAAAACTAAAAAAAAAAAAATATGTATATATTGCGTAGTTTTATCGCATTAATAGAGGGAAATTATAATGTAATTTATCAAACAATGAGTCAATGTTGATGAATATTTGGAATAGCATATCCTCATCATCATGTCGCGCTGCCAACACGGATCTCTCTGACCCTCTCTCGCCACTTTCTCTATCATCCATCGCTCCCAAGGGGTCTTCCAGGCTATACCCTGTATCGGCATAGACCTGTTGTATATAGGTTCTTGCTGGTCATCCTGCCATGTGAAGGGGTCCACAGGAGTATATCATTTATGCGTTCTTCCTTACTTCTCCAGCAGTTTCCTGCATGTGTGGTTTCTGGATCATTTCTTTTTTGCCATCGCTCCCAGGTCCACTGAAGCCCGGAGTGGTAACACCAGACAGGGCCCTATTTATTGGTCAAATAGGACTAAACTGCGTACTTAAGCTAAACCGAATTGCTTGAAACAGAAATGTTTTTGATGTTGAAATTGTAATATGTTAAACTGAATTGTTCGAAATAGAACTGTTTTGACATTTGATTGTGTGTAAACAAAAACTACCCTTATTTTAAAGTAAAGTAAAAAGAAAAAAGTTTTTGATCTTAAAACTGTACTTGCCCTTAACTGAATTGTTTGAAATAGAACTGTTTTGATATTAAGTGTGTAGACAAAATCTATACTTATACTAAACTGAATTGGTTTAATTAGAACTGTTTGACTTAAGTGAATGGCTTGAAATAGAAATGTTTTTGACAATTAAACTGTGTACTCATGCTAAACTGAATTGTTTGAAATAGAACTGATTATTTGTATAAAAATGGATTTGGCATTAAATAACCTAAATGTGTTGAAATGCCATAAAACACACCCAACCAATCAACCAACCATCAGAGATTGAATGTCTCAGGATTGAACTGAAAAGGAAGATCTTTTCCTCATTCACAAAATTCATATATGTATAAATTGTCAAGTAATTAAGGAAGGAATTATAGACAAATATTTTAACCTCACAGATTCAAGCATTTTTAGAAATTTATAACTTTACATCTATATTGTGTTGCGTGTTGTCTTGTCTCTATCAGGCCTTTAAGGCATTTTAAAAATGTCTCTTTCTAAATTGTAAGGTATTTTATTGATTGAGGGTTGTTTTGCTTTAATAAGAATTGCCTCAAGAAATTGAGGTCTTTTATTTTGCAGAGAATATTAGTAATTACGACGATTAGCCGAAGGATGTTTGTTTATTGGAGCTCTGTTTGAGTCTTATGTGTTTCTGTAGTATACTTTGACCGAATAGGCTAATTTATGGGAAAGATTACGGAGCTAATATGAAATGTTTTATTTAAAATATAATTTATATATTGTATATATACAACTTGCTTTATCTGTTTTCAAAGCATGTTCACTGTGCAGACAGACAGACAGACAGGTGGAAGTGCTCATGGTGTAACGGTTATCGTTGGCGGAAATGGAATCGACGACTCGAGTTCAAATCCTGGACGTGGCTCTCGGTAATTCACTTCGTGCTTATGCATTTGAGAAAGAGATGAATCTCTCTGTTCTCTCACCCTAGCTATGGGTAAATAGAATGGCAGACTGGGTTCTTTAGCTTTGCTTTGACAACCAGTCTAGAAGTAAAAATGAATTTAAAATCAGGGGCTGGTCGTCATTTTGTCTGTCATTCCGCCTGCCATAAAGATCAAATGCCAACATCCGTACTCCTTATAGATGAGAGATCATTTCATTGAACTTACCAAAAGTCTACTGCATAGAAAGTCAGTATCATAAATATGAATATGTAGCAAACGAATATAAGTTTACTTATTCACGCAATTTAACTTTTGGTTCCAGTTGTTAATTCAACTGAATTGAACATTAATCTTGGGCAGATACGGATCAAATTCAGTTATTAACGAAGTATCGTTGTACAAAATTTATTCTTCGCTCACGAAGCCTAGGAATTTTGAATTGAACACATTTGTAATTGTTTTCAGGACTAATATTCTCAAGTTCTCACTGTATATATTTACATGTGTAGTGACTTCCAATTCTTTGCAGAAGAAGGCTATCTTCTTGATCACTAAAAGTACCCGTTAAAAGCGCTGGACTACGGAATCGTTGTAAGCGAGTTCGAACTCTAATCCATGTTACGTTCACTTTCGGACAAATACCCTTGGGAAAGGTATGAACCCCCTTATCATCCTAGCTATCGGTTAAATAGTATCACTACTGTTCTTGTAAAACGATGGCTTTGGCATTAAATAACCTCCAAAGATTGGTATGCCATTAAACAAAGAAAAAGAACTAAGAGTACACGTGAGAGCGCATTTGACTCCACAGACCAAGTATATCATTGCACGCCCAATTGCATGAGTGAGAAAAGAATTAACTGGCTTTTCCATTGACATCATACTCCCGTGCACTCACGTATTACTTTAAACCTGCTGTAGACCCACATAATTTGACACAAGTTCTCTGAGGTGGCTGCTAAAAGACTTTTGTAAAATGAGTTTTCGATAGATAGCTGTCATGAGATCTCATATCACGAAGAAATTTGGCTGAGGACAAATACCTGATTACTGATATAACAAACATGTTCAAGATGTAAAGTGTCCGGGACTGTGTTCAAGTCCTGCTTCCGAAGTGATCATTCAAACTGGAGTGTTCGATTCTCCGAGCTTCAAACGCATTACAGCTTTCGGTGATCATATTCTTACAAGTTGATCGATTAACTGTAATCTGCTCCCACTCTTCAGTTTCTACACTGAGAGCCCTGAGGTTGTTTTTCACAAAATTTTTAAAGCGTTTCTTAGGTTTATGCCGTGGACGTCTAACATGTTGCAATTCTCCTTAGAACAGCTGTTTTGATAGCCTAATGTATTCTATCTTGATAAGATGCCCAGCTCAACACATCTGATTGCGTTGGAGAAGCATCTCAATACTGGAGCGAGAGAACAGACTGGAGTTCGAACTACGATGTTACTGTCGACCACGTTAGCAACTACGCAACGGGGACTGCTCCTATATATATATATATATATGTGTGTGTGTGTTTGTGTGTGTGTGTGTGTGTGTGTGTGTATCTGTGTGTGTTAGGATGGCGTCGACGTAGATTCAATGGTGCTTGGTAACTCACATTTATTTGGCTCTGTGAAATGAATATTTAATGATCACACGGGCTTAAAACTGCCGACAGTTACCACGCGCCTTTGACTCTGTATCTAAGCTATTCTAACATATAGGCAAGCTCTTATATTGAGCACTCTTTATTTATAAATTTACCAAAATTTATTATCAATATATATATATATATATATATATATATATATATATAAAAGTGCAACCCAGCAAAATGGTTTATTATAACGACATGCATATTAAAGCAATATTCTTATAATTCCCAAAGATAGAGAATACAACAATTTCCATTTCGTGAACGCGTAGTGACTTTTAGCGGTCAGCATTAGCGTTGAATGTTAGCTTTTAATCAAGCAGATTCGTGATGTAACATATAACTATGAAATTTTAATAAAAATCTTTCATCCTCTCTGGACCGCGGTTAGAGTTCTTTGATTGCCTAATATATATATATATATATATATATATATATATATATATCAATGCTATTCTATCAAAGCTTTTAACAGAATGGAAATAAATTTATTATCCTAATGTGTCCTAATATTTTTTTTCATCAATGCTCTTAACAGGATGTAAATAGATTTATTATCCTAATGTGACCGAATATTATTTTTTTCTTGAAATAATATATATATATATATATATATATATATATATATATATATATATATATATATATATAATATTACTTGAATTTAACAAATTTAAAAAGCACACTACTGCTGGAAAATGTAAGACTGTGTAGTGTGAAGACTGTAAATGAAGATGTCTTATTTTCTTTTAGTCATCACTAGTTTTATTTACTCTGCGAGGTCTGTTCATGCTTGGCTATTTATGTTAGGGGGTGGGGCATTATTTTGGGATGTGCCAAAGAATATATTGATTGATGCGTGCTTGACTGTGTACACAGGTGCATCTATAGGTGGAGACCAGCTTCTGAGATCATATCTTGGCAAATGTCTTTTATCTGGTCACCATTCAGGCAGGAATTTAATTGGTATTACGACTGGCAGGGGAATTATCCAAATCTCCACTTTCTTTCTTTCTTTCTTTCTTCCCTTTTTTACTTCCTTCTCTGTTTTCTTTCCTTTCTTGACTTTCTTTCTTTTCCTTATTTTCCTCCTCTTTTTCATTTCTTTCTTTCTTTCTTTCTTTCTTTCTTTCTTTCTTTCAATTAGTCTGTCTTACCTTCCATCTTCCCCAGTCTTATTTGTCACCCTTACGTTCAATGTCTCCTTGTCCTCGCGGTGATGACCCAAAATATTCAAAGTTAGGCCTTGTGGATTTCCCACCATACTGTACTTCTCCAGGGCACTTCTCACGTTCGGGTCAAAACCTGATGTCTGACGCGTTCAAAGATGGAAAATTTCGGTGGAACTCGACAATTTCTAGAAATTACCCAAATATGTGTGACGAACACAAACTTGTACCATATTCCCCATCGTATGGCGTTTGATAATCACACCCTAACATTTCTTCCTTACTTTCTTCCTTTTTTCAGGTTTTACAATACTATTCGTTTTTCTTTCTTTCTTTTTTACTACCCAAGAAATATGTAACATTCTCAAAGAGTGCTCGATCACATATGAAAACAGAATTGCCATGTTCTCGAAAAAGACCCAAATTTGCCATAACGTTTTCCTCTAAAATCTTGATCATCTGAATAACAGCTATCCCCTGCTAGGGGACAGTAGAAATCTTATGTTTAAAGAGAACAGGCCTGACATATTTTTCTTCTATTCTAGTCCATGAACCAAAATATCAGCATCGACTTTCTTGATGACCAAATTTTATCCTTAAAGTAATTTAGGATTGACTCTTAAGCAAACAATTTAAAAGAATATTGAAAATATTTATGACTCGACAAATGAAAAATTTATACACAGACAAAAATGTATTAGTAAAGTATTTAGGGTTTCTTCACTTAAAAAAATTTCACGTCTTATGAATACCACTCTCATTATATACCTTGCCTTTTAGTCTTACGAAAGTAAATAAGATAAAAACTTATTATATATATATATATATATATATATAACAAAACCCATTTCTGCCCCACCTCTAAATACAGAAAAATTTTAATTAAAAACACTTCCACATTACACAAAGAAAAAACAAACGAAAACACCAAATTCTTGAAGCTTTCAATATAAAAATTATCAACCTTTCCTAAAATAAGATCAACTTCTAATATAGTTGCCACATTCTAAAATGCCTATCACACTTTTCCCACAAATTCCACCTCTTGCTTCCGATAAAATTCTAATTTTTCGTGAATTTCTCGCCAATTTGTTCTTCCACCGAATTTTTTATAAATGTATTTATATACATTTATAAAAAAATCGTCATTGCATTTGTCCGTTCATTACTCGCTCCTCTGAAGAGGGCTTCAGTTGGGGTTAGAAGTCCTTGCTATACAGACACTATCTTTCAAATTTATTCAATCCAAAAGTTTAACAACTTGTCCGAAGACTTGAATGGATAGGGACAGAATAAGCAGACACGAAATTTCTATCCTATTTTCTCTCCTTCTCTCTCTCTCTCTCTCTCTCTCTCACACACACACACACACACATACATATATATATATATATATTTCATTTTCTTAATAATCGCCTAGTTTTGACTTTTTGTTTGTATTTTCTTGATAATTTTAAACATTATTAGCTTTTCTTTAGAATAATATCAATTGCTATTTTAATTCCTGGAATTTATTCAGAAATGAATAAGATTATTTTTGAAGCGTTTTTATTTTAGATTATAACTATTAGTTCATTATCCCTCTCTTCATTTCATAGCTAATGCATTGAATTTAAGAAAATTGAAGAAATAATTTAATAAATCTGCGTCGAAAAATATTCATATTTCTTATAAAGACAAATTCTCATGTGATTTCCATCGTTAAAAAGATTTTGAAAAGTAACAACTTAATCTTGCAGAAAGTTTTCCCCGAATAGTACAATGAAAAATGCATTGTAACTAAAATATATTTCTTTAAATTTGGAATGTTTTAATTTGCATTTTTAATTTAAACATACCATAGAGCCTTTTGCATTCTGAAAAAATTACTAAACATTGATATATATATATATATATATATATATATATATATATATATATATATAATTTTCTAAATTACTTTTATTGAAAAAAGATTTTAAAAACGCAAAATTTTTGAATGTCTGTTTTCTTAGCAACAAGATGAAACTTTTGTTAGATCTTGTTTGTTTTCTTTGTTTTAATTGTACATCTAACTTTGAGGGTTATTTGATGCCAAAGCCATCATTGTAGAAGAATAATAATGGTAGTATTTAACCCATATCTGGGAGGGGGGGGGGGCAAGCGGTTCATATCTTTCCCAAAAGTAGTATACCGAAAGTGAAAGTAATAGTGCGATTGATGTTCGAACTCACTTACCCTGATATCGTAGTTCAGCACGTTAGCCATTGAGACATTGTGAACTCCCTCCTCTACTTTGAAAGAGAATTTACTGAATGTCGCTTTGAAAGTAAAATGAATAAATGAAATAAATCAATTCAGAAAACATATTTTTGAATACATTTCTTAAAATGCTGTTTATATGTGAAGTTATTCCCTCTTACTTGACAACACCGGATAGCCGTTTTAGCATATATATATATATATATATATATATATATATATTTGGACCAAAACATATCGTCTGACTTCATGTGTTCACATGAATTCAGCTGAGCTAGTTTAAGGATTCCCTGTTGCAGTATGCCACTTCTATATACATACTTCGAAGGACACGGTGAAAACTAGTCGCTATTTTTATTATCTTTTTCCAGGTCGAAATGACCGAAATTTCTTTTCGCACTTCATATAAATTCTCTTGCACGTGTATATCTAACAGGTTGCAAGTGCCCTCTGTTTTCTTCAAGTAATAAATCATTTTTTTGGTGTGTGGGGGAGAGTACGCCATTAAGATCTAAAATTTTTTCTCATCTCTCCTTCCTGTTCAATTTAATTTTATTATGTTTTTGTTTTTTTTATTCATTTCATCTGCTCTCTTTCTCTGTCTTTCACTCCCTTGCTCGCTTTTATTCAATCATTTCTCTCATGTCTCAAACCATTTGTTTGTGTCCTTCATTCGCTCTTTCAATACCGACTATTAATCTCTCTGATATTTTCTCCACCTCCCAATTTTCTCTACCGCTTTTATATTCTATCCTTACATCTCCACCTAAAACCACACTGACATTCCTTCATTATCCTCTCTATCCCTTGTCAACAGCCCACTACATTCGTCTGTCAACGACTTCTCTCTTCTCTCTTTCCTCATCCCGGTAGCAGATTTACGAGTCTTGCCACAGCCATTCATTCATCGATATCCGCCCACAGTTCGATTATCCATTCGACCAAACAGCCCTTACCCCAACCTTCTTCACGTCTCAATGCTCAGCGGAAGCCGGTAGGTGGGTAATGTTCATTCAGGGCAGAGCGCCTGGCGCTTAACCGGCGAAATTTATCTGGTCTTTTCAAAAGAACATGTGGGAAGAGAGATGGTTGTACGGAAATCACCACTTCTAATCAATTATATATATATATATATATATATATATATATATATATATATATATATATATATATATATAGTTGGGAAATCAATTATTCTTAAATCAGAAAAAGTGCTCAAAAAGTGGCCAGTAGTCCGAGATAAAACCAAAAATAAATATTTTCTTACCTCAAGTCAGCTGCATGATATTAAGCTTCATGATTTTAAAAAATACTATCATCAGATGAAACGTCTTATTTCGTTGATCTTAAAGAAAATAATATTTAGATTAAACAATTAATTGTGGTCAAACAATAGATGGTTATTTTGTGCTTCTAATAGTGAAATAAACAAATAGTTATAAAACTTTTTTCTTAAATCAGAAAAGTGCTGAAATACTGGCCTGTAGAGCAAGATAAAACTGATAATAAATAAATATTTTCTCGCTTCCGCATGTCAGTATGATGATTAGAAATTTCATGGATTTCTAAAATATATGTGACTGAGAAAACCAGTTAAAAATTACAAGGTTAATTATTAGATATACTGACTGAAATATAAATAATAGGGCAGACTGGGTTCATTCACCTTGGTATGACTACTAGTTTAGGAAAAAGAAAAAATCTTAATTCAAATCTGTTATACTACGTTTAAAGAATTGATTTTCTATAACATCCAACTCGTTTGGAGGGGTTGGTAAATAGATACATAAATGAAGTATTTCCAGTGTGTACATTTTTATGATTTAACACGCTAAATCCAGTTTATAACAAAGTAAATGATTATTTCACGTTGGTTGGTTGGTTGGGTTTTATGGCATTTGCAGGTTATTTAATATCTAATCCATTTTTATACGAAAATCAGTTCTATTTCAAACAATTTAGTTTAGCATGAGCACACAGTTTAATTGTCAAAAACATTTCTATTTAAGGCTATTCAGTTTAGTCAAACAGTTCTCATTCAACCTATTCAGTTTTGTATAATTATATATTTTGTTTACACACAGTAAAATGTCAAAACAGTACTATATTAAACAATTCAGTTTAGCTTAAGTACAATTTCAATGTCAAAAACATTTCCATTTCAAACAATTCAGTTTAGCATAAGTACGCAATTTAAATCTAAGTACTCAGTTTAATTGTCAAAATTATTTTTATTTGAAGCTATTCAGTTTAGTCAAACAGTTCTAATTCAAACAATTCAGTTTAGCATAAGTATGCAGTTTAGTCCTATTTAACCCATAAATAGGGCTCTATCCGGTGCTACCACTCCGGGCCACAATGGACCAAGAAGCGATGGCAATGAAGGGATACTCTGCATTCCCCAAAGCTCCAACATAACTGGAAACTCACCATCAGATTGTTTAGTGTCATATCTAGGACACTCGTTGGGCGGGTCTAACCCCTCTGCAGAGGTGCAGTCGGTGTATTCTACAGCCCCAGCCAACAGGGCAATTTACTTTGGAGAGGAGAAATTATCCAGTATGTATACACTAATCCCTTCCTCAACGGGCAGGATGTAGGACAAGGCAATTTAAAACGGGGTTTAAATTCAGAATCTTCTGGTTGTCAAAACAAGTTGAAAGAACCCAGTCTGCTTTACTATTCGCTTATAGTTGACTTGAGGAAAATGGATTCATATTTTCCCTAGAGCATGAGTGCATAATTAAAAGGGAATAGTTTTAACCAGGATTTGAACTCATGTCACCAATTCCATTTCCTTAAAAAGATAACTATTACTCGCGCAGGGCATCTATCATAATTCTCAAACCCATCCAAAAGTCTTGTCTACATGCCGAGGATACAGCTAAAAATCACATTTGGAAAGGAAGAATAAACAGAGAAGATATTTTGTATTTGGTTTTGATTTATAAAAATCGATTGACTAGTTGATTTAGTAATTACGCAATGCACCTTACTTACATGCAAAAGTCTCTCTCTCTCACTATATATATAAGATATTACACACACTAATGTACTCGCACGAACACGCATATATCTATATATATATGTGTGTGTGCGTGTGCGTGTATGTGCGCGCGCATGCGTGTGTGTGTAGACATGGTACAACAAAAATAGAGAAATTTTGTTGTTGCAATGGTTATCATATTTATCAACCCCTCCTCTCGGGCAGGATATGACACAATGTCAATTAATTTAACAGATTTGAATTCTGAGTTTTCCTTCTCCTAGACTAGTTGCCTTACCAAGGCTGAAGAACCTAGTCTGCCCTACTTTTGCCCATAGCTGGAGGGAGAATAATTGGATTCATACCTTTCCCAAGGGTATTAGTGTTATGTGAAATGCAATCAATCTCGTCCAGGATTTGAACTCGTGTCATCAAAATTAAACCGATGAGTTATGGCTATATAAAAACAAATTAATTTAAGTTTACTATGTAGTTGATGCCGAAAACATAAATCGAACTACTATCGTATATAAGTACACGCATACGCATAGATATATAGGTAGAGTGTGTGTGTGTGTGTGTGTGTGTGTGAGAGAGAGAGAGAGAGAGAGTTAAATATATACGAACAGACTGGCAGATAGATAGATAGATAGATGAGTTATTGCAATATAAAAAGAAATTAATTTAAATATACTTACAAGCCCACTGGCCTAGTACGTAGAGTGTTCGGCAATGGCCCGGGAGGCTAGTGTTCGATATCAGATCGAGTCTAACCAAAGACTTATACTTGATACCTCTTTGCTTAACACTCAATATTATAAAGTGCGTATCTAGGGTAAAGTGGAGCAATCTAGGGAATGGAGTAGTGCCCTCCCCTACACCTAGGTGTTGTAGCTATTGAAAAGGGAGCCTTAGGGTCGCCCTCGACTACGGTCTCCAACTTATGTAGTTGCTGGCTAAAAACTAAACCGAATTAATTATATATATACTTTTTAGATACATACACAATATATTTCAAATATAAAATACGATAATAAAACGGGATAAAAACTTAGAACGTTGTTGATCTTCAAAAAAGCTAGTTTTCAACACGCCTAAAGTTTGTAAGAGTCTTTTAGGAATATGCACCGTTTTTATATTTTGAGTACCTGACTTACATGTTTGACATATGTGTTAAGTAATCTACAAAAGTTAGAGGCGTTAAATACTAACTCACTAGAGGATTGACAACTTGAACCCTGAGTCCTGAATTTTTATCCCGTTTTATTATTTTATATATATATAAATATTCATGGTTCATTTAATACCAAAGAACAGCAGTGATATTATTAAATAAATAGCTTGCTGGATAAGAGAATTCATACCTTTCCCAAACGGGAACTTAGTAGCGTGACTGGATTTCGAAACTCACTTGCTTCGGGGCAGTTGTCCAGCACGTTACCTATTATGCCACGGGGACTTCCTACCACTGCATAATATTTGTAAAAGTTTTGTAAAGCCAAAATTGCAAAAATATAAATATGTACTCGCCCTAAGTTTGAAAAAAATGAAACTCAGAAATAAGCATAAAATGTCACTTAATAATGTGGCATTTTATTGTATAAAAAAGGATAAAACAAAAAATAATCATTAGCATATATGGTCAGAATGAACCTTTAGTTTTCACGGTCAATTGAATTGATATATTTTTAAATTTTCATAATAAAATCACTTTCATATTCACTGGCTTGATTATCATTTCTTGTAATATATCCAGCTATGTAAAAGAGAGCCTTTTTTATTTCACCCGAAACAGATGGTTCTAAATTTTCCAGATTGTCAAATATTTCTGAACCTTCCTAACAAAGTTTATCATCACAGGATTTACATTGGTGACTTATCTTAACATCAAAAGATTCAATATTTCCATTTTGATTTAAAAGTAAAGATGACTGCTTATTATGCAGCTTTTCTATACACAGTTGGACATTTATAAAATAGGAACCACCTTATCCTTGACGAAGTGAACTAAATATTTTTCTAATGGATTAGCTGTAAATTTTCCAAGTAGCACATGTTTATGGCTTGCTGCTAAAAGGTGTTGACATAAACTCACAATTCCATAACAAGTATGATATATCGTAGTGGCAATGTGTTCAGATGATTGTTTTATACGATTACCTTGACTGCCAACCATATCAAGATCCATTTGACCAAACTCAATGGTAAAATCATGTCACCTGTCATTCGAAGATAAAGATGAGAGTATCATTCTTATTCGCACTTATTTCTGAGTGAGAAGTGAATTATATATTTTCTTCTAAAAACACGATGAGGCAAGGAGAAACTTATAGTCTTTCTATTGGCTTTCACGCATTGGAAATTTAATTTTAATTTGAAAGTTTAACTGGTCTTTCAGATTCAAAACGATATAACAATTTAAGAAGAGTCTATTTTGCAACTCCATTATTATCAAAGATTAGTTTTCCTGTCTTTCCTCTAAACCAAAGATTGCGAATATTTTTCAGCTGATGAACATAATGAAAAGCAAATATTTACTATCTTCTGTTAACTAAGGTTTTTCAATGAATGATGGATATAACTAAAAAAATTAGATTCACTTGATTGACATCACTTATTCCAGCCTTTATATCAGCTGGTACAGAGGTTATGGCCTGAACTGTTAACTTGGTTTGTTCAAAGAAAAACGATAATGTTAATTCTGAAATCAGAATCAATCTTGTAAGAAATTTTGGACTCGTGTACAACATATCAACATAATGTCAATTGCTGTCTGAACAAGTTGAGATGGATTGTCAACTGATTAAGCAAATAGTTGTTTGCTATATTATAACATTTTTTTAAAAATATACTTCATCATAGAGAATTAAGCACCCTTTTTAACTGGCATTAAGAGTTGTAAATACTGATTGCAAAAAAGATTTTCCATTACGTTTTGATACATTTTATGTCATACTTCTAAGAAGCATGAGATAATGATAATCGTTATCAAAAATTTTGTCTTAATCTATTATATAATCACTATGATTTTACATAGCACTCAAAAGCGCGAATTACTATATCTGAGATACATTTCATTTCACCCATTTTGGGGGCTATTGCTGAAAAGTGATGACTAAAGACATCCTTCTTTTGATCAAAAGCCATAAAATTTAAACAACGGATAATATCTTCCAATACTGATATCAACGGCATTTATATAGTTTTTGGACAGGCTGCTAATATAAAACTTGAATCCAGAATGAAATATACAAAACCGCAATTTTTTATGAATTCTCAGTTTAATACCATCGATAACTTTTGATGACTGACCAAGAAAAATATTTTAATTCAAAAATGCTACAAATAGAGACACTTTTTTGTTGCTACAAGTAGAGCACTTTCTTTCAAATTTGTAAAATGAATATTGTCTAATACTAAAATAGCATTGATTTTATCATCAATTTGATTTCGAGCAGTAGAGGATATTTTTTTTTACAACAAAGTGTGTTGGTATTTGAATTTTTGGCTCACTTGGTCATACAAATGGTGGATTTCGGGGGCAAATTTTCCATAAACTTCTACGGCATCAAAATTTATTGGCCAATGTAGTTGACAAATAACTGTATTCTTTGCAACATTCAGATTGCCATTTGAAACTGATTTTCTGATATTCTTTTCATCTCACAGAGAATTTTGTCTTGCTGACTTCTGTAATTTGTTTACAAGACACAACACTTCGGGGACATTGCTGAAAGCGAGGTAATATTTTGAATGATAGATTAAGCTTTTTAGACGCAATTTTTTCTTGTTTTACTTTAGGGGTAACTTATCAAACCAAATTAGTTATACTCTTAATCCCGAATTTTACCTCCCCCGAAGCAAATAGCAGAAAACGGAAATTTTAGAGTGCTGCCTTAAATTAAAGAATCCACTTTTTAAATTGACTTTTTTGTAAATTTATTTTGAGGTATTTTGTAAACAAACGTTTTCAAAATATTAAATAATCTTTTAATCAATTATCGAGTTTATTAAGCATCTAAATTTCAGGCACTTGTCAACAAAAGATCAGCCATAGCCTAGCTATCTCCCAGAATGCTCCTCTTTCAGGCAATAAACCCACTTCAAATCAAATGAAGAGTGGGGGTTTGCCTGAAGTACCCACAAGGAGAGAAGACTTTGATTACTTTTAAGTCACTGCCGCTTGGTGGGGTAATTTTCAACACTGGACTTTAGATAAATAAATGAATAAATAAATACTTTATAACCAAGGAAAATCACTGAGCAGCATTTTTTCGAATCAAATATATTTTACTTTATAATATGACATTAATTTACGCAGAAACATTCTTAAATGGATTTTTCATTAATTTTATAGTAAGAATATGACATTATAGTCTATTTTACGCTTTAATGGAAAAGTTTTTTTTAAAAAAAGTCTATTAAACATTAATATGTGTTTATCTTACTTTAAAGAAAAACGCAACTAATAAAAATATGATTCTTTGAATGCATTTGTTCCTCATGAATAACAACAGAGAAAGAAATATTAAGGTAACTTTGTAAACAAAAGTAAATTCATTTTTAATAAATTTCAAGGTATGAAAACCAGCGTAGAAAAAGGTCTTCGAAAAGATGTACGTCTGTTAAAAACTAGACATTATCTTTATGTAATATTATTTATTAAGTGTAATTTTTCCTTCTTTAATTTTGATAAATCATGGCAATTCACTAAAGAACCAAAAATATGGTAAGAATGAATCATACTTTTTAACTTTTAGAAACAACTATAAAGCGTGTAAAAAAAGGATTTATTTTTAAAGCGTAACTGTTTGCAATCTTTTTAAAGAACAGTGAATAAAATTTTAAATTAAAAATATTGAATAATAATCTTAAACGTTTTATGGAAAAATGTTGAGTCTGTCAGTTAGTATTAAGCTAACATTATTACTATACTTTTTACCATACTTTTTAAAAAGACACTGAAAAATGACTAATTTTGTTTAAACTCACAGCGTTGTGGCAATGCTGAAATAAATATTGAATTAAATATTCAAAATCTAATCATCATTATATATCATTCAAATTATGTAAAAACATTCTTTAAATTTTTTTATTCATTTTGTAATTCAAAATATTTCTTGTGCTTCTATTTTACGTTTAATGGTAGATCTAAACTAACCTAAAATAGTTAAATGTTTATGATAAAAACACAAATTACATATGAATAAATTGAGTTTTATGCGTGTATAATTCTTATGAGTTACAATATCAAAGAAAAATATATGAATAACTTCATAATACTTGACCAATAAAAGCATTTCATTTTGATATTACTTAAATTTCGCAGTAAAAGGAACAAACGTGTAAAAAAGCCATCAGCAGAGTTCCTTGAGTGGTGAAAGGATGAGCAAGCGAGTACTTCGTGAGTTAGAGTCTTATAGGATATCCCATTTATACGACCTTGTGTTAAATATAAACAAAAGGCTTTGTGGTAAATTATTAAAATAACTTTTGGAAAATTCAAAACTCATGGAAGAAGCGAAGCTCTTTTTTTGGAGAATAATATAAATAAACTTAAAGTAAAAATGTTGAACAAACTTAAAGGGTAAAATATTCAATAAACTTTAATTTAGAAATGTTATATAGGAAGCTTAAAATTCAAAGTAACAAGAAGACCGAGATTCTTACGTTACATTTTTGCATAATGAATGACTCAAAAGTTTGTATTTATAATCAACTTGAAAAATAATTTATGCATTTTTCCAACCCCACCGCATGAGTAGGATATGACACAAGGTCAATTTTTGAGCGGAGTTTAATAAGTTTGAATTCAAAGTTTTCCCTTCTAGATTGGTTGCCATATCAAATTTAAAGGACGCAGTTTTCCCTACTCTTTACCCCAAGCAGGAGAGAGAATAGTTGAATTCATTCTTTTACCATGGGTATGAGTGCTATGTGAAATGTAAACAGCTTTGTACATGATTTGAACTCTGGTCACTGAGTCCATTTTCTACGACGGTATCTATTACCATTGAATCGTAAAAATAATAGAACAACTCAGAATAAGATATATAAATCTTATACTTCAATTAAAGAAAGGAAATGATATTTTAAATCAAAGGGAAAGTTTTGTTTAATTTCTTTAGTCAATAATACAGAACTCGAAAGCTCAAACGCAAACCGAAACTAGAATGCCACGTGACTGAAATAGGCCTTCTGTTACTTCTTTTCATAATGAATTGGCCTCTCATATAGAATGCTATGTTTTATATATTTAATAAACACCTTGGGGTTAAGTGAGGTTTGGGGGCAAAAAGATCGTTACCCACGGCGTTCCAGCAGTAAATTAAAATATCACCAGACTTTGTTGGTTTTCCGTCACATCGTGGGAATGTTAGAAGAAGGAATAGCCATTTCGTAAGATTCTTTGTTGTATTTACGACTTTCCAGTAAATGTAAACAATACCAGCAACGAAGCGTTACTTCAGTGATGTAAGACATGAATTTAACTGAACAGATGGCGCATCATCACTCTGAATAAAAAATAGAATTTTATTGAAATTCAGTAACAAATCAGCGTACCAAATCATTGATTCAATAATGTTAATTTGAATAATGTGACGATATAACAACGTCAAATTCGTTTAAAACTTCGAGACGACTTTCTACATAACACAGATGACTTCAGACTAACTAATAAATCCTGTGTTGTGTAGTGAAATCATGACACTTGTTTCTTCAAACAGTTAATGAACTCAGCATAAGATTTGTACCATTAACGACACTGAAACTCTTGAAATGGCTCTTCACTTTTTTCTGATGTGATTACGTAATTCTACTCACAGATCAAAAAAGTATAACATTTCCTTTTTCTAGTCTTTCAATTATGAGTCTTTCTTTCTATACACTTTCTCCTATCCATTTATCTTAATCATTGTTTAATCAACAGTTTTTTCTCCGTCATAAAGTCCCGATGATGGTTGAATAAAACCGAAACGATTTAACGTTGACATTACCATCATAAATCAATTCATCACATATGGAATACTTTGTTTCCAGTTTTCTTTATATATATATATATATATATATATATATATATATATATATATATATATATATATATGTATGTATGTATACGAGTTTGTATTTGTTGGGAACGCGTTTGACGCAATTGGTATAATTGAAGAAAATGGAATAACTGAACCTAGGTCAGATTCTGGACGAAGCCGTTTCGGTTTCACTTCGAGCATAGGAAGGTATTAATCCACAGCTTCTCCTCAACTTCCAGATACCCAGATATGTATAAATAGTAGAGCAGGTTGGGTTTGAAAACCAGTCTCAGACAATTAAAACTCTGAATCTAAAGCAGCTGAACTCCACTTAAAAATTGACCTTGTCAAATCGTAACGGTGGGGTTCCTTACTCTACGAATGTGATAGACGACCTGGAACATATAATATCCTATTTCCGTAATTGTTCATATTAAAACTCAAAGGCCATTCTGATTTGCTACGATGGTGATTGATTTTATTTGCTCCGTTGGATTAGATAAATTAGTGCATCTGGTCAGTGTATTTTTTCCTTAAATGGTTGGCATTAAAGTAATCTATCTATCTATCTATCTATCTATCTATCTATCTATCTATCTATCATTTGCAACCATGAAACTAATAGTTACAAATTAAATAATGTGAGATTACAATTATTATAGTTTATACATATATATATATAGATAGATAGATAGAGAGAGAGAGAGGGAGAGTATGAACAAAAACATCATATATACACACACACACACACACACACACACACACACACACACACACACACACACACATATATATATATATATATATATATATATATATATCAAAAAATCAAATTAAAAAGCGTCTGATAAAGGAAAACAATATAACGCATCCAGCAGAGCAGTTTACAATCTAAAAGGAAATAAGAACTGTTGTATCATTAATTTCGTTTGTCTTCAAGTGAACAAAAGACACAAATCATCCGATGAAACTTGCTTTCAAAGTCAGGAATCAATAGTAAGAAGGTGAGATCTTAATTCCTTTTATATTTCTACACACACACACACATACACACGCGCATATATATATATATATATATATATGTGTGTGTGTGTGTGTGTGTGTGTGTGTGTGTGTGTGTGTGTGTGGTTAAAAGTTTTTCATGCAAACATATCTTATTGAATATAATGGGCAAGGAACATTTTAATGTTTTATTCAACTGTTTTTGTTTCCTTACGCCGGAACGTAAAGAAAGACAAAAGAAAATTTGAATAAAGAATTAATATGACGTTCTTTGTTGGTCATTTTAATTAAGAATTTTTTTCACACACACACACACACACACACACACACACACACACACACACACACACGTATATATATAATGTTAATAGGGAATAATTATGTCATATGATATTGAATTATTAACTGAATTTAATCCAAAATCCTTGAAAAATGTTTTATTCTATTAGATTAATTACTGTATTCATAAGGAACGTGATTATGTTAAAAATAAGTATTTGTTGATAAAAGTAAATGCTTCTTTCAGTTTCCCTCCGCAAACTTCTTGATTTACCTACGAGTGTGTTAAAAAAAAGGGTAAAAAATTAAAACATTCTACCAAAAGAGTTTTCTTTTTCTTTTGAGTCATTGAGCTTGTCAATTCTGTGTTGATAGTAACTTGACTTGTCCATTTTTGGCCATATTGGATCTCGTAGAATCATCATAAATACTTCTTACTCTTCCAGTATATTGAAACATTACTCAATAATTTGGGGTCAATCAATGCTATTCCTCTCGAGTCACCAGGGTCGCTTAATATTTTGTTCATTTACTGAGGATTCGTATTTATACAGATTGCTTTCTTTTCTGTCTTTTTTATCGACAGGAAAACAAAAAAAACAAACTTTTTATTTGCTTCCTTTGTGATATCGAAAGGAAACTAAATTAAGAATCTCGATTCCGAATTTGAACGCACATTTGTTTTTCTAGATATATTCACTTACCTATATACAATACCATGCAAAAGAATATGATATTTTAATCATTTTCGATGATCATTCATACCTTTCTCTTTTATTTAGAACCACTGCTACCATATATGATAATTTGACTGGGCCAATCTATCATCTGTAGAAAAAGGGATGCGAAAGAAGCACTTATAAGCTAGCAATTAGTCTTTTAATTAAAAAGTGGCTGACAGTTTTTAACAGTACTATATTGGTATTAACATACGTACAAAGATGTTTTTGCCGAGATCAAGAAGGTGAACGTATTTAGATTGGAAAATACCAAGCTCACCTGCTACTTTTTGAGTGCTACACACCGTATTTGCATCTATATTTTGAAGCACCAAGTCAGAATCCACGGTTTTAAGTGTACCTGACCTTTCCTGGTCGTCTAGGTTCTCACAACCCGAGCAAAGGTTCTACATCCATCTTGTTACTGAACAGTGATCAACTGCTTCTTCACTTTTCACACAAATGTTTTCTCTTAGTTCGAATTTGTTAAACATAAGTTTTTCAGTGCGGTTTTCAAATCACTCACTGAGTGAAGTAATGCACAGCTTGTCAACACACCAGCTAGCACGATACTTCTAACCACAGCTGATATGAACAACTGCTTGAAGTGCTTCGGCCAAATGATACATACGCCGTAAATTCTCACGTATTAAAATATAGCAAAACTTTTGATCCACTCGAGTATATTCAAGTCAAATACTATTTTGATAAGTAGTATATTTATTATGTTGAGAAATAAAGATGACGAAGGGAAATATCCAAATGACGATAAAATATGTTTCTTATATATTCAGACATATCATTTTTTTAATTTTTTGGTCAAGCTCTACTAACATTATTGTTAATAATTTTGATTAGTATAATCCTTAATCTTTTTAATCTTAGTTGGTTCTTTATCCTAACCTGCTTGAATTGTCACTTCAATAACATTGCAGGAGTGGCTTGTTGCCACTTCTTTCAGGCAACGACCCAACAACTTGGGGACAAGACAAGCAGACAAATTCTCGCATAACCGTTACTGAATTCTTATTTAAGGGTTTTGTCAAAATTCATTTTGTTATATAGTGGCTCTACCTCGTGACTTCCGGTATCTCGGAGGTATAAAAGACGTCGTGTTTCTTAAGCACGACGGTACTGAAAGATCTTGGTCAGTAGTAAGACCAACTTCAGACGTAACACTCACCGCGTGAGACATAATATTTGTTGGACTGTACCATTTCAGTTAATAAATAATTAACTCAATTTCACGGTGTCTCTTCCTTACAACACATTTTGATCCCTACACAATGATGCAAAACACAAAAGGTAAGACATCTGAAATTAAACTGTATCCAACCTTGTCTAAAACCCAAAGTAAAGTCTTTCTATATCTTCTATCATATCGTCTCATTGACGTGGCTTAGAATAAACTGACAGCATCATCTGCCGAGATGGTTATAAAACCCCCACGAAATGGAATATCCTTATATGATACTAAACTGCAACCAGTGGTGATGCTCCAGTTCTGGAGCTCTAGGGAGTATAGGGCACCCTTCCATTGCCATTACTCCCAGGTTAACTCTTACCCAGAGAGGTAGCACCTGTTAGGGCCCTATCTATGGGTCGAATAGATCTATTTGAAACTCATTCGTGTTAGATAGGAATGATTTATACTAAATAACTTTTTAAATTAATTGTGTAAATAATAGTGACTTGAAGCTATAATTGTTTCCTAAAGATTATCTTTGTTAGTAATTTAATCCATATTATTGGTTTGTTTTCTTTGTTTAATGGCTTATCAACTTTCGTGAGTTATTTAATGCCAAACACATTCTTGTTGAAAAACAGTAGTAGTATTATTTAACTAATATCTAGAGAGATAAGGAGTGCATATAATTGCTTGCAAATTATTGGTGTTAGATTGGAATACTTGAAACCACATAACTGTGCAAGCAAATGATCATTTTACTTTGAACAATATAATCGTATATAAATCATTCGTATTAAAAAGGAATACCTGAAACCTTACTGTTATGTGCAGATTATTTGTATTAGATTAGAATACTTGATATCATTTAATTGCGTGCAAACAAAGGATAAAAGACAAAAATATAGCAATTAAGAATGCTATGGAAAAGTGAAAATAAAGATATGATTACAATCAAACAATTACGAATTTTGACATGAATTAACCCATAAGGAGTTGATGTGTGGTTAAACAAATAAAAAATAAATTAACCTTCAATCCTATCAAGGAGCGCTCAGTGTTTTTTATTATTTGCCATATTTTTATTTACATAGTCTCGCCTGCCAATCAAAGTTTTATTTCCCCTGCTGGTGATGACATTGGCGTCATATATGTGATAAATTTCTGTACTCTGATTGGCCTAATACACCACATTATATATGAAGCAAGAATAATTAATAAACTTCCGGTGAGATACAAATTTATGTCCCCTTTTGCCTCACATAAGTTTAACAGGGATCTTATTCTTATTCCGATGTGCACTGTTCCTCGTTGCTCTAAAAGTGAAAGTCCGAGATAACCTACATTTTTAAAAGTAGAAATGGAAAAACGAAGGATGGTACTAATCAAAAGTATTAATAATAATGATCTTCGGACATGGTTGAGATACTTGATCTCACACATAAGCGTTCATCTGACCAATCGTTTTAGGACCCAGCAGTAATCACTCATCATTTGCAAGTTAAAGTAGCCAAGACATCTTGTTTATATATTACATATGTCATGGTGTAACCTCTTGATATATTCATGGCTTTCGATAAAAAAAAAGACCTGCTGGAGAAGGTGTGACGACAATGCAAGATGAAAGGCAATTTTTTTTTCAATCATTTCTTTATGTCATCGAATTTGAACAGATTAGTTGAATTATTAAAAGCCATAATGACAATAAGTAGAAAAATTATGCATATTAGAATTGCACTCTCTCTCTCTCTCTCTCTCTCTCTCTCTCTCTCTCTCTCTCTCTCTCTCTCTCTCTTGTTGGCAGGTGTGCTACACTGATTGTAAGCGTGGGTGATTAGTAGATTAAGTAGTCAATAAGTTAAAACCAGCTTTCAGCCTTTTTTTTATCAAATGATGAATTGCACCGTAACAGTAGAAATTATATTATGATATTGTTTATACCAAAATTAATCTAATTTTTTATACATGTGCTCTGTGTTGTAATATATGAAATGATAATGATCTTATTAACATTTCTGGTTACCAAATAGGATCGTTGATCAATTAAGCAACTAAGAATAATAAACCAAGGAAAGAAAGACCTACTACTTTTTCGTGCATTCTTCGGGTCAGAGAATCCTGGTTTCAGTTCACTTGAACTTGATCCATGAGACAATTTTTTATATCAATGTGCCACTATGCAAAGAATTATGGAAAGAAAGTTAGCCAACCCCCACCCAAATTTAATTCCAGCTACCGTGGTAGACTTCAGGACACAAGTAATCAAGCTGTAATTAGCTCTGAAAGTAATATGATAAATGTAAAGTCTAAGAGCTATAAAGTATAGGAGGAATAATTGCTTACAGATAAAATGTATCTAGTTTTATCACAGTTTTTTTCTATGGCGATTTCTGCTTCTAGTTACTTGAATCTTCAACCATTATACTCTCCACAAAGTTCTTTATGACAGTGAGATTGATTTGAAGGTGTGAAAAAACTTTGGATCTCTCTCTCAAGGATATCTAACAACTATTTAACAGTGTTAAATGCTGAATATTGGACGAAATCCTGAAGTGTTATAATAATTCTGATTGAGAATGAGTAAACTCAGTTTAATCTAAAATACGGTTTTTCCCTCGGGAGAAAAATCCAGGTTAGCCATTGTTATCAATTAATTCGTGTGCTTCCTTGATGAGCGAATAGCAGTAATGAACACAATCAATGGGGTAAATATATTAATATCTTAAGCTCAGCTTCCAAATAGCTGAGCCTTGAACAGGGTCACTATGCCATAACGCTGAAGACTAGAAAGAATTGAAACATAGGTTGATATTGGCAGCTTAAACTTTATGTGATGTGCCGCTTCTGACCGATTGCTTCATTTGACCGAAAGAATCGAGCCTAAAATCGGAATCAGAACGATATTATTGAGTATCAATGAAACAATATTGATTTTTGTATTCGAGTTTCATATGCTTATAGGAGGTTCGATTGATATGTATCCCATAAAACAAGTCTTAGAGAAGATAGAAGAACCAGAAGTCCATTTATATCCAACCGATGTCAGTTTATAATTATGATTTCCAATTATATATGGTCCAAAAATATGACTTCGCTATCTTTTTAGAAAGGTAAACACTTCTTACTTAATTGCAGTATCAATATTTCAAGACCAAATATATTTCAAAGTCACTTTAGAAGTTACCTCAAGTATCTGTTTGACCCATAGATTGTGACCCAAGCAAGAACCATAGACTCATAGTGGATCTGGAAGTAAGGGCAATGAAAAATGAACAATATATTTCCCAGAGATTCAGAATTGAAACCACAACATCGGACGCAATTTTGAGTCAGAGCCAGAACACATATAACATAGAAGAATCTACCAATTAATCAACTCTTGTATAAGGAGAATTACAACTTCATCACGCAAACTAGACGGAAAATTCTTACCATTTTCGACTGGATCACTTTCTTAATGGTTTCTGTCAATGCGGCAATCTTTCGTCGTAGTCTGCGTAATTTTGCCAGTTAAGAGACTCAAACTTATGCGTAGATTTTTTTTTCAGGACAAATCCCGTCAGTTGCATGTCTTGGCCGAAAGCGGACAAACTCCGAGACATGTGTCTACAAAGTAAAAAATAAAAAAATAAAAGAAAAGGAATCCGGGTATATACTTTCTGTTTCTTTTTTACTAAGTTCTTTAATCCTTCCCAGTCGGTGGAAGGGGCGTGCAATACTTCCCCAAAATTGTCTTATTCTTAATTATCCTAATCGCGGACGGCAGACGAAATTTCTAATCTAATCCTGTCCCACGGTCAGCGTTTACCTTTCATGTCTATGTTCTATTTGACAAAAATAAATAGGAGGTGACAGTAGAACTGGTACTACTTTTAGTTGTAGCTCATCTCTCTATCTTCCGATTGCCTTCTTGAATATATGGAGCACTTGTTTCCGAGAAAGAACCCCCACGCCGCTCGCGTGGATCCCCAAAAGTACTTTAATATTAGAATAAATGGTACTCTTGTCTACTAACCTCTGGCTGTTGTAATGTTAAAGGTCTCTGTTTATGACGGACATTATATTAAAAAAAAAAATTATTCTCATCGAGAAATCCCTTTCTTTCTATTTTATCGTCTTTACAGAACACTTCGTGTAATCACATGCATATACGTTATCTATGCCCACATGCAACAGTACAGATACGCTCATACCCAGAAGTATATACATATACATATGTGAGGAGGCGCTCGCAGTGTAATGGATATCGTCGTTGGAAGGGGACACGACGACCAGAGTTCAAGTCCTTGCCGACCCTATTTGCATTTTATATTGCGCTTATGCACTTGGCAAAGGTATGAATTCAACTATTCTCCCTCCAGATATGCATAAATAGTAGGGTAAACTGTGATCTTTAACATTGATATGATAACTGGTCTAGGAGAAGGAAAACTCTGAATACAAATCTGTTTAACCTTGTTTAAGATATAGACCTTTTATCGCATCCTATTCATGTAGAGGGGTTGTTTAATACATAAATACATGTAGCTCCTATTTGCACACATACACACAAAGATATGCTTGTACCTATAGTCATATGCGTTTATATAGTTGCACCTAAATAGTTGCACCTAGGAGAATTATGAAAATGTTACATCAACATTTTAAAATGGAGATGTGATGTGATTCTAGAAGAGAAACTCTGAAAGGAGAATCTCTGGAATATGCTTGAGGGATAAAGGTGCCATCTTAACCGTAAAGATAGTTTCAGCGTGTAATTTATGAAAATACCACATCGCCCATAAATAAGTTCTCCAAACTCTTTCATTGGTGCCAAAGTACTTCTACTTCAGAATGATCGATCCAATCTTACTGACAAGGATATCTAATAAACTGCCAAAGGCATTGTATCACAAAACCTTCATTTTATTCTTTAATGATGTCATTCTTCTGTTTGATTGCGAACTCCTTTACTTTAGTAAAGACAGTCTGGTTTCAAGAAGGTGAAGAAATGAATCATGTCAGTGATGGCAACTACTAATGAAATATTACTGAAAGATTCCAAAGCTTTATTCACAGCCAAAGAACATGTAGACCTGCATTACTCCTTAAATAACATATTTAAGATATGAATACAATAAAATCTGGTATATATATATATATATATATATATATATATATATATATATATATATATTTGAGTAAGATATGAGGTTTAATCGGACAGATATGTTGTATAGAGAAAACGGAAAGAAAAATACAGAAAATATTAATTAATTAATTAATTAGTTCCAGCTTAATTAGTTCCATTTAAAATTCTTGAATTCATAATCCCCACCAATAAGATGATAAAAACACTTTCTACCTGAAATTTTTGTAATTTCATATCTTAAACAATCCTGTCGAAACGCGTCGGTGGGACTAATTAAGGATGAACTAATTAATTAATAAATTTTTTCTCATCTATCTATCTATAAGTATTTTTCTTTCCATTTTCTTTATACAACAAATATATATATATATATATATATATATATATATATATAACAAATCACTGAATAAAGAGATACGAATTGAAATCAACGTGTATTTCCTACATGACTATTTTCACATTCTTTTTTATTTGGATTACTCTGTCTGTCTGTCCTTATAAATTTATGCATGTTTCTTTTCTTTGTGTGAGTGTCACATGTATTTTAGTCTTCACACTTGATTTTTCACCTCTAAATAATTATGATTGATTAGCCAATTTTCTCCTTTTTCAGTCTGGTGTTTGTGCACTACCCGTGAAGATTAAAGTAATGGACTTCCACTGTTCATAATTTGATATTTTTCAGTTATGCAAAATGCTCTGTTGCAGTTGCGTCCAACACTTTTTCTTACAGACGTTCTTCTTATTTGAATTTATCATATAAATACATGTATATATTTTCTTATTTTTGGACAGTTACATGTTCATTTTTTGGATACTGGGACTCATGTTTGTAGATTTTATAAATCTATCATTATTGATATCATTTTTCGTTTGTATAATGTTCCTTTAGAAATTATCAATCACGGTATCTTTGGCTTATATGGAAATTGATAAATTTTGGCGAGTACCTCATCTTGTAATAATGTTTAACAATTTAGTCCCACAGATTAACTGCTACTAATGGGAGTTTTGATTCACACTAGGTGTCCAATGATTGTGATCTACTGTCAAATATATGATATATCTATTTTTATGCTACCTCGTTGTGGTGTAAGGGTTAGAATATATATATATATATATATATATATATATATATATATATATTCATTATCATGTCGATTTTGCCTTGTGAGAACGTATTAGTCCAGTTAAAAATATGAATCGTGGGATATCAACACAGGTAATTTTCTTTTAGTAGTGAAGGCTTGAGTAGGACCAGTCACGCAATTTAGATGTGCTGATGTTATATAAATGGCACACTCATGTGCCAGAGATTTTCCTGAATAATATCCCTCAAGTTTTTGATGTATATCTTTTCCTTCCGCTCGTTTTTCCTTCCATAATGTTTTTTCTTGTCCTACCAGGGTTAGAAATCCCAGGCTATTCTAGTTTAGGATTACACACATCCGATATTGAGAAACTTCTTATACACAAAGAATTGAACTGCACACCTTTTTAGGATGTCAGGTTACATGAGCAGCTGTTTTTAGGGAAATTTATAAGGTGCTAAATGTTCGACACCTGAATCTTAGAAAACGTATGTTATACAAACCACCTTAAAACGCTTAGTGTAGATCTTGAAGACTGTGGGCAGGTGACGCTAAATCAACTAATTCGGAAAAAAAAGCGATCCACGATGGTTATAAAGCTTTTCAAGAACGGAGACTCCAACAGATCATCTTGAAGCGAGCAGTTCGGAGAGAGAACTTGGCCTTGGTTCCGGTCTCTTTTCAACCTGAACATGTTTGTAACATCAGCAGAAGTTTCTGTTTGTCCCAAGCTGACCATATAAGATCTCATGACAGTAAATTATCACAGGTTAACTTTATACAGGTCCTTCCTCAGCAATCTAAATATAATTCGTGTCTTTTTTTGTGACCAAGTATATAGGTCTACAGTAGGTTTTAAAAGCCATATGAGAGGGCATGCAAAATATATTTTTTAGCTTGTTACAAGGGTTTGCAAGCTTTAGCTCGAGGAATCCCATGCATGTCCGCTGGTGATCTTTATGGAATTAAAGAGATAGCCTTTTTCCGTAAAGAATTGACAGTTACTATATATATATATATATATATATATATATATATATATATATATATATATATATATATATATATATAGTAACAGTTATCGTAGGAAATAGATGCGGTAACCAGAGTTCAAATCCCAAACAAAATTGTCTGCATTTCACGTTGCACTATTACCCTCGTGTAAAATATGCATCCATATATTCTCCCTCCAGTTATGGGTAAATTGTAGGGCACGCTGAGATTTTTAACTTTGTTATGGCAACCAACCTAGGAGAAAGAAAACTTTGCATTCAGACCTGTCAATATCCGGATAAAATATTGATCTTGAGTCACATCTTGCTCATACGAAGGGATTGGTTATATAGATAATTTTTGCATTGGGATTGGTTATATAGATAATTTTTGCATTTCTATTTTTTGGTTTTTATCTTATTGCATATTTTTAGTGTTCACAATATGTTATAGATCTGATATATATATATATATATATATATATATATATATATATATATATATACATATATATATATATTTGGGTGGATTGACTCATCGAACAAGTTATGGTGTACTTTCATTAATTCATATCCTTTCAGCTTTCTCTTAAGTTCTTGCATTTAGTGGACAAGTAGCTCCCGTTAGAGGCGATAATGATAGAAAGTGGCTGTATCTAATGGAGGACATAGGATGTGCGTGAGGAAAGACTGAAAATACTAATAATCTAAGAGAAAGAGTGATAGAAATGTAGTTAAAAATGAAAAGTTCCGAGTGATAAAAATAACGCCAAAAGAGATGTAATGTATTAAAGTGAGAAAGGACTAAGTGCTTCTGGGAATTATCTGCACATGTACACAATACTGCTGTTATAAGCACACACACGCACACACACACATATATATATTTATATATATATATCCTTACTGTGCCAATTCCTTCGTGACATTTTTCCTTTACTAAAAGGAATATATATATTTTGGGCAAGGTCGTTTGTTTTTCCTTTCACACTAATGGTCTGTTCTGCCTCTAGCTTAATATAAATTGTAGGTGAGTCTGGGGTCATTTGCCATTGTTGGGCAACCAGTTCACGAGTAGGAAAACTTTGAATTCGAACTTGTAGCACTCTGTTTAAAGTTGATTTGGAGTCACATCCTGTTCGTCGCAGAGGGTTTGGATATATATATATATATATATATATATATATATATATAAATTTTATATAAATAAATATATATATGCATATGTATATATATATATATATATATATATATATATATATATATATATATATATATAATTTTTGTTAGTACAGTGAAAGAAGAAGAAAATACGAAATTTTTATAATTTCTGTGAATAGTTTTGGGATCTCGAAGGACTTAAAAACAATGACAGAATCAAAAAAATACTGGACACAATAAAAATCATTTAAAGCCAGACACAAATTAGAAAATAAAAAAAAGATACTCATCTATTCTATATTTGGGGAACACACAACACGTGAAGTCATAAAATGCATGAATAAAAGCTATGGAGTATGCAATATAATTATAGAAAAACATTCCTCTACATTCGAAAACCCAAAAAATCATTTATACAAAATAAAAACTTAAGCTGCAACTCAAAAAGCGTTGTTTTTTACGGAATCGACAGTAACAAATGTAAAAAAAAGTATACAAAGGGTCTACACAAGTTCTTAATATCTCTGCACAAAAGTAATATAAAGTTACCAGAAAACAAAAAGACTATGTTTCAAAACACCTACACGAATGCAGCAATGGATAATTTCAAATAATACCTATCCAGCAAAACTGACGGCTGCTCATTACTCCAAATAAAATTTTAAAAATCTTCATTGAAAAATTCAAAACCACATTAAAGAGAACATAACTATAGATTCACAGACATACACACACACACACACACACACACACACACACACACACACACACACACACACACACACACACACACACACACACAAAGAGAGGGAAAATAGTAGTCAGTTGAATTTTGTGGCTCATCAACTATCAGGCATCATTTAGGGGAAAAGAGAGATTAAGGAAAAAAACTCTTCACACACACACACACACACAATCAGTTAAGAAGAAAGATCAGTAAACTTTATGGAATATCAACTATCATAGATTATTTTGTGGGAAGAAGAGTAATAAAAAAAAACGAAAGTATATACTCGTACATGGACGCGAGTCCTCAAGTAGACATATATACACGTTGAATACACTCTTGTAAATAGAAAAATAAAAGAAGTGAAAAAGGAGAAAGTGAGAAATAACACCTGCAGAATCGTAAATTTGTCATGGATAATTAACTCGATCTGAAAATTCTCAGACACAAATCATGGAATCAAAAAGAACCACAGCCTTATCGAAACAGTTGTCATTATTTAACTCAAAGAGAACACCATCATCAACTATTATAACTTCCAGAAGAAAGTGAAACACTAAAAACACGTGATGAAGAAAAATAAATAACTTAAAGAATAAATCCTCTCGTGGACCTATTCAGTATATATATATATATATATATATATGTAAACGTAACTTTAAAAAATGACATTTCATAGCGAGATTTTATAACGGCAACAGACTTAAAATGCTTACTCATTGGTGTAGATATGCTATTATTTGGTTTAGTTACGTTGGTTTTGTGGCATATCAACAATTGTAGGTCATTTAATGTAATTTTTTATACATATATTAAATAGATGATTTCTAAACATATCTTGATATAACGTTTTTAAACAAGCCTGAGCTTTTTTGTTGTTGTTTACACAAAGTTAGCCGTTAGTTTACATACAGTTTTTGAACACAGGTAATGATCAAACAGTTCTATTTCAAGCAATTCAGTTTAGCATAAGTACACTGATTTTGTTTACACAGTGTTAAATGTAAGTAAGTAAAGTTGATGACCGTAGTCGAGAGCGACCAGGTTTCTTTTCAATAGTTACTACATAGAGGTGTAGGGGAGGGTGTTACTTTTTTCCCAGGACTGCTCCACTTTACCCTTGATATGTACCTTATAATGCTGAGTGTTAAGCAAGGAGATATCAAGTACCATTTTTGAGTATTTGGTTTGACTCAACTTGGGATTGAAGCTCGGTCTCTCGGGCCATTGGCTAACACTCTACCAGTTTAGCGTCATTACACAGTTTAAGTCTATTTGACCCATAGATAGGACCTTATCTGGTGCTACCATTCTGGGCCAGGGTCGATCTGGGGGCGATGGCAATGAAGGGGTGTGCCACATTCCCAAAAGCTTCGGCATTACTGGAGTCTCACCATGAGATTGTTTAGAGTCATATACAGGACACTCGTTGGTGGAGTCTTACGCCTCTCCAGAGATACAGTCGGTGTATTCCGCTGACCCAAATCACAGGGCCAAGATATGTTATTAAGGTATGTTATATGTCATTATATTCTATTATCTCATTATATATATATATATATTCTATTATCTCATTATATATATATATATATGTGTGTGTGTGTGTGTGTGTGTGTGTGTGTGTGTGTGTGTGTGTGTGTGTGTGTGTGTGTGTGTGTGTGTGTGTGAGAGGGGAATGAGTGTGTGTATGTGTATTTATCTAAGAGTGCGTGTGTATGTGAGTAGCAGTAAAACTTGTCCAGCAAAAAGTCAGTATGATATTCATCACAGCAATATACTTGAAATACGCTAAATTAAACAATAAAGCAATTTCCAAACCTATTAGTAACTGAATGATAATTTTCTAATGACTTTGCATTGAATGTCTATTTTTGATCATTCAAACCCTTGATATTACGTAAAAACGTTTGTCATGTGAATTAGAATCTTTTATTCCTTTCTAAACACAAGTATCAGTATGTTCGTCTACTATTGTTACAACAGGAAACTAACGAATCCACAGATCCTCGGGTATGTAACTAAATTGCTCATTGTGTTTGTATATATGAATATAACAATAAATCAGAAGCAAAAAACAAACAAGCTAATTCATATCGGAATTGGACAGCAAGTTTTTATAATTATTTCAACATATGTAACGAAAATTTGTTCAAAAAACTCTCAGGTTTTCCACTGAAGTGCCAGTAGTGTAAAATTATATACAAATATCTAAACACACACACACACACACACACACACACACATATATATATATATATATATATATATATATATATATATATATATATAAACGGACGCTCACACTTCAAAACAAATGTTCAGGACAACCCTGAATTGTTTCTCAAGGTTCATAATGAAGGCTAATTTTGCAATTAATGGTAAAGTTCAAAGTGAATTGCCTAAGAATAAGCAAGAGTTGTTTACTCATTTACACATTGCTTAGGAATCCCAACGCCCAAAATAATGATACAAGTTACTTAAAAGGATTGTTAGAATTTACTCTGCAGAAATAAATGCTCGTGGTGAATTCTTTGATGAAAAGAAGATATAAATTTGTTTCAATTAAAATCACCATTATTTTATATTCATTTTGATTTAAATTATTAAAAAAATTCCTTTTTGTTAAGTTTAGAGAAAAAAAATCAATGTGTACGTGTGCGTGTGGGAGTGTGTGGGTGTGACTGTGTGTGTATGCATGGGTCTGAATACTGTTGATTAATTCCTTAGAAAAAATAAGAAATGAATCAATCCTCACATAATGATTACAAGAGATTATTTACGATAATCCAGCTATATTACTGGTACGTTTACTCTTAAGCAAAATGGAACTCAAATTCAACGTGGATATTTTATTTCCATCCATATAAATACCTACCTACCTAACTACATACATGCATACACACAGCGACGAAGTGTAATTGGCGTGAGGGTTATCGTCATAAGAAATGAAATTGGTGACTCAAGTTCAAAACCTGGACGAAGCTGTTTGCGTTTCATTTCGTGTTAATGCCCTTCTGAAAGACATGAATCCATCTGTTGTCATTGTTGTAAACAGTAGAGTATACTGGTTTTTTTAGCCTTTATATCAGTATAATGTGCAGCCGTCAGTTTTGTGGTCAACCAATATAGGATGTGTATATGACGGATATATATATATATATATATAAACATGGCAGTTTACTCCGTAAAATTTTGTTGTTGATTACTGCATTACGGTTGTCCCACAATATATATATATATATATATATATATAGTGGCGGCCATAATGTTCAGACCGGCATAGTTTCGTCTGAAAAGGTAGGTATTACTTTTTATCTAAGTTGTTTTAGATTCTATAATTTTCACAGACAATAAATACGATATTAATGGTTATTCTGTGAAATTTTAGTGTTATTTGAGATAATAATAAAAAAGTATTGAATGATTTAGTAAAAAAACAAAACCCAGGTCGGCCAAACAACTTAGATAAACATTTACACCTACTTTTTCTGACGAAACTATGCCATTCTGAACATTATGGCCGCCACTGTATATATATATATATATATATATATATATATATATATATATATATATATAATAAAATAGAAAGAGAGAGCGAGAGAATTATCTTTCAGAAAGTAAATAATGAAGTTCGGTACTTTCGTCTTTTTTAGCACCAAGAGGTATTTGCATGCTTCTAAAATACTTTTTAACCTTCTACTACCATTTTGTCTATTGTTAAATGTGCTAATACATAAGTCACTCAAATTTTCTTTGGTCTAATTATTATTAAAACTGCTACAATTCATTTCTTTAAACTACTGCTACTTGAACTTTTTCATTTACAGATTATGGCTGCTACAAATGCAACTATTACTAATACCTGTTTACCTCCATTACGTCTGTTTCGTTTTCGACAGAATTTTTTTTCGATTTATTTCTTGTTATTCAACTCCTGCTCTGGTTTGTAATTTTACTTTCATATTTTAATACAAGCTAGGTTATTCAATATTAGCAAGGAAACAAAGAAAAGAGAAAAAACATGTTTTTATTACATTCCCATTTATAAATTTTAGAAAGTTTCAAGAGATACACTTATACGAATATAAATCTAAATACGCAAAAAATAGTTTAAAATACAGAAAAATTCTTTTAATTTCTAAGAGTCTCTTTGCATTGAATCTAACTTTTTTTTGTTTATTTTTAGTCTTTTATTTAGACTACTTTTTTCATTACTGATGAATATCCAATATATAATCTGCTGCACATGGACCTGACATCGTTTGTTCACTCATTTATGAATTAAAACAAAATTTCTTTTACTTCATATCAAAGTCTTCGTATCATGCCGTTTAGACTGAATGGCACATTTTACTATTTGATGACCTCCAGTGACCTCAAATGATGTCTGTGGTCAATATCACATAATATAATTTCTTAAATTATTATTTATATTCTATTCATTATTTTCTTTTCAAATTTAGTTGCTTCTTGTAATTATATTCTTGGTGAGCTGAATATTAACTGAAATATCCAAATCAGCCATATTTAACATTACATAATTACTAGTCATAGACACTGATTCACTCGGGAGATAAAAGTTGATTTGGTTTAGTTTGGCACAAGGCCATGTGAATAGAGCACTTAGTGGGAATTGATCTTACTATTTATGTCTATTCGCCTGACTTATCATTTGAATATGAATTTTCAAGTATTGGGCACATAATTTACTTAAAATTCACCGCAGTGTGTTAGCATAATTTGGAACAAGACCAGATGTATGGAGCACCGAATGAGAATCGAATTACTGACCATGATTCTCAAGCCTAGCTTGCTAACCATAATACAATGCAAGAGGCCCTACAAAACTAAAATGTAGCTTAGAATTGGCACAAGGTCACAAATACGGAGCATCTAGTGAGAATCAAATTCACTGCTAAGTTGTTATTGGTCAGTAAGACTCGCTTGTTAACCATTACATCATGATAATTATTCTGGTTTGGTTCCTTTGTTTAATGGCATGTCAAATTTTTTGGTTGTTTAATACCAAACCTACCCTTGTAGAAGGATAGTAGTGGTGTTATTCAACCCATGGCTGTGGGGCACTATGATGAGGTTTCATAGATAGTTAAAATATATCTAAAAATTTTATTTATAAGGAAATTTTCTAAATAGCTACAAGGGGAATAATGATTAAAACGTTCATGTTCTTCACCCAGAGCAAGATATTAAGTTAATATCTCTGCAAAATAGCAAGGCTGAAATATTTTCTCTTTAACATTTATACTTAAACTGACACAAACACAAAAGCACAAACTACTGCAGTATAGTAATATATGAAAAATTAATTGATGAACTCACTTACACTTAATTGAATTAATGTCCAGAAGATATATATATGTGATGAATTTATTATGATGTAAAGTCAACGTTAAAACGTTTCGGTTTTGATAAATCTTTATCAGGACTTTAAGGTGGGGAAAAATGTTGCTTTCAATAAAAGCATCCATTGTTGTTCAAATAACATTTTCACCATCATAAAGTCCTGATGGTTTATTAAAACCGAAACGTTCAAACGTTGACTTTACACCATGATAAATTCATCAAATTTGGAATACCTTATTTTTCTATTTTCTTCATAAAGTAAGATTTATTTCCATAATGTACTTCCATACACACACACACACACATACACACACACATATATATATATATATATATGCATGTGTGTGTGTGTGTGTGTGTGTGTGTGTGATGTAATTTGTAAACTTTATTGATAAAAATGCTCAATATCAGTTAGAGAGCATATGTAGATATCATTGGCATACCAAAAAATCGGATGATGGCATAAGCGAGAAAAAACTTACTTTCACTAAAGGTTGTTGATTCTTTGCCTACGCTATTCTAACTAACATATTACATATTATATATATATATATATATATATATATATATATATATATATATATATATAAAGTAAAGTTTGTGACCTTAATCGAAGGCTCCCTTTTCAATAGCTACTACACCGATGTGTAGGGGAGGGTGATACCCCATTTCCATGGTTGCTTCACTTTACCTTTGATCCTGACCTTATTGTACTAGGTGGTAAGTAAAGCGGCATCAAGTACCATTTTTTGAGTCTTTGGTATGACTCGACCTGAGATTGAACTCCTGTCTCCCGGACCATTGGTGAACACTCAATTCATTAGGCCAACATAAATGCCACCCCATCATGAACATAAAATTATCATTCTGTCACAAATTTGACAGGAACTCGCTTTACTCTTTATTTTCCATGTTAGAATATATATGATTTTGTATACTATAATTTATTTATGTTAAGTCAGTACTTGACTTACCACAGTGACACAAAGTAGAACAAAATTGAATACAAGACAAGGAATGGGTAGGGACGGTAATCAAATAGCAATTGGTAGGGACGGTAATCAAATAGGTAGCAATTGGTAGGGACGGTAATCAAATAGGTAGCAATTGGTAGGGACGGTAATCAAATAGCAATGGGTAGGGACGGTAATCAAATAGCAATTGTGTGAGAGACTAAAATTTGGCCCCGCTAACAGAAGGCACAAATCAGAATCTGACCAAGAAAATGAGACATACAATTTTTCAGAGATTCTGAGATACAAACCAATCACTCAATCTCAACCAGAAGAAGAAACAAAAAAGAAAAAAAACGTGTCCTCTAAGTAGATTTTTCCTTCCTAACTGACCATATATCGAATATAAACGAAAGGAAAAAATAGAAAAATACTGAAAAAGTTGTGGAATATGAAGGTGACGGTCATAGCAATTGTAGATTGAGCTTAAAAAAACGATGTCTAAAGACCTGGAAAATAGACTGGGGGAACTGCAGGTCAGAGAAAAAATAGAGACCATCCAGACCACTGCACTATTAAAATCAGCCAGGATCCTTAGAAGAGTCATTGAGACCTGAGGAGAGACTTTTATTTGTGCCACAAGGATTTCAGAGAAAAACCTCATGATAAAGATTGTGAAAAACAACAACAACAACAATAATAATAATAATTATTAGAGAAATAAAGATACTAATAATAAGACCATCCAAACTACAGAATTGTTGAAATCGGCTAGAATACTGAGAAGAGTCTAGGAGATATTAGGGGACTTGCTGTCACTCAAACTCCCGTGAGAAACAATCGACTAACGTTGGTGTGAAAAACTCGAAAATGAGTAAATAATAATAATAATAATAATAATAATAATAATAATAATAATAATAATAAGAAGAAGAAGAAGAAGAAGAAGAAGAAGAAGAAGAAGAAGAAGGAGAGAATGCAAGAAATTAGTTCAGAAGGCATGCAAGAGCATACACAGCTGAGTGGGGAAACTGAGTTCGAGGGAATCTTATAAGAGACTGAATTTTGAGCATACAAATAGATTGTCTATGCGTGATCCAAAAATGTCATAGAAAATAAGAGAAACAAAATTCTCTGGGATTTTGAGATTAAAATGGATCCCTTAGACACAGCTAGAAGACCAGACAAAGTTGGAATCAACAAGAAAAAACGAGTGCTATTCCGGCTGAACACAAAGTTAAAATAAAGGGAGACCAAAAACTAGATTAATATCAAGACTTTACCAGAGTTATAAAGACGTTGTTGAATATGACGGTCACAGTAACACCAATCACAGCAAAAGACTTTAAAATCATCTCCAAGAATCTGGAAAATAATATTGGGGAACTGGAAATCTGAGAAAGAATTGAGACTTTCCAGACCAAACTACTACTGAAATCGTATAGAAGGCTAGCTTGAATACCACCGTTGCAATATCTCATCAAATGAAAGTGATGCCAACAAATCTATCGGTTAAGCAGGGACTACTATTGCCATGTTGTCGATAATATAGAAATCTGTTCTCACTGATTGAATAAAATAGAATTCTTGCAAGCTGTGGCAGTATCGGCACACCTACATGGCAGCACCACTTGGACTGTAATGAAACGCTTGGATGAAAAGATATGGAAAAACTGTACAAAGAGGGTGAGTGCAGTTTTAAAAGCTAGCAGCACCCCACAAAATAGCAGCGGTACGGCCACCAACCACCTATCTCATAAATCACCAAAGTAAGACGAGCACTACCGGAAATGTAAGAACGAATTCATAAGTGACGGTTCTCTTATGGACTCGTACCAGTTGTGGTCAAGCAGCAAATATTTACATTCATCAGCTCTTTTGAGACCCTGAATGACGTTTAGACGAATTACCAAGAACAATGGTTGTTTCGGACGGATTGTGAAAGAGTATCCAGGTGTTCGTGATTAAGATTGAATTAATAACAATGTCTTGCATGAGGAAAATAGGCTAGAATACCTAGTTAAGTGTTGCACTATTGAAGTCAATTACTTTTTATATTTGGAGAAGACACTGACAATTACTTGGGTGAAAATTCAATGAATCTAATTTATAATAAAGAATTACCTGAAGAATCAACAACTCACTGGTGTTACTGATAACATTTTTAGGTGGCTTGCTTTCAAGCAAACGCCACCAAATACTTCTAGAACAAAAATTCTATTTGCATAAATAAACTAATAAAATTGCTTTTAGATGAATGAATATAAACGAATAGGACCCGTGCTCTTCGGGACAAAATGAATCAAGAAAAAATATTTAAGAAAGAAAGTATGATTTGCAATTTTATTACATATAAATCATATTGTTGTCTTTTCAATAAGTAATACAAAAATGTACAATTATAATCAATAGAATACTTAATACTCATATCATTTGGGGAGGGGTGTCCACGTGGTGTAATTGTTAAAGCGATGGACTGTGGAATCGTAGTAAGCGAGTTCATACTCCAGTCGTGTTATTGCGTTCACTTTCGGGCAAATACCCTTGGAGAAAGTATGAACCCTCTTATCTTCCCCGCTATGGGTTAAATAGTATCACTACTGTTCTTCTAGAAAGATGACTTTGGCATTAAATGACCTACAGAGGTTGATATGTCATTAAACAAAGAAACCAAATCATATCATTTGTTAGTATTTATTTCTACTAAAACTATGAAATCAATATGTTGTTATGTATTCAATTTTGAAGAAAACAGTATTGTTGGTGTCGAGGAATCTTCGGAGTTCTTTTCCTTTTAGTCTTCGACAGAACGCTGTTGGAACTTATCAGAACTTCGGATGTCATCAGGTCTTCTGCAAACCATTATACAATATTTTATGTTTACTACGCTAATTAGTGAAGATAGATGAAATTAGCACAAAGTAATTCCATCAAGGTTAAATGCAGTGCTTAATCTAAAGAAACAACAACCTATAGAAGAATGTACCAATTGATTGAGATGGAAGAATATCCTCATTAGAGCCCAGTATGTCTTGTTCGTCTTACTTGGATGCTTTGTGAGATGGGTGGTAAGTGGCCGTTCAGCCGTTTTGTCGAGTGTTACTTCTAGGATTTGCTAAAAATAGCACGTAGCATTCTTGTGGAGTTTTCCTCTATCTTTTTCCCAAAAATTTCGTTAGAAGTGGTACAGCCATACAATATTACTGACATGGCTGTAGCTTGGAATAATTCCTTCTATATTTTATCAGAGATCAGATTTTTTATATAGTTAGTAGCAGTTGATGCTTTATTTATGCGTATGTTGGCGTTGTCTTCAGTAGATGAGATATTGCTTCTGAGGTATATGAACTGGTCAACTGATTTCAGAGTTTTGTTATTTAATAAGATGTCATCGTGTAGTATAAAACATATGAACTCTGTTTTTTCTGAGTTCAGAAAGAGGTCAATGCCTCTTGCTGATTGTTCCAGGACATGCAGCAGAAAATCAGCTTGAGCAGCTGTATTTACAAGAAACGTTATATTATCCAAGTGGTCTACATCAATGATTGTGTCTTTGGGACTACCACCGCCCTAACACACACACACACACACACACACGCCCACGCACATATCGATATATATATATATATATATATAAAGAAATCGGTCTTTTTAGATAAATGTGATATAGGACAGTTGTAAATCTTTTTAAGTAAGGAAAATCGAAAACTACTTCTTGAAAGTAGCTCTTCGGAAATTGAACTTGCTCTTGGTTCCAGACAATTTTCAGCCTGAATATGTTTGTAACATTTGCAGTTAGATTTGCTTGTTCAAATCTATACTTGCTGGTCCGATGAGAGCTCATGCCAGCTATAAACGTGGGTTGATTTTACACTGGTCCTTTCTCAGCAACCAAGCAGTAATTTAGATCAATTCTGTGACAAAGTGGGTTGGTTTACATCGGGTCGGAGAAACGATATTGTCATTTGCTTGTCTTTGGCACGATTTGCCAGGGTGAAGTTGCCCACCAACGCTATTTACGAGATTGAATTGACCTTCAACAGTAGAAGGGGTGGTCACTATATATATATATTCTACTGTGGAAGGTCATCTCAGTCTCGTAAATAGCGTCGTTGGGCACTATATATATATATATATATATAGGACTGTTCAAATAGATGGGGAAAAAATTATGTTGTAATTGAGAGAAATATATTCCTATGTCTACACTTTAATATCAATTCGGTTCTTTTGTTCTGGAATTTATTTTCAACATGTTCTAGGAGGTATAATATCTTTTTGAGACATAATCTACTGCTATTGCTACCTATATTGTAAAGCATTTGATTTTTTCACTTTATCTCATTTTATCAAGGGAAATTTGACCATTTTTTTCTATTAGTAATACATGTTTTGACAATGTTCTTGTGTTTATGGTTATAACATCGTTTTTTCAAATTCATTTCACTGCTGCCGATGTATGACTCCATCATTATTATCTTCTTTTTTCACAATGGCCTTATATAGCACATTGTCAATTAAACAATTTATTTTCAAAGGACGTCTATCAATTATCGAGATAGATAGATTGATAGATAGATAGATAACTAAACAATTATTTCTTTCTATTGGTGTATTGGTGTATCGGAACTGGTTCTTTTTATCCTTTTTGCTTTGTTTTTTTTTATTGTTTTTTTTTTTTTTGCTTTACTCAGTGAACTGCTTATAGAATGCAGCGAATAATATGTCTGTCAAGAACAATTCAATCGAAAGAAAAACCGCCCTTTTACATTTGTACCACTGTATTTGCATGTTGCAGATATACACCAAAATGAACTGAAAATCAGTGTTATGCGCGGAGACAGACAATCTATCCTGATGTACGGCTGAAACACCTGAATATTAACAATTTTATGATATTTAATGATATTTTGGCAAGAGGCACATAAAAATAAAAATGGCTTAAGCTAAGAAGAAATTTCTCTCGCAAGTCAATACGTTTGATCAAATTATTTTTCATCGTTAGAATTCATTATAAAAATATAATGTATACACTGAAGAGGTGACTTTATTCTTTAAAGAAGTAGCAATTGCTATATACAAAGTGCAATATGCAAATTATCGCCATTTTAAATGAATAATTTTGCACATACATTTTATCAGATTCCGATTTTGTCTACTGAGCAGCAAATGAAATTCAGTTGGATACTGTCAGTGAAGAAAACAACACGATGACGCAATTAACTCCGCCAGAAATTTGCAAACGGCGTGGCAAACTGCTTGGCATTCACGCTTTTAGAGCTAATATAAAGATTTCACAGTGTTTAGGTGTCAATCTGAGGACTTCAAATCCATATTATTGAAAAGCAAATATCTAGTCCACATCATAATGATTGGAGTTGTCAATAACGATGGTGATGTTATGTTTCTATTCATCTTCCCACCTGGCCTTAGACTCAACACGAACGCCTTCATCAAGTGCCAGGAGGAGGTAATGCTGCCTCGGTTCGGATGTGTGGCTGTTGGAAGACCCTGCGTCGGGCAATAGGACGCTGTCTTATGCCACACAAGCAAGAGAACCCAGGGTTGTCCGTGAAAAAAATTTCCCGACCATATCAACTAACAACGGGCTATGTAATTCCCCAGATTACTATCCCCTTGATAATTATTTGTGGAGCGTGGTTGAGCGAGAGACCAACAAAACTCTTCGCAACATTAAAGATAAACTGAGGCAAAGATACCAGCAACATTTATAGGTTTAAACGGGGAAACTACCAGAAAGGCTTGCAAGAAATTCTGAAGTCGTCTGGAGGCCATATAGAAGCTAATGTCGGTTTCTTTGATTAGATTCAATCAATAGTTTTATAAGATATTTTCCGGTAATTTTGGTAAATATATCTAATTAAGTTAGAAGTCCTTTTTGGAGGGCAGCCGTTGTGTAATTTAGGAGACGATTTACACATCGTACTCTGTGTATATTCATTTTCATTTAAATGTTATGGTTCATTCAACATACATTTTTGTTGCGTATTGTTTATATATGTTGTCATGCACACTAATTGTTATGGTTCATTCAACATACATTTTTGTGGCGTATTGTTTATATATGTTGTCATGCATACAAAATTCTCTTTCATCAATTTTCATTAAAGCTAAGTTTGGTTTTGTTGGGCTGGGTTTTATGACATATCAACAATAGCAGATTATTTTATACCAAATCCTGTTTAAAACATATATATTAAACATGATTTGTAAACACATTTTATAAATAACATTCTTAAACAATCCTCAACTCTTTTTTAAACAGACTTAAATGGTTTCAAGTATTGCTATAAAGCAGTCACAATTCAACATCAATCATTTGTTTGCACACAGTTTGTACTATTTGATCCATCGACAGGAAGCTATCATGTGCTACTTCTCCCAGTCAGAGTGGCCGTGGTAGTAATGTCAATGAAAGTGTACTCCACATTCTCCATATCTACAAGCCTGGAGCCTCTCCATCAAATGGGTCGATATCATATCCAGGACACACGTTGAGGGGTGGGTCTTACCCCTCTGCAGAGATGCAGTCGGTGTATTCTACAGTCTCAGCCGACTGGGGTGGCTAAAGCTGGGGATACTTCTAAACGCTGCTGGTAACAAAAAATAAATCTTTCAATCAACCTCCACGTGGGAATAATAAATTATTTACAATTATGATAAAATATCCCACTTAGTCGTTTTCTCTTTTATCACTAACTCCTTCGACGAAGAAAGCTACGTCTTACCATGCGACAAACTCTTCGGATCCTGAGCTAATGACTTTATATTGTATCAAAAATGACTCCCTGATAGAGGGCTTAGAGTACTCTGACTGTATCCCCTGATGAGAGGTAAGACCCTTGGGTATGATACTAAAATGCATCTGATTGTGTTGCTCCATTTCTTGGAGTTTGTGGAGTGTTGAGCACTTCTTTGTCGTTATTACTCCTTGATACACTCTGACCTATAGTTGTCACTGTACTTTTACTTTGGTTTTATTATGGTAACGGCGCCAAATGTGTTACTAGGGCTCTCTCGGCACTCGATGTGCTAATATCCTGGTAACGGTTCTTTATTGAGGCCTTGGTTCCGTGACCATCACATGCATTTCCAGGCAGTTCGTTTATCAATCCCCTCTGTGCCCACGTTTTGTTCGAAAGATCCAAAGATAGGGAATGACAAAATGCATCTGGGACTTCTGGCGGTCTGCCTGGCAACACAAAGACATATTGCATGTTGGCAACACAAAGACAAGAAAAACTCTTCCTTAACAATTAACAATCATTTATTGGAACGCAGTGTAACAATAATATATCCATTATCTTATAGAAATTATTGCTTATCTATCCAAATTTGAAGGCGTTCATTGTTATTCAAACATCGAAGAAAAAGAAAGAGAAAAAGCTTATACGGGTCTAGGAACAGACATAAAGAAATGCCCCCCCCCCCGCCCTATTGATGTCTAATCCCAACAGACGACTTCTCCAACTGAAATCCGACTGACGACTTTTTCAAAATTCGTTAATTTTTATATATCTAGATTCAGTATATGTTTAGTGTGATGTCATCACACTAAGTTATTGCGTCATCTCATACGTGACCCCAATTTTTTACCGTGTTTTTCATTGCCTCAATCAAAATTATGTCGATACATGAATCTATTTTGTTTACATTTGGTCTTGCTGTCTGGAGATGACAGGTGTCTCCTATCCAGGTCGCTGGAGCACGCGCATAACCTTTCAAATTTTCCTTATATTTCCAATCAAAAGTTTTAGCTAACTTAAAAACTATCCGACAAACTTGTGGCCTTATAAAACTAGATAATGAAATAATTAATACAATCAACCATTACAGTAATTAATTCCTAACTCAGATAAAAGGACCCTCCAAGTAATTGGGAATATTGGAAGCGGACACCATCAATTAAGCGGATGTGAAATAAAAAATAAAATATAATATCTCAGGAGAAAGAGAAAACTACTCGAAACCAAACTATATTGCAGAAATCTCATCAAAGGGATAAGATCTTTCACTGTACACTTTGTAAGATACTCGAGACCATTCTTGAAATGGACAGTGGAAGAACTTCAATAAATGGACCATAAGACAAGAAAGCAGTGGATAATGCCTTATATCCAATAGATGACACAGACAAAATATATTTGTCAAGAAAAGAAGGAGGAATTGAAGATAGCGTAGATGCATCGATACGACAACTTAAAGACTGCATTAAAAGAACAAAGAAAAGACTAATTATATCGACCAGAAACATCACACGTATCGTAATGATCAACGAACAACAATAACTAAAAAACAAAAACGGGAAGAAAGACAACTGTATAGATATTTCAAGCGACGAACTGACGAAATCTCACATGAGAAAACTTGGACATAGTTAAGAAGGGAAAATTCAAAGAGAGAAACTGGATCTCTTCTAATAGCAGCACAAAACAACGCCATAATGACAAACTATGTTAAAGTAGAAATAGATTAGATGCAACAAAATTGCAAGTGTTGATTGAGACGAAACGTTCGATCACATTATTAGCGAATATTGGCGAAAAAAGAGTACAAAACTAAATGTGACTGGGTGGGTAAGGTTATCTACTGGGAATTGTGCAAGAAACTGAAATTTGACCATACTGCCAGATGGTATATGCACAAATCAGAATCTGTCATGGATAATGATGCACAAAGTTCTCTGTGATTTTTGATAAAAACAAATCACCTAATCCCAGCTAGAAGACCAGACCCAGTGATAGTTAAAAAAAAAAATATTAAAAAGAAAAAGAAAAGAAAAGAAGAAAAGAAAAGAAGAAAAGAAAGAGAACTTGCCGAATAGTGAACTTTGCCGTCTCGGCCGACAACAGAGTGAATATCCAAGAAAATGAAAACGGAAATAAATGCTTCCATCTTGCGAGCGGTCTAAAAAAAGCTTTAGAACTTGAAAGTGACGATGATACCAGTCGTAATTAGTGCACTTATAATGATCCCTAAAGGCTTTGATGGGGGCCTAGGGGAGTTGGAAATCGGAGAACGAGCCGAGACCATCCAGACTACCATATTGTTAAGTTCAGCCAGAATACGGAGAAGAGTTCTGAGGACATAAGGAGACTTGCTGTCATTCAGACTCCAATAAAAAATGTAATATAATAATAAAAAGAAAGCAAAAAATACGAAAATACTTGGAATTTGGCAGAGAATTAAAAAATATATTGAACGTGAAAGTAATAGTGATACTAGTTGTAATTGGTGAACTTGGAACTGTACCCGATGTTTGGAAAAAAACGTGCGGAGGAATTGGAAATCTGAGAAAGAATCAAGTCCATCCAGACTACAGCATTGTTATGATCGGCTAGAATACTCAAATGAATCCTGGAGAGCTGAGAAAATTTTCTGTTCCTCAGACTCCAGTAAAAGACCACCAACTGACGCAGGAGTAAAATATTAAAAACAGCAAAAATATCAAAAATATCAAATGTAGGTTTTTGGACACTGGAATGAAACATTTAAACACATAATAAACTGATGCAACAAACTAGTAAAAAAAAAAAACGAATACAAAACAAAACACGAGAAATGATATCCAGAGAGAGAAAAAAAGTAACCATATTGACAAAGGGTATTTGCACAAACCAAACCAGAATCTTTTTAGTTCAGTCGGTTAAGATTGCAGAATACGCCAACTGTATCTCTGCAGCGAGTAAGACTCATCAACAAGTGTCCTAAATATGATAGTAAGCTATCTGATTGTGAGGCTCCAATCCTGAAGTTTTTGGGAATGTAGACTACCCCTTTATTGCCAATATTCCTGGGTCCACTCTGATCTGGAGTCATTGTACCTGTTAGGGTTCCATTCGTGGATTAAATAGAACTATTTAATTATTTACTATATTTAAAACAATTTAATTTTCATCATTTGTTTGCACACGGTCACTATCACTATTAAATTGAATTAGTACAGGATAACTATCGTTGAAACCACTAAATTGTACAAATAGAACTCTTTGTGTTTGATTACAATACTAGAAACCATTTAACTGTTTGAAAACAATAAATAGCAATCCTTGAAAATATGTTTAAACAAAAACTTCTGACTTGTTAAAAATAATGTTGCTTACTCTTCTTTTAAAAATCAAACATATAAATATATAAAAATGATTTGGTATTAAATAAAACTCAAGGGTTGATATGCGATTAAACCAAATAACCACCGTGGTGTAATGGCTAAAGTACTAGACTGGGGTCTAAAAGTAAGCGAGTTCGAACTCCAACCGTTCACTTTCGGACTAATACCCTTAGGAAAAGTATAGAATTCCTTTAACTCCCCACCCAAGGAATGGATTAAATATTATCACCGCTGTTCTTCGAAAAAATGCCTTTGGCATTAAATAACCCACGAAGGTTTTTATACCATTAAAGCAAAGAAACCAAACAAACCTAATCTAACCAGAATCTTTTCTAAATTGTTAAACGAATAAAATTTTCTCGGTTTTTGAAATGCAATTAGCTCATTAATTCCACTTCAGAAGACAAGATCAGGTTTTAAAAATGAGGAAAGAACTGGCCATTTAGTGGATTTTATCGTTCACAAAGTGAAAATGCAGCATTCTCTTAGCCTGAAAACTGAAAAAGTTATAGAACATGAAGAAGACAGTGATAATACTAAGAGTTAGAACTCTTGGAATAGGTCCTAAGAAACTGGAAATGAGACTGGGTGACTTGGGAATTGAAGGGATAGCAAAAGACCAAACCTATTTTAATTAATTAGAGGAAAAGAAGTTGTCAAATAGTAGACATGGGTTTTCTAACATACCACAAAGTGAAAGTAAAGAGAAGCCAAAAAAAAAAAAATGCTGGATAAGTAGCCGGACTTTAAAAAGGGACTGGAGGAACTAGAGATCAGTGGGAAAATAGAGACAATCGAAATCACAGCACTGTTGAAATTGACTAGAATACTTTGAAACATCCTTGACAGCTCTGTAGATTTGCTGTCATTCGGAAATTCAGTGAAAACCACAAATTACTTGGAGGATGACAAACTCGTTAAGGCATAATGGAAATAATGGCAATTTCTATCGATCAGGTATATTTATCTGTCTATCTCTTTCGATCTTTGTCTATCAGTCTGCCTCTGTCTGTCTGTCTGTCTCTCTCTCTCTATATATATATATATATGTACAGTTTGCGTTATTTAGAAATAAAGTTTGCTAAATAATGGTGTCAGATCAGATATATCAATGTTACGATAACGTCAACACAAAGTTAATGGTGCTTGGTGGTTGCTAGTTTTTTGGCTATAAAGTTACTGGGCCAAGTTAATATCATTTATATAAATATAACTATAATATGAATTTTATTCAGTTTTGGTCATATATAACAACAAAAAATTCTTATGGCTTTTAACTGGAATTTTTTAAAAGTCTTCATTTTATGAAAATATAAATGATCATAACCTCAATAACTTTTTAATGGATCGTAGACAATGAGCCTCTAGTTTCTACAATAGTCCGATTTCAAATGTCTATAAGTTAAGAACTAATAGATTCCCCCGATACATATGAATATATGGTGAATTCTAAAAGTTTTCAATATTTCAGAATTTGGGTAACGTTAGGCACAAAATCAGTTGATCCAGATGATTTAGTCAAAGTCATGAAAGCGACGAACAATATTGGACTGTGAGATGCTGATCTAGCCTGATATTCTCCGAGTGCTTCTCTCTGGATTTGCATTTATGGCTTCGGAATTCACAATTTTTTTCGGCCAACCTAATCCTGCCAAATTGTCGAGGTTTTGCAACCCGAACGAAATTTCTTCAATAATCTGGTATGGAACAGAGATCAAATGTTTTTAACCATGTACTGTGACCATCTGTGTCTTTTTCACATTTTGCACAAAATTATTTTTGTTTTCTTCCGTGGTGTAATAGTTCAGTTAGAACTCATTAATCCTAAGTTCATAAAATAGACAACTTCGCAAACTCATCTGTGCTGCTTTCAAATCAAACATAGATTAAAGTAATGCACAACCTGCAAGCGCACCAACTACCATTTTACTACCAGCTACAGCACGGTACAATTTGAATTGCTTCGGTTACATGATATACGCGATGGAAACAAGGACGTACCAAAATATTGCAAAACTTTATTCTGTCAAGTGTATACTTATATGTGTGTGTGTATGTGTGATTTCTTTCCTTATATAGTCGTACAACTCTTCCATAATTTCAACCCACTTTTTATTCCGTCCATGAAGGGTATTTCCTGTCTATTTTTAATTCAATTCTTCACTAGAAGTTCTGATTCAACATCAGATGCTGACCATTCAATACATTTTTAAGATTTAAGAACAGCTCGATCTCTGTTCAAATTGGAACTATTGGCAACCATATGAATTTCCGACTTCACACGATTTGTGTGGTTTCTTCACTGCAATGATCAGGTAATCTAGCTTGTTAACCATTACGCCTAATGAGGTGTTCATCAATCTACATCTCTTAAATAATTTACACCTTTAACAAATTTTACGAGTTGGATGCCTCGAGTGATGTAATAGTTAGATAGCTAAGCTAGCAGACCATTGCCAGTAATTTTTATTTCACTGGGCGTGCCATATTTCTGGTCTTGTGCCAAACTAAGCTCATCTAAGAAAATGTAAAGAAATATCTGTTCTAATATACTTCCCAAACATTCTACCAACACACACGCACACAAATTCATAAATATTTTAATTTTGTATATAATTGGTTATTATTGTAAATAAAAATGGATCTATTTAATAATTCATACATTTTGGCAAATCGGCTGGGACCGTCAAATGCTCCTACTGCATCTCTGCAGAGGGTTATAAATAACGAGTGTACTGCATATGACACTAAACAATCTGATGGTGAGGTTTCAGTCCTGGAGCTGAGGGAATGTATAGCACATCTTCATTGCCATTACCCCCATGTCCACTGTGACCTAGAGTAGGAGTATCTATTAGGATCCCATCTATGGTCCAAATATAACTGTTTAATTATTTACTATACTTGAGTGTATTTAACTTGACTGTGTGCAAACATATTTAATTGAATTAGTACTGGATAACAATTCTTGAAACATTTTAACTCAGTTCAAGTAGCAATACGTGAAACGATTTCACTTTATGTAAAAAAAAATGAGTCCTGACGCGTTTAAAGTGTTAGAAATCTTACACACACACACACACACACACACACACACACACACACATATATATATATATATATATATATACAGATTAACAGAGACATCATTGGTAACGCAAGAGAGGGAACTATACAAAAATAGTAAAATGAACGAGGGCCCTTTCGTCCGGCCGCACTACTGTCTTTCTAAAAGGATGGATTTGGTATTAAATAACCTGAGAAGGTTGATATGCCATTAAATAACAAACAAATCATTCCATGAGATAGACGATCAGTAAAACCGTTTCGCATTTAGGGTCCAACTTTTCAAAGTGGTTCATATAGACTCTTGCCGTTGAATAAAATGTTGGCTGATTGAATGAAAGCATAGGTGTCAACAGGGAGTGTATTTACTAGTCTGCATTTGGAACTTACCTGGCATACGTGTATACGATTTGTGCGTGGCTCACCACTACAAAATGACTTCATGTGCAAATATAACTTGGTAGGAAGTCGAATGAATCCATACTCGTTTGCATTTATAAACGTAACAGGACTAAAATCGTTGGATCATGTGGACTAATTGCCATGTTAGTGCTGTTTTCATTTTATTCTTTCAAGGATTATTCTGTTGATTCCTACTTTTAGAGCTTGCAAGAATTCATAATACCTTGCTTTATAAATAACAATGACTCTAGAAGAACTTAAATGACCTGCTTTACCTACTCGTAAAATAATGAGCTTGACTTTCTACACCAAAAAAACCCTTTTGAATTTGTTTAATATCGGATCATATTCATGAGCATATTTTACACATGAAAGCAAGATCTAACATCAACCACAAAATACCTTTTTCGATTAAATAGAACAAAGGTTGTTTTCAGTTTTAGATATTGATTATTTTTTTTTCACATAAAATTGATTTCTCAGCGTGGTAACCACTTAAAAAAAACAAAAAAACAATAAGATTAAATCAGATCCTTCAACGCCCATCAGCTTCTTATTTGATGGAATATAAGACAAAGGAATAGCAATAATCTCTGTAGGACTACAACTTATCCAAGATCGATCCCGATTCATTGGGTAGATTTGGGAAATTGATGTACTGTAATATATGTATATATATGATAATAATAAATGAATATATATTTGTTTTTATATTTATTTAATAGCATGAATGCTTATCAGTGACCACAGGTTTAAATAAATATATATAAAAACTATATATATATTTATCTATTATCATATAATAGTTCTGTCATAGATACTGAGCACTCTGCAAATTACACCCGATTTGGTGTGCCACAAGTTCACCAAGTGAGATAATGACAACCATATACTACTGTATTATATATATATATATATATATATATATATATATATATATATATGTGTGTGTGTGTGTGTGTGTGTGTGTGTGTGTGTGTGTGAGTGTGAGTGTGTGGAGGTGCTCGTTGAAGTAATAGTAGATACGGATACCAGAGTTCAAACCTTGAACATTGAGCTAAAACTCTTGGGAAAGTTATCTATTCAATTATTTTCTTTCCAGCTTTGGGTAACTAGAAGGGTAAACTCAGTTCCCTAACCTTGTATCGGGAACTTGTCTTGGAGAAGGAACACTCTGAATTCCAACCTGTTAAACTTGATCATGTGTTAAAATTGATCATGTGTTGTATTTAGCACGTGCAAAGAGGTTTGTAATCACGCACACACACACACACACACACACACACACATGTATAATTTTTAAAATGTATGTTGTATATTTTGGAAGATAAGGCATGTTTTAAGGCTCCCCAAAAATCCAATATTAATTCACTGCATCCATTTTTTCATCTTGAATAAAATGAAACACATATTCAATAGGTTGTCATTTCATACCCGTTGGTATATGTTATATAAACTTGCATTCATGAGAAAGGAAGCTGTTTTAGAAATCATACAGTTGTATTCAATTACAACCTCCACCTACATGCAATGGCATAAGTAACAGGGCAGTTTACTATTGTTTAGTTTTTAATATTACGATTCAATATAACCAAACATAATTGTTGTCACGTATTTAATGTATTTACCCAACCTCTGTGATATGAGCAAGTTGTGACACTCGGTGAATTTTTAAGCGATCACAGCTCGTTTTAATTCAGAGTTTTCCTTCTTTGAGGCTTGGTCTTCACAAATGAAAATATTTTCCATTAAGCTGTGATCCATTTTCTCGAAGTGCAAAACATGGATGAGATTTATGGATCATACTTTGTTATGAACAATTCATTATAATTCTGCTTTAATAGATTTGTTTTCTTTACAAGTCCTGTAATAGAAATGATATGTTTTGCCGACAGAAAACTCTAAGACTTTCTTTTATGACATATATCAATCTCCAGGGATAAACCCTACATACATGATGTTAACATCTATAAATATTGATGATCTGATGGTTGAATGTATTTACCAAACCCCTCTGTCAATTTTTAAGCAGAGGAAACCTGGTTTGAATTAAGTTTTCTTTCTTTCTTTAACTGACTGACGAATTGATATACTGGAACACAAATCCTGGTATGATTGTCTTCTGGTAATCGGTAATTGCTTCATTTGACGTAAATAAACAGCGGCAGATGTCTTCTAAACTACTGGAGAACTTTTTTTTCAAAGTCAGATCAGGAGTACAGACGATGCCTGCGTTACTATTTACCCATAGTTGAGTTGAGGGACAGATGAACCCATGACTTTTCCAAAGGCATTTGCACGAAGGGAAACATAAAAAAACTCGTCCAGAATTTGAACTCGGGTCACCGATTCCATTTTTTACGAATTATAACCGTTTCTCTAAGCGCACCTCAATCACTTGTTTAATGTAATGACTAGGAATTCACCCCGGTGTCGTCGAATGCAGGTTTTGTAAGTGTAGACGTCAATCCAAAACACATGGATAAAAACTGTTAGACGAGAAGGAGTCTTGCATCATTAACTGATTGATCATATATATAAATCCTATGTGCTCGGGAGAGAGACTCGAACACAATCCAGCTAGCAAGAAAAAGATGCACGCGCCACTCGTGAAAGAACAAAGTAAAAAAGAAAAAATTGAAGATAAATATTTTACTCGGGGTCAGAATTAGCAGTTAGCAGAAATTTACTCTCGCCCAGACCAATGATTTAATTACTCTGAGTCCGTAGTCATAACCTGACACTGAAAATTAAAAATAAGTTCACCACTAGTTCAGAAGACATCTGCCGCTGTTTATTTACGACAAATGAGGCAATTACCGATTACCAGAAGGCAATCAAACCAGTATTTGTGCTCCAGTCATGCCAATTTTTAAGTATGTATTTACCCAACCCCTTTGCCACTGGTAAGATGAGACACAAAGACAATTTTCAAGCAGAGTGCTGCTGGTTTCAATTCAGAGTTTTCTTTCTTCGAGATTGGTTGCCAAACGAGGGCTAAAGAAACCAGGCTGCCCCACTATTTACCCATAACTTTGGAGGTGAGTGAAGTGGATTCATACTTTTCTCAAGGGCATGAGCACAAAAGGAAATACAAAAAGCCTCATCCAGGATTTGAATTCTAGTCAACGATTATATTCATCCAAACTCTTTGTCATCAGTTGGAGGTGACACAAGGTCAATATTTTAGCAAATTAAAGGTGGCTTGAATTTTTATTCACAAATTAATGATGCTAGTTAAGAATGCTTGAAATCCTTTTACTCTGTGCAAACAAATCATTATCAAATAGGAATTGTTAATCTAAATCAAATAATTATTTATGAGTTATTGGTATTAAATAATAATACTGGAAACTATACAACAATAATACTTGATATATAAATGGGTGCAAACATAAAAGTGTAATTTGAAGAAAATGTAATGAACACTAAAAATATAGGTACTATTTTTTATTAAATATTTAAAAATAAATCGAATTTCGGCGTTAAATAACCAAAGAGAAGTTGATATGCCATTAATCCTTTGTGTCCGTTACACCGGTGTAATAGTGGTACTTTTAGTTTCCCTTACACCGTAGGACGTGTTTACTGGTCTATAGATCACACTCAAACGGTTAAGGGTAAATTTAGATTCAAGAACACAAAGCTGAAAGGGTTGAACAATAACAATAAACTAAAACAAACCAAAAAAATCACATTTTGGCATTAAATAACCCATAAGGGGTTGATATGTCTCTAAACTAATAAAACATACCTAACCAAACCCAAATCATTTCTACTTCACACCGTCTTTTTTCCTATACAGCTTTGCTAGTTTTTTCCTACTCCTTCCCGCTTAATATATTTATGTAGGTTTCTCGGTCAGAAAGTGAGAAGAATCTAGTTCAAAAGGGTTGGTCATCGGCCAGATACCAGTCTTATTCTGAGTAGAAAGACGTTATGGCAGTACATACAAGCAAGCAGAAAAACATTGCAGTATACGAAAACGATTTTCGATTTTTAATCAACTGAAGATTCATTGAGAACAATACGACAGCTGTTATATATATATATATAAATTTTTTTTTTTTTTCGAATTTTGTGTAATGCTATGCATCAATTTTTGATGGTCATAACCTTTCGAAAAGTTTGCAAGCAGAGGTGATAAGAATCTGATAAACTTCGTGATTGAAAAAAAATCCTAATCATCAACGGATAATTGTCAAATTCTTGGCTTTATTTCAAGGGACTATTCACCGTCCTTAAAATGGTTTTGTGAGGAATTTTCAGATATTGTTTCATTTTCACTTCTCGAATTCTGCGAAAACTTTCAGCAACTTTAGATCATAGTTTAAACTAATGCCTAAAATTGTCAGAAACGTAATACACGTATCCTTTGTTTTACCATCTGGAACATTGTTACAGTGGAATATTATTGATAAAGATGATATCTATCTATCTATCTATCTATCTATCTATCTATCTATCTATCTATCTATCTATGTGTGTGTGTGTGTGTGTGTGTGTGTGTGTGTGTGTGTGTGTGTGTGTGTGTGTGTGAGAGAGAGAGAGAGAGAGAGAGAGAGAGAGATAGTTAAGAAAGCGTAGATTTAGCATCAGTGGCGCTTTGAGACTCTCAGTTTCTTTCAACTTTGTCTGATGATCACAGAGACGGAAAAATAGCAATAATCAAGGGTCGTTGACTCTGTTTCTACGTTATTCTTACTTAAATTTGTAAGTTCTATCATCGATACTGAGAACTCCTTACTGGAAATACATTATATATATATATATATATATATAGAATTAACTTAAATCGCGAGTCGAAAATCTTCTACTAAAGTTTCACCTTAACGGATCATCAGGAAGCCTAACCTCGACTAAATTTTAAAGAGAAATCGCCTTCTTTTATTCACCAAAAACCCCACCTAGCCTAGAATTTGCATAAAAAAATATAATTAATTCTATAATTGGCTCCATTGTATTGTGTTGAGCACTTTAGTAATTATAGCATTGCAGCATTCGCGGAGGGTTTTTTGGTTTTCTTTTGACCACTGACTACGTACCCCTTGATTTTTTTCAAGGAGTCGGACGACGTTGGCCTTTTCTTTCTTTTTTACCCAAAAAACTTTTTTCTTTTTCCCCTGAGCGGTGATTCGAGGTACTTTTATCTCTTGTTACTAACCAGGGTTTTTTTGTTTTTTCCGATACCGTGAATACTGGTAGATATTAGATTAGTAAATATATATATATATATATATATATATATATATATATATATATATATATAGTGATACCAAGATTGTCTTTAGATTTATACAAGAATTAAGCTTTGGATCAAACATCTATATAGACGAAAATATTAATAATATAATGTAAATGTACAATGTCTGTGATTTTCTAACCTTTAGGCATAAAATAATCCGAGAATTAATCTAATTAGAAGATACAAATGATGAAATATATTATCTTTTGTTTTCTTGATGTTTTAGAGCCTTGCCATCTTCAAATAAAATCTTAAAATTGGAAACAATTGTGCCTATTGCTGACTGTTCACAAATACTTGATTTTTGAAATAACGTATATGCTCGTATATAAATCGAATATATATCTGAAATAACTGCATAAGTTTAAAATTTAAACTTAACAGGAAGGTCTACGAGAAACCTTTAACTTCAAAAATTGATTCCCTAGATAAATGATTTAATGAGTATAAATCAAGGGTGGACTTAAACTCGTATATGAGCGAATACCGCTCATATACCTTAAAGTTGTTTTCAAGAAATGGATGCCATAAGGAATTTTAATGAAAAGGAGTAGCGCCCTCCCCTACACCTTGGTGTAGTAGCTATCGAAAATGGAGCCATTGGGTCACCCTCGACAACGGTCGCCAACAACTTTTCAACAATAATCTTCACCTTCAACAACAAAAATCACCCTGTACTACGACTGCAATTATAATTACTACTACCGATAATCGCTGATTTACGACGGAGTTAGGGATCTGATAAATTTATCGGAAGTCGAATCAGTCGTAAGTTAGACTGCGACATATCAGTCGTTAGTCGGACTGCTATATATACCATAAACAACCGCACAAGTGTATAGCTAAGGTACCACAGGATTTTATCCTTTTATTTTCCCACTTCACTGAAATGAATACACTCTGGTTAGTATTTTTTAAAATTTGTTCTTTTATGCTTATTACTTTTTATCATTTATATTCTATTATTGTCACTTTTATCATTCTTTAACATTGTGTATCATCTTCATATTGTCAGAATACAAAACATATAAATTATATTTCATAATCCCTGTCTTATCGGTAGAGCTTAGAATACGCTAACTATATTGCTTGCAGAGGGAAAAGACCCCCACCCCACTAAAAAAAGGGGTGTCCTGAGTATGAAATGAAACTGCACTGTTGAAGCTCAAGTTCAGGAAGTCTGTGGAGTGTGTTGTACCCCTTCATTGCCATTGTTCTTATGTACTCAATTAAACAGAGTTTAACAGTTAGGGTCCTATTTATGGGTCAAATAGAATCGGCCCATTGGCATGCTAGATAGAATTCACCGAGGGATTGGGGTTCAATCCCAGGTCGAGTCACACCAAAGATAAAAAAAATGGTACTTGATGCATCCTTGTTTAAAACTCAGCATTAAAAGTTACAGATCATGTGTAAGTGCAACAATCTGGGGAAAAGAATTGCACCCTCCTTTATACATCGGTGTAGTAGCTATTAAAAATGCAGTCTTCGAGTCACCCACAACAATGGTCGGTCAACTTAATAATATCTGTTTAAAAATCGTTTGTATTCAATAGAATCATTAGCTACCCCTGCAAAAAAAATCTTAAGAAACAACCAAACCAAAAAAAAGTTAATATAAAAGTTGGATGAACGCGATTACCAAAGTTCTAGGCATATAATTACCTCTAACAGCTTGAAATGCCCTTAAAATTAATAAATCAATTCATAATCTCTCTCTCTCATTTTTTTTTTTTTTTTTTTTTTGGACCATAGTATAATCGTCTTTATCATTTTTTATCTTTTTGTTTGGGCCATTCTATAATCTCTTTGACCCAGTCGGCTGGAGCTGTAAAATTCATCGACTGCATCTTTGCAGACGGGTGAAGCTCCCCCAACACGTGTCCTGGATATAACACTAAACAATTTGATGGAGTGGCTCCAGTAATGCAAGAGCTTTGGGGAATGTGGAGAACCTCTTCATTGCCATCAATCCCAGGTCCATTCAGGTCCGGAGTGGTAGCATCTTATAGAGTCAAACAGAACTGTTTGACATTTAAACTGTGTACTTATGTTAAACAGAATTGTTTGAAATAGAACTGTTTGATCGTGTAACTGAGTGCAAACAAATGACTGATGTTTAACATTAAACTGTGCAAACAAATAAAAAAGTAAAAAGTAAAGTTGGCGACCGTAGTCGAGGGCGACCAGAAGGCTCCCTTTTCAATAGCTATGACACCGAGGTGTAAGGGAGGGCGCTACTCCTTTCACAGGATTGCTCCACTTTACCCTTGATAGTACCTTATATTGCTGAGTGTTAAGCAAGGAGGAATCAAGTACCATTTTTAAAGTCTTTGGTATGACGCGACCTAGGATTGAAACCAGGTCTCCCGGACCATTGGCAAGCACTTGGATAGAAATAAGTGAAACCATTTAACTGTGTTTATAAAACATATTTAATGAATATGTATAAAAAAAGATTTGGCATTAAATAACCTATAATGGTTGATATACCATAAAACAAACCAATCTATAATATTTGATTGTATTTCTATATTCTTCTGTTTTATATTTTGATTACTTTATCATTTTCTCTTAGAAACAATAAAACTCGAACGCTGTGGTCATAAGTGAGAGATGTCGCAAGTCGTATACGTTGTAAGTCGAAGACTAACTGTAATACTACTACAATTACTACCCTTACTACATCTACTACTTGTTATTTTTCGCCTGCAAGTATTTTTTAAAACTAAATTCTTAGTTTGCTCACACATAACCTAGATAAATTTCAAAATATTGAATTTTACATAACTTTAAGTGTTTCAGATGTTTCTGGCATCTTGAAATATGGAATGTTATTATTCTAAGTTTTTTATTTGTAAATTTAAAAACAAGTAGCATTTTTGGAATGATAGGTCCCTATTGCAATGACTTACAAAAATGTCGATTATTATTTAAAACATTAAAATAACAGATTTTTCTGTCTTTGTTTACAGATATTATAATTTTTTAAAAATTGTAAAAGAAAAGAAAAAAAAGAATGATATCAGTCAGCAAATAGATTAAGGGGCTGGACAGCTATTAAGCGTTTAAAATTTTAAGTATTTAATTTAAAGTATCTTACATTTTCCATATGAAAAAATTTATGTTCTTTTTAATTTCTTCATCTTTTTCCTCTTGCATCTCACCCGCCTCTTCCTTTTTTTCCATCTTATTCGACTCATCATCCCTTTTTCTTATTCTCGATCAAACCTTCTTCTTCTTCTTCTTCTTCTTCTTCTTCTTCTTCTTCTTCTTCTCTTTATTTCTAGTTTTTTATATACATTTTTGTTTGTTTTTGCTTTCTTTGATTTCTTTTGATTACTCTTCCATTCTCAATCTTTTTCTTTCTTTCTTTCTTTCTTTCTTTCTTTCTTTCTTTGCATTTCCGTCTTCTAGCTATTTATCTTGCCGTTTCTTTCTTTTCTCAATAAGACTCTTCTTCTTCTTCTTCTTCTTCTTCTTCTTCTTCTTCTTCTTCTTCTAGTTTTTCATATACATTTTTTGTTTGTTTTTGCTTTCTTTGATTTATTTTGATTTCTCTTCCATCTTTTTCTTTCTTTCTTTCTTTCTTTCTTTCTTTCTTTCTTTCTTTCTTTGCATTTCCGTCTTCTAGCTATTTATCTTGCCGTTTCTTTCTTTTCTCAATAAGACTCTTCTTCTTCTTCTTCTTCTTCTTCTTCTTCTTCTTCTTCTTCTTCTTCTTCTTCTTCTTCTTCTTCTTCTTCTTTCGCTTACAACTTCTTCAACTCCCTATTACTGTATTCCCAACCTCCGTGTGTTACACTCCTTCTTTCCTCCCCTCCCCATCAAATCCTATTAGTACTATTACTACTACTACTACAAGTGGTGCTGCTGCTGCCGTTGTCTATTCTGTCTGTGGTTGGCTATCTCAAATCGCAGCTGCTTTCGGCAGTAATCAGCGCCAAGTTGTGCCGAAGACTACTACTATCCGAGCCTCTGCCGAACCCCGTTACCCGTTGTCGGTGGTGTTTGTACGACAATCCGTCGACTCACTCGGAAGATTTCGGCATCTACCGACACACCCCTTTGTTTATATTTGCATCTGTTTTATTTCGCTCACTGTTGGCGAGTGCAATTCGCAACCCACTGCTTTGACGAAAAACGCAACCTTCATTGTAAAACTCGGTATTGTTTTTCAACAATTTGGATCTTTTTACCAACAAAAATCGGACGTTGATTCACGTCACCCCCGCCCGCCACGAGAAGAACGTGTTGTCTGCTGGGGGTAGACTCGCATCGTTTCTGCTTTCTGTCTCCATCCACCCCTCGTCTCTCTCTCTCTCTCTCTCTCTCTCTCTTTCTCTCCTCTATCATTCTCTATCTTTAACACACAGACATAAATACATGCTGTACACATACACTAATGCACGTGCACACGCAGACTCCGAAGAAAATACACATACAAACACAGTTACACAATATCGCAAAGACATAAATTCTACATGAATTTCTAAACTTGTGTCAAGATACCAGAAAAAAACAAACAAACAAAAATAATCTCTTTGAAAGTGAACCAACATAAATATTTACACCCCGGAAAACGTGTTAAGTCTCCCTGTTTTTGTTTCATCAAATTTACATATTTCAATTTATATATATATATATATATATATATATATATATATATATATATATATATCAGTTGAGATTTGGAAATATGTAAAATTTTAATTCAAATTTTTTTAATATCTATATAAATACGACATAATGGCTTCGCAAACACAGATACATTCAAACTTACACCATATTTCGATTCGTATATGAACGAAAAAAAAAAGTCTGCCTGACAAATATTATCTTAAAAATGTCTACATATAATTAAGAAATTGTCACATGTATTTGGCGAGAGGGAGTTTTGTGGAAACGTGCGAGTGGTCTCCGAACGAGGGAGGATTTTGTAACGGCATTGAGGTAGGTATTTGGACTTTGATAATATAATTAATTTTTTTTTATTACAAATGAAACTCATTACTCCGGTTGATAAATATTTATTTATTATATGTAAAAATATTTGAACTAGACACGTTAAACCATAAAGTTTGTACATCTATAGCTATTTGTTAAGCTTAAATTTTACAGTCTCGCACAGGGTGATATTAGTTAACCACTTGGTGAGATTCTAAATCACTGCACTGGTTGGCGAATTAGTGTGCGAAACCAACCTGCATGAAATCAAAACTAGGTACGCGTCAATCTTTAATCTACTAGAAGACAAAATCTGAGTTTAGGACACTCTGTGAGGATCGAAATGACACCAGTATTTTTTATTTGACTTACAGACTGCATTTAAAATTTTGGCTTAACGGTAAATTCAGTGTACATCGACAAATGCACGCAAGCATGCACACACACACACACACACACACACACACACACACACACACACACACACACACACACATATATATATATTCACTGGCAAAGCCGGTGAGCTTCTCCACATTTGGAAAATTGCCAAAACAATGTTGCAACTACATGTTTTAGTAAACTAAGTTTAATATATATATATGTGTGTGTGTGTGTGTGTGTGTGTGGTGGGGTAGGATAGTTAGTATACAATCGACATAGAATCAATGGCATTTGGTGACTGTCAGTTTCCCAATGATCGCATAGGCGTGAAACTGACAGTCACAAAGTGTCATTAACTCTATGTCAACGATATTCTAACTTAAATACATATTCTCTATATCTGAAAATGAGTAATCTTCATTTATGCATATTGCAAGTTATATCAATTATATCAGAGAGAGAGAGAGAGAGAGAGAGAGAGAGAGAGAGAGAGAGAGAGAGAGAGAGAGAGAGAGAGATGAGCATGGATTAAGTGAGTTTATCGACTTTTTTGTTTTAAAGAATGTGACAATATATTTTCAATACATTCTTTTGAATTTTATCTGACATTTTATTTCTCGTAAACCGGTCGATCACATCAAATTTATCTAAAAGTTATTTTTGAATTGTATTCGCGCATCGTGGTCGCACAGTCAGAAAACTGGAATCGCTTTGTTTATCTTTTTTTAGTTAATAACTTAATATGAATTTACAACGGTTCTAACAACGAATAAAATTAGAAAATACAGCTTTTTCTCTTGTCACAGACGGAAAGGAAAGCCTGTGTTTACATGCGGTCATCGGAGCATGCTGGATTATACTGAACTATTGAACTAAGATTGATAGATTGATAGATGCCAAAAGAAATACGGTTCCTCACGTGATGTAATGGTCAGAGAACTAGACAAGCATACCAGTGTATTAGATAGATAGATAGATAGATAGATAGATAGATAGATATGAATATAATCAGATAAATAGATAGATAGATAAATATGGATATAATCAGATAGATAGATAGATAGATATGAACAGTTTGAGCGTGCTATTTCTGTTTGTATTTATGTATCTATCTTGATATATTCACAACTATTTGCTACCGCTCTTTCAATCTGTTTGTCTGGTATCTCTCACTCTTCCCCCCCCACATATATATATATATAAACGTAGGTATATATATATATATATATATATATATATATATATATATATATATATATACCTACGTTTACAGAATATCTATCTATCTATCGATAGCGTCAGTTTTGGTTTACTAAGTATATCATGTGCAACAATAATACCGGTAGATGTCTGTCTTTGTTTCTGCTCCTGTGTTTACAAAAGTGTATCTGCGTGGGGGTCGTTGTCAGCATGCTTCAATAATTTTGTGTTCGTCTGAAATGCCTATCACAGTAATCTCACCCTTGTCATCTAGATGGATAGATGAAATTGACAGAGGATCTATAGTGAAGCAGTGCAAGATATCGAACTAGAATTAAAATTCTTTCAAATCCAAGTGAGAAATCTCGAAGTAATGTCCTCATTGTTGGTTAAGGCGCCTGCGTGTGACAGACGTAATAGGGAAGCCAAGAATATTACTTTTGACAAATCAGTGTTTTCGATCATAATCTAGACAAACCAGAAAACCACAAGGCTAACGTTGTAACTACAGTCCAAAATGATATTGATGTTTCTATTTTGGAAGAAGTGAAAGATTCTCGTTGATATGTTATTTCTGTCATATCGAGAATTTGAATGATTAAAAATTGTGTTCAGCAAGAACCAAGACCATACCCGTCATAATATCATTCGGTTTCAAACTGAACAGGATATTGCTTTATTCTATAACTTAGATCATTTTATGTATTTTAGATTATTCTAAGCGCTTATAAAAAAATTGCTATGATGTGGCGTTTTTGTTTGGACATAGTTACATTAAAATATGGGAAATTTGATAATCGATAGATAAATAGATACAAAGATACATAGATAGAAACGTGTACTCAGATCTCACAATCATTCGGACACAAATTTGACTGGAAATGACTTTATTCTCTAAGTTAGAGCATTTCAAGTGGATTGCTTGATTGAAATCTTGCTATAATGGATCACTTTTGCAAGGTTACAGTGACACACACATACACATATAAATAGTAAGGCAGAATGGGTTTTTTTTTAACCTAGGTATGGCAACTGGTCTCAGAAAAAGAACCCTCTGAATTCAAACCTGTGAAACCCGCTTAAAAACTGACCTTGTGTCACATTCTTCACGTACGGAAGGGTTAAGTAAAGACATATACATGGTGTGTGTGTGTGTGTGTGTGTGTGTGTGCACACACCCACACATTGATATACTCGCCATTAGACGCACACATATATAAACCTAATGAGAATTTGGTAATAAACCGATGGTCATTTTCTATAGTTATAAGTTGCGGTATAACTTATTTCCTACACTGCATGCATATATACTTTGGTTTCTTTGGTTTCTTTCTTTAATGGCATATCAACTCGTTTTAGGTTATTTAATGCCAAAGCCATTCTCCTAGAAGAACAGTAGTGGTACTATTTAACCCATAGATGGGAGGATAAGGGGGTTCATACCTTTCCCAAGGGTATTTGCCCGAAAGTGAACGTAATAGCACGACTGGAGTACGAACGCGCGTACTACGATTCCGCAGTCCACCACTTTAACCATTACACCACGAGGACACCCCCATATATACTTTCTAAATGGTCTAAATGGGATGAAGTCCAGTTGGTGTAATGGCTAATGTGCCGGACTGTGATATCGCAGTAAGTGATTTAAACTCCAGTCACGCTATGACGTTCACTTTCGAATTAATACCCTTAGGAAAGGCATGAACCTCATATCCCTTCTTCCAGCTATAATTTAAATTGCACCACTGCAGTTTTTCCACAAGAAGAATGCTTTGCATTAAATAACCCACGAAGGTCGATATGTCTTTAAACAATGAATCCAAACTAAACATTCTAAATGTTTAGGGGACCTGAGCGTATGTTTCTCACTCACGTACTTGTGTTTAAAATCAATGAATGTTTAGGAATGTTCTTCTGTATACATCTACGATAAGTCTCTTCCACTCTTTTTACGACACATGAAATATTCGTGGGTAAGTCAAGAGTGTTAATATCCTCTTGACGTTCTCCTGTCATGAACAGCTACATATCTAGTGAACAGCAATTACGAAAAACATCTGTCGGAACTAATGTATTTGATGGCCTCTAAAACATCTTCGTTTACTCTTAAGATTTGAGAATTACAGAATTTGGCTACATAAAAGTATTGGTAATTTCTGTTATCAATTGGTATTGTAATCATTAAAAAAGACTTGATGATTTTCGAATAGATCAAAACAATTGCTTCGTTATAGTTCCCAGATTCGTGGCATCAATGATGTTGGTTTGTTGAGAACGCTGGGGCATCTGTCGACAGGAATTCTTTATCTGATTTAAACGAAAGAAAGAAAGAATAAAAGAAAGAGTATTATCTCGAAGAAAAGAGAATTTTAAAAAAGAGAGAAAGATAACAAAGAGACGAAGACTGAAAGTTGTAATGGAAAATAAAGCAAGTGAAACCGCGAGAATGAAAAAGAGATTAGGTAGTGTAATGTGCCTACTTATTACCAAACCCAGTCTGTTGGGGCTGAATACACTGACTGTATCTCTGCAGAAGGGATAAGACTCCCCCAATGAGTGGCCTGGATATGACATTAAACCATCCGATGGCGAGAATGCTGATTACTCCTTCATTACTATTGATCCCAGATCCACTCTGACCCGAAGTGGTACCCCCTGATAGAGTCCTATCTATGGGTCGAATAGAACAAACTGTATGTAAACAAATGACTGATGTTAAATTGTGACTGTTATATAGCAATATTTGGAAATATTTAACTGTTTGCAAAAAGAGCTCAGGCTCGTTTTAGAATGTTATCTAAAAATGTGTTTACAAATATGTATATTTAATAGGTGTATAAACAGGATTTGGAATTAAATAATCTACAAGGGTTGATATACCATAAAACACAACTAAACCAAAACGTTAAAAATTATGCCTACATTTGAAAATAGGTCTTTATATTTCATTAAATGCGATGAATAAATCATTTACTAAGCATAAATTTATCTGATACAATGGTTCATTTGACGTGGGCTTCAGAATACTACAAGTACATCTCTGCGAAGAGTAAGACTCCTTCAACTAGTGTCTTGAATATGAATCTAAACAATCTGATGGCGAGGTTCCAGTATTGCTGAAGTTTTGTTGAATGCGGTGTATCCCTTCATTGCTATAACTCTCAGGTCCACTCTGACCGGGAGTGGTAGTACCTGAAAGGGTCCCATCTATGGGTCAAACACAACTAAAGAGTATATTTTTGCTAAACTGAATTGATTGAAATATAACTATTTTTGACATTTAAACTGTGTACTTATGCAAAACTGAATTATTTGAAATAGAACTGTTTTCATATTTAACTGTGTGTCAACAAAAAACTGTACTTGTGCTAACGGAATTGTTTGAAATAGAATTGCTTCTGTGTATAAAAATGGTTTTGGCATTAAATAACCTATTAGAGGTTGATGTGCATAAAACCAAACCGAACCAAACCAAACCAAACCAAATCTGATTCAAGGCCAGAATATTAGGAAAATAATAAAAAATAATTGGCGACTGTTGTCGAGGATGACCCGAAGGCTCCCTTTTTCGATAGCTAATACACCAAGGTGTAGGGGAGGGCACTACCCCTTTCCTTGGATTGCTCCACTTTACACTTGATCCTTATTTTATAGTGCTGAGTGTTAAGCAAAGTAGCATCAAGTACCATTTTATGAGTCTTTGGTATGACTCGACCTGGGATTGGACCCAGGTCTCCTGGGCCACTGGCTAACACTCTAACCACTATGCCAATGTCCAGTATTGGAAAATAATAACTAATAATAATCTTTGTAAGCAATTATAGATGTAAGTAAGAATTCCTAATACAAAAATATGTTTCAGGTATTCCTAACTGATACTAATAATTTTCAAATATATATATTTGGCCCATAGATGGAATCTTTACAGGTACTAGCACTTAATGCTATTGTGGACCCGGGACTAATGGCAACACAAAGGTGATTTCATTTTCCCTAGAACTTCAGAAAGGGAAAGAACGTGGAGAAGAGCGGTTGGCTGGAACAGGAGTTGCTCTCAGATGTAGTTTAGTGTTATACCCATAATATTACCAACTTTTTTGTGTGTTGTGGGGGGGTTACTCCTCTGCAAGTTAGTGTATTCTAAGCACCATCGTCAGGGCGGTAAAAAATCTTGTAAAACCTTGTTAATAAGAGTTTATCTTTCAGATTATCACTGCATTCCACCAACTTTAAATGAATCAATATGGTGTCTGGTCGAGAAAATTTAACGTGAGCAAATTTATTTTCTAAATATGCTTAAATATCATAGAACTAAAAAAAGGCATTTCTCATTACTATCCTAATATTGCAGTATTTCAACAGAAGGAAGAGTGTGTGAAGAAGAACTTTTGGCTGGAACAGGCGTCGCGGTGAAGTCATCACGGAGATTGTTTATTTGCATATAGGTTCTGTTTCATTTAGTTTAGTTTTTTTCTGTCCTTTTGCCCTGAGTTACTCAAATCAATCTCAAAAACTAATTAAAGCAGATAGACACATGGGTTTGTTGGGTTTTATGGCATATACACCATTGTAGGTTATTTAATAGCAAGCCCTTATATATATATATATATATATATATATATATATGATTTGATAACACATTTTGTTGAGATATTTTCAGAAGACCCTGATCTCATTTTTTTCATACTGTTAAATGGTTTCATATATTGCTATGTAACAGTGACAATTTTACATCATTCATTAGTTTGCACACATTTGAATAGATATTCATATATGGTTTGTTGGTGAATAAGTGCTACCACGGGTACTTTGCCTTCTCCAAAGCTGTAAAATTATTGGAGCCCCACCATCAGATGATTAAGTGTCATATCTAGGTGGGGGTTCTTACTTCTCTGCAGAGATGCAGTCCTTGTATTCTACAACTCCATTCCACAAGACTGAACATATTTTAGAGGATGACTAGGACTATTATGTGAATAATATATCGATAAGGACGATAAACTAGGCCGAAGCCTAGCAAATAAACGCCACAGATGATTTGTTTATAGAGTTGGAAGAATCTATAGAGCTAGTTGGACTTTTCGGTAGAAGAATGGTTCGGAAGTATGCCGTAAACTTTTCCGACAATATTCTCCGAGTTTTGAACCTACTTTATTTTTACCATGACTGGTTATCCTACCATCCTAGAGAGCCAGGCATGATCTATTATTCTGCTCATAACTTGATATGGAGAGAAGAAACTGATATATGACTTTCTGAAGGGTATTAGCGTAAAGTGAAACTCTAACAAGAGTTTGAACTTGGCTTATCCCCCACTTCAGAGGGATTATAGACGAACTGTTTATATCTGCCAATCTACCTATCTATCATCGGTATATGGTCAAAAGATCCACGCAGTAAAATGACTCGTTTGGACACCTGCCTATCTTTTGCATGAGGGAAATCAAAGATTTAAAATGTCCAAACTGTAAAGAGAGCACGGCAAATCAAGTCAAATACCGTATTCAGATTGTGCTATACTTGTGCAGTATTTGAAAGACCGTCTTCAATGGTAGGGCTGTGTCAATTTTCAAAGTTTTTTTTCATTTGACAGCATCTACATTGTTTCCTTTTTAAGCTGACGATGAGCACAGGGAGAAGTGTGTTCATGCATTTTTTAACACGATTAGTGATAAGTAAACGCAAGCAGCCTCAACCAAAATCTATATCTGATTGAGTGATACTAAAAGCACCACTTTCTCCTAGATCACCGAAGTTAAGCAGAGAGAAACCTCTTCAGTGCATAGATGGGCGATCATTTCTGAACAGCAGGCACTGTAAGGAAACTGAGGTTTATTTATCAGCAAATCTTTAATTCACATACACACATACACGCATATATATATATATATATATATATATATATATATATATATATATATATATATATATATGCATTCATATTTATGGAAACAATTAAAAGTACAGAAAAATACAGCCTGCTGGTAGAAAGACTAAGAGATTCTGTGTTGCAAATCCAACCAGAACTCCCTTAGCTTGTTATTTGAGCTCACCAATTGCTGTAACAAAGCCTGCTTCTCGGATTCGAGTTTCAGTAGCTTTTGGAGTACCTGCAACAGAATTGTAAATTTACCACAACTTCCTTACTAAGCCAAATCCCATAACTACAATTATATTATCAAAACGATGGTTTGCTATATTCATAAAGAGAGTTCAATATCAATTACTAAACATTTATCAAAGTTAGGATAGTATAAACACAGAGTCAACAATGTTTTCTGCCTTTGCGATCATCAGACGAAGTGGTTCTCACGTGGTTGATATCCTTTTAATTGTTGTGTGAGGGATGATGAGAAGAATGATATGGTTTGTGGGATCATCTATGAAAGATGATCTAGTTTGTACTGCATGGTTATATCTATCTATCTATCTATCTATCAAAATATAGGTGGGGGGTTGGTGAGCTAAAAAAAGGTTCCCTTTACCCACGTAGGTTTTATTTCATAGATAATAAATTAATTCTTAAAAAGCCATCCTCCTTGTGAAACACATTAAGTTGATTTTCCCCACTCTCTTCCTTTTCAAAAACATTTCATATGAGATTGAACCTAAAGAATGAAGCTCTGTGCAAAGTTATGAAATATTCAGATATGATTTTAATGTCTCGACAAGAAAGATGCCTATATATATATATATATATATATATATATATATATATATATATATATATATATATATATATACAGATGGTTGATTGATTTCCGAAGTAATAAGAATACGTTTTAATAGGGTAATAATATATTTTCATAAACAATTTAGGGTCCGGGTGATGCACGTATATGCATCAATAGACCAATACAAAAAAACGGAATCATTTATATGTGTGTGTGTTTGTGTGTGTGTGTGTGTGTGTGTGTACGCGCGTGCATGTGAGGGTGTGTGGGTGAGAGAGAAAGAGAGAGAGAGAGAGAGAGAGAGAGAGAGAGCGATAGGCAGACAGATCAATACATATAAACATAGATAGATAGATAGAGTGAATAAGACTGAGTGAGATTATGTGAGCTGAGAGAGAGAGAGAGAGAGAGAGAGAGAGAGAGAGAGAGAGAGAGAGAGAGAGAGGCGTATGGGTCAAGGTGTCTGTTAATATCTGATGTGATGTTTCTCGCCCACAACTATTCTACTGTGTGAAGCAACGATTTAAGCCCAGAATTTTTCTCTGACTGCACTTGGTGAAGATATGACACTTGAATGTTCGCCCGTTTCCGTTCCCGTGCACGTATCCCACTGTGTGGATGTCTATTCCATTGTCCCTAACCCTTTGCATAGTGATATAAGTTATGCTTTTATGCGCTGCCATTTGCAAGAAGGTGAACACTAAAGTCAGTTTGACGTGTTTCTTATATTCATGTATCAACCGAGAACGTCAAAAATCTTGATGATCAAAATAGAAATTTGTCTTTTCGATATATATATATATATATATATATATATATATATATATATATATATATATATATATATATATAGCAATCTATTGTTCGGTCTTTCTCAGTAACTGTTTGTCTCTATCTGTCTTTATCTCTCTCTCTCTCACTTGTATATTTATCGTCTTTTCATTATCTATCTATCTATCTATCTATCTATCACAGTCTGTCCATATATATTTCTCTAGTTACCAAGCTATCACAGTCCTATGCAGATGTATTTATCTAAATTCCTCATTAAAAAAATATTTATATAGGTATACGTGTGTGTCTATGACCATAAATCAGAGAAAAGACACATCAGAGCGAGTTTTGTATTAGAGCCATACGTTCACTTGTTCTAATTTCGAAAAGAAAGGAATTTTTAGTACAAGTTATAACCGAAGCATAAAATTCACGGAACGATATAAGGAGAAAATGAGGCAATGCTAATTAGAATTCATCAACCTAAACAGAATAATCACTATCATCATATTCAGCTGTTATAAATGGGAACCCAGTAGCTTAATACATCGTCTAGGGAATATTAGTTTTAATGTCTCTCTTACGTTGGTATCTATGGGTGTATGATTGACACAACGACCAAATGATTGTGCTTCAGTCAGGGTTTTAATTTACTGTTTTATGAAACTGGGAGGTGTATGCTCTTGTTTTTATTGATTTTCTTGTTCTAAAGGAAATTGAGGCCAGACTTTACGGATACGGAATGCGAGCAGTGAGAGAGAGGTGGGGGGAGGTCTATATCAGGTGCTGTTAAAATTTTGGGGAGAGATGGTCCTTGATAAAAGCATTATTCACTCTAACAGCGTCTACGTATTGTTTCTTTAAAATCACGTTTGTTGCTGTTTGCTTAAGGAGTAGCAGCAAAAGCCGTGCTACATTAAGTTCCATGGGAATTTTTAAATTTCACTGATTACTGGTTAAGTTAAGCCATATTTTTAAGCCACACACGACATAAAAAAAGTAACTCCTGACGTGTCGATACAAACCCGCTTGAAAATCGGGCTCGTCAAGCTCAGAGTCGTTAGTTTTTACCTTTTACTCTATTTGTTGTTGAAATTGGTCACCACATGGACGCTAACTAAATGTATGGGGGAAAAGCTTGACAGCAATTACATGAGAATGCTATGAGCTGTACTGAATAAGTCCTGGAAGCAACACTACTCAAAACAGCAACTGTACGGCCACCTATTAACCATCACGAAAACTATCAAAGTTAGACGAACTAGACATGTGAGACCCTGCTGGAGAAGTAAGGACGAACTCGTAAGCGATGTACTGCAGTGGACCCTTTCACATGGACTAACAAAGGTTGGACGACCAGCTAGAACCTATCTACAACAGCTCTGTGCCAATACAGGATGTAGTCTAGGTGACCTCCCGGGACCGATAGACGATAGAGACGGGTGGCGAGAGAGGGTCAGGGATATCCGCGTTGATGGCGTGACGTGATGATGAGTATCGTTTTGGCGGTAAATTATATATATATATATATATATATATATATAAAGAGAGAGAGAGAGAATGTTCATTAATTGAAGACCATTAACTAAGATAAAGCTTAGCAAATGACGTACACAAGAGATTTGTTTACAGTAATGAAAGAGCAGTCCTACTTTCGGGAGGAGCTGATAACACAGAAATGCCTAAGCAGTGAATAGTAAGAACCTGAGCTACACACTCTTCTCCTCTGGTTTGAATATTTGAATCTTTCCTGCACCTGGATCGGTTGACCTTCTAAGGCAAGAGAGCATTTTTACTCATTCATAGATTAGGTGGATTCATGCTTTTCTAAAGAGCATTAGCGCTTACTGAAACATAAAAACCTTGTCAGGATTTGAACTTGTCTGCCAGTTCCTTTGTCGATAACCATAATAGTTATGTAGACAATTGCAACTGAGTAGAGGGTTTGACCCTCGCTGAGTGTTACTTCCTTGTAGACTTCTGCTACAACAAGTTAATCTTATTAAATACCTATATAAAATAGATGGATTGGCGTAATTTTAAAACGTGATATATTTGTGGAACCCGGATCTTTTTCTTAATATGTGTTAGTGTAGAAGTGTGTGATATCCTAATAATTACAAACAATAACCCCAAAGAAAATGGGTTACTAGCTCCTCCAGTAAAATACCTTACCTTCCATATACGTATAATTTTAACCAGACACTTGATTCTAAAACTCTACATCTCAAGTAATACAGAGAACTCTACTTCCGGTTTTATTTCCAGTGCTGCAGAGCACTTCCTCCGCTTCAGGTCGATTTTTTAGTGGAATACTGCTGGTTTTCTTTTTCCTTGGCATATTGCTCAACCAGACTGCCTTTCTATTTACCCACCGCGAGTTATGCATTAAAGATGGATTCATGCCTTTCATCTAAATTGAATTGAAACTGTCTCGTCCAAGATTTGAACTCGGTTCTTTGAGTCCATTCTCTATGACGACAATCATTATTCTACATACACCTCTAATATGCTACCGAGTATCACCATGAACATAGCCGCCCTATAAGTTGATTAGACAGCGAGAAATCAAAGTGTAAATTTTTTCGAGCTTTATAATATTGATTCCTTTATGATCACATCAAAAATTAGCCTTTTGCTATATCAGCTTTTTCTTTTTTTTTTTTTTTTTTTTTTTCCTTTGGGTTCTTTACTCTGATTAGATGACCGACCGCTCAATCTGTCCCTGGTTACCAACATCCAAAAAAAAAAAAAAAAATCGTGTAATCATCTTTCGTTACTGAGATGTCACGATAGTCGAGGAAGAGTTGAACTAATCACTATCCCATGATTTCCATATGTCTCATTTCTGTAACAACGAAAATGATAGCCAACACCTTGTTAACAATTATAAAGAATGAATATGGTTCGGTGGATTCATGAATAATTCTCATTGTCACATTTCTGTAAGAAGAGAAGCGGTTTGAAGAGCAACGCATCTCTCTCCCCCTCTCCCCCTCTCTTTCTCTCTCACTCTCTCTCTCTCACTTTCTCTCTCTCTCTCTCTCTATATATATATATATATATAAAGACACTTTGATCAGAAAGCATTCTTTATTAGACCAATGGAGATGCTTCACCGAAAGTATATATATATATATATATATATAAAGAGAGAAAGAAATGAGTGAGTGAGCTAGAGATGTGCGGGAGCTCGTCTAATTTCCATTGAGTAAGCGTTGTAACTGGGCTCCATGATGATATTGATACTTCTATTTATGAAGGAGTGAAGTAGTCTAATTATTTTTCCATAATTATATTACGAATTTGCGTAATTAGAAAATGTCATTCACCCCCAAAACAGAACCCAATGAAATAACATCCAAATGCAAATTTGACCGGATATCTATCTATCTATCTATCTATCAATCTATCTACTTTAACATGAATAAGTCCGCAAGGGAATTCGTTTTGTTTTTTGTTTTTTTATTTGTTTATTTTTTTAAAGTCAGAAACAAGTGCTAAAGCCAAGAAGTTAAACAAACCTAAAACCAAATTCATTTGCAGGCGTATTCATTTTAAAGTAATTACTTCTCTCTCATTGAACCAATAAAAACGAAATATATATATATACATGGTCGGATAGAATGATCTCTCGGACTTAAAATTGTCATCACACAGGAACTAGCAGTAATTTACTAAGCTTTTCGCTTAGATGTCGCACAAGGCCGTGTGGATAGCGCACTCATTGAGACTTGAACTCACTCGTGAAGGTTTACTAGTCTAGTTTGCTAACCAATACACTACCCATGACGCAGGCGCTAGTTGTACTTAGCCGGTGAGAGTTTATAGTTCATTAACAGCAGGAATAGCAGCAGCAGCAATGCACTTTCTGTTGTTATAATGGCGTGAAATCGTAAATATCATGCGTTTGTGATTGTGACTTGTTTATAAAATGATGACTCAATAATTGCAACGTAGAGGTTATTTCGCAAGCAATAGGGTTACGTAAATCCATTTGTGATTACTTCTTCTGTAGATTTATGAATGCTGAAGATTTTAAACGTAAGTCGTAGATAAAAAATGAAAGATTTTATTCGTCATGAAATTGCTGTCGGACCAGTAACAATGACGAGTTGAACGCCGCAGAGCTCCAGGTGAAAGTTTTAGGAGTATATAGCACGTGACGGCAAACATTTGAATGATATAATCTTTAAAAGAAAGAAATGAAAACAAGGCACGGAAGAGCTGATATGGTTCTTTTTTGTTTGTTTGCTTGTTTGTTTGGGTTTTATGGCATATCAACCTTTGTAGGTTATTTAATGCCAAATCCATTTTAGACAAATAAACAGTTCTATTTCAAACAATTTACTTTAACATAAGTACACAGTTTGATTGTCCAAAATATTTCTATTTTAAGCTATTCCGTTTAGTCAAACAATTCTATTTCAAACAATTCAGTTTAGTATAATTATAGTTTTTTTGTTTACACATAGTTAAATGCCAAAACAGTTCTATTTCAGACAACTGAGTTTAGCATTAGTACAGTTTCAAGGTCAAAACAGTTCTATTTTAAACAATTCGGTTTAGCATCAGTACGCAGGTTAATTATCAAAAGAGTTTTATTTCAAGTAATTCAGTTTCGCATAAGTACGAATTTTAGTTTTATTTGACTCATAGATAGAACACTTTCAGGTGCTACCACTCTTGGCCAGAGTGGACCTGGGAGCAATGGCAACGAAGGAGTAATCTGAATTCCCTAAAGCTCCAGCCTTACTCGAACCTCATCATCTGATTATTTAGAGTCAAATCTAGGACACTTGTTGGTGGGGGGAGGTATTACCCCTCTGCAGAGAATCAGTCGGTATATTCTACAGCACAAGCCGACTGGGCAAATGGTTCTTGTTTATAGTAAAATTATTTCTTGAACTGGATCTATAGTGCCTTTTTTTATTTACCAAAAAAATCATTGCCAGATCCTGTATATATATATATATATATATATATATATATATATATATATATATATATATATATTGTCACCTACCGATAGACTGTTTCGTTGTGTCACAACCCTTCAGTGTGGCTAGACACACGAGATGCTTCAAGCTGCGATTGAAACCTGCCTGACGTTTGGTTAGTCGGATATAATACCCCAGAGGTATTGTCATTTTTAGCGTAAGCGAAGGAATTTTTTACCTATATATATTTTTATATACATGTTATCGCCTACTAGAGAGCTCAATTTACGCGTACGTGCTTTGCATTGATGCGTATGTGGCAACCGTTAATTTCCCACTCGGATGCTCAACCCACTGTGGGGAGAGGGAGCATATATATTGTCATCCAACGACAGACTGTTTCGTTGTATTACGACTCTCTCTCTCTCTCTCTCTCTCTCTCTCTGTATGTGTGGGTATGTGCATGTGTGTGTATGTGTGTGCATGTGTTTTTTCAGTACGAATCAAGACTGAAGATATTTTTACCAGAAATGGAGAATGAATGAAACGTTAATTTTCATTTAAAACGGTTGTCATTCAAAATTTTTATTCCATTCAGATTTCCATTGGCCAAAACATTTCTGAAATCTTTCTTTTGTTATGGTGTGAAACTACGTCGTCGTGTGATTATTTTGTTATTGACTTCCACGTCATCAAATTTAATCGCTGAGGTGATTTTTTTTAAGGAACAAAGAAAAAAATCACACAGAGTTCGATCTAATGCGTATATCTAATGCTACAATTACACAATTCTGTTTTTTCACAAAAAAGCAAAAAATTGCTGATAAAACTATCTCGAATTGGTACTGACTCAACTAGACGTCTAGACATCATCCAGTTAGAATATATTAATACAATAGTGACTCACCCGTATACATACGTTCATTGAAATTTTGAAATTTGATATTCACAAAATTAACTGATTTAGTTTCGATCCTTTTTTGATTCACCTCATCTATCTATCTATCTATCTATGATCAGTATATTAGTGATTACATATATATGGGGGCGGGTGTTGGGTTGTGTACGTGTGTGTGTGTGTGTGTGTGTGTGTGTTCATTTTTTAAGTAGGTACGTTGGCGTATCAGTAGTCAGGATATGGTAGTGGTGGTGAAGATTGATGGTTGGTTATGTAAGGTAGTTGTAGAATTAATATTTGCCAAAGTGTCAACTCGCCCAGAGTGGAGAATAGCTTATTCATGGATGATAATGTATGTATTAATATATTTGAATAGATGTCCGTGACACTAAACAGAATTGTATCGTTGCCACATATTTTATAATACCACTTGTATATGATTATATGATTCTGTTACCCACACACACACACACACACACACACACACATATATATATATATATATATATAAGTTTAGAGTGCATAATTTAGATATTTTTCTTTGTTTTAGATCTGCACTGTAATACCAGCCTCCAGTAAGTTTTAAACACTTTTCTTATTACATTCTATCTATCTATCTATCTATCTATCTATCTATCTATCTATCTATCCTTTTATCAAGTAATTTATATAGATAAATATTTTTATAATAATAATAATAATCGGATGTGAAAAACTCTCAAGGAGTAAATTATAATAAGTGCGCATATATTTGCATAATCATATAAAATAGTACATATATTAGTTCATGAAATGTATTATAGATAGACGTAGCTTTTTGATATGCATGTATATCTGTATGCATGTGTGTTTTTGTGCATGTAAATAATACATAGATATACATGTGTTTGTGCCTTTGTGTATTTCTTAAATTTCCATCGAAAATCCGTTAACTGTATTCAATCTACAATTTTCAAAATGGATATATAAATATGAATATATATATACATATATATATATATATACATATATATATATATGTGTGTGTGTGTGTGTGTGTGTGTGTGTGTGTGTGTGTGTGTGTGTGTATCGTCGTAGGGTTTCTGACATAATTTCGCTCAACATCTGAATTTTGAATTCTTTGAGATCGTCATGTAACCGTTTTTGACCGTTATTTCCAGAAAGAAAGAAAGAAAGAAAGTAGGTTGGGTGTCTAAATAAGACAAAACTCAGCCATGATTTTCCGTGGAAGTCGCCACCCAACTCTTACTCCCATTTTTTCCTACCGACTTCCTTCCGCCCTCACCTCTTTCCTTACTCCCTTTCCTCGATGGCTCTTCCCCACCTCTTCCCCCATAACCCATAAAACGTCGAGTTAGCCCCCAGGCAAAACCATAATAACCACTACCACTACCACAATCAACAACCTTAGCAACAGCACGCACTTGCATGCACATCACCGCGGTAATGTCAGAATATTGCGTACAAATATATCCGATTATCTTGCCTGGTAATACATAAAATGCATGAAAATTTCAGAATGTATTTTGTTAGGATACCGACTGAGTTTTGGCTCATCCGTTGTTATACTTATCTGTAAAACCTTGTTGTTCAAAACTAGAATTAAACGAAAACCACTTTGAAAAATGTATTTCTAAGGTGTAAAAAAGAAGCAAAAAGACAGATATATGTCTTTAATAATAAGGATAAAAAGTAACCTATTTAAATACTCGCAATGCCAGCACAGTCTGACTTATCGGATCTCATAAGGAAAATGCTCAAATTATTATTATCGTTATTATCATTATTTTGCTTCAGTCGAATTTTTCACCATAGCATTAGTTAGTGGTCTTTTATTGGAGTCTAAATAACAGCAAAATTCTTCTGATTTCCAAGACTCTTTTGAGTATTCTAGTCGATTTCAACAATTCAGTAGTTTGGATGGTTTCGGTTCATCTGCCGATTTCTAACTTTTCCAAGCCTTTGCAACCATTCCAAGCGCACCAATTACTACTGGTATCACCGTTATCTTCTTGTTCCATACCGTTTTTTGTTCTCAAGCAAAGTCCAAGTACTTCTCTCTCAATTTGTTTTCTTTGATATTCACTCTATGCTCCGCTATGACGGCAAAGTCCACAAAACGGCGGGTTTTCTTTTTTTTTGTTAATTATCATTAGGTTTTGTCTTCTATTATTATTATAATTACTCATTAGAGTTTTTCACATCAGCCTAAACTGATGGTCTTTCACTGGAGATTGAGTGACAGCAAGTCTCTTCAAGTCTCCAGGACTCTTCTCAGTATTCTGGCCGTTTTCAATAGTGCTGTTGTTTGGATGGTCTCCACTCGGCCGCCAACTTCCAAGTCTTCCATGCCCTTTAATAATCCTTTAGTTACCGTACCAAAAGCACATTTTGCTCATTTCACGTTTTTTACACAAGCATTTGCTGGTAGTTTTTCACTGGAGTCTTCGAGACTCTTCTGAATTTTCTTGACGATCTCAAAAATACTGTGGTCTAGATAGTCTGAATTCTTTTTTTAATAGCAACATAAAACAATATCATAACGACCAATAATGTTAAAATTGATAATACACTACAGAAAAGCAAGTGTAGATTATGTGGAGACGAAACGGTTGATTGCATTATAAGCAAAAGCATAAAAAGCTAGCAGCACTAAAAGGCTAAAAGAGTGTGCAAGGAAAACCACTGAAAATTTTACATCAGACAAAAATTTGACCATTTTACCAAATGGTATATGCAACAACCAGAATCTGTGCTGGAGAATGAGATGCGTAAAATTCTCTGTCATTTGAGATACAAACGGATCATCTAATGCGGACCAGAAGACCACAACTAGTATAGATTAACAAACAAAAAATTGTCACAAAGTAGATTTTGCTGTTCCTGTGGACTACAGAGTGAAAATAAAAGAAAGCAAGATAATTCACAAATACTTAGACCTTGCCAGAGAATAAAAAAAATGTCGAACATGAAGATACCGGTGATACCAATTGTAGTTTGTACACCTGGAACGATCCCCGAAGGCTTAGAAAGGAGACTCTAAGAGTAGGAAATCAAAGAAATAATCAAGACCATTCAAACTACAGTATTGTTAAGATTGACTAGAATACTGAGAAAAGTCCTGGAGACTTGAGGAGACTTGTCATTTAGACTCTAGTGAAAGGCCACCAGCTAAGGCTGTGGGAAAAACTCACAAAGTATTAAATAAAAATGTAGAGCGAGACAAAACACTCAATCTCATAATAAGTGAATACAGCAAATTGGCACAGAAAGAATACAAAGGAATGCACAATGAGATAGGAACGGTAGTTTAGTGGAAATTGTACAAGAGACGAAAATTTTACCGAACAGACAAATGGCATATGCACAAATCAGAAATTGTCTCAGAAAATAAGACCCACAAAATCCTCTGACGATTTGAAATAAAAATGACTTATCTATTCTCGGCTAGAAAATCAGACTTCGTTCTTTTAAACAATAAGAAATGAACGTATCAGCGAGTGAACTTCCAACAGGTCATAGAGTTCAATGAGCGAAAAACTCGAGAAATATCTGGACCTTACCATAAACTTAAAATGTTGTGGAAAGAGAGAATCATAATCGAAAGACTCGGAACATTCCTTTAAGAACCTAGAAAAGAGAATGAAATAAGAATATATTCGAGAAGAATTGGGACTAAGCAGACTACAACATTACCCAGATTGGTAAGAGTACTTTGAAAAGTTCTGGAGAGACTCAAGTTAAGACCACCCTTTCCTGCTGGTGAGAATAACACATAGGAAGTAAATTCAATTCATTGGCTACTGAAATGAAATGTTTGACTTCTTCATTTTCATAGTTGGTACTTTGTATCAAAACGGCTTAAGGTACACAGTAAAATTGCGCTGATTCTTACTGTATTTGGATTCCACCAATTTGTCAGTATTTGTTATTGCTGAGATTCTATTTATACTTAATAACAAGGGATATTTTACTAATAACAAAGATGGTACTGATATTGATTTATCTATATTTTTTACAATTGGTGGTCAATCCTGAAACATATATAATATATTTGGTTCACTAATATCAGCGTATTTCCATATCCATTGGAAGTCTTAGATTAGTGGCATATCAAGCTTCGTGGGTTATTTAAAACCTCCAGTGGTGCAATTTAACCCATAGCTGGGAGCAGGTGAGTGGGTTCCAACCCGTACGGATGGCATAAATCTGAAAGTGAACATAATAGGGTTCGAACTCGGTTACTTCGAGACCGATGTCCAGCACGTTAGCCATTACGCCACTGATCCTAACCTTTTTATCTAAAGCCAGTTTTTCCTACTTTTTAATTAATCACCTTGTCGCTGGGTTTTAGAATACGCTGACTGTATGCCTTGCAAGAGTAAGACCCCACCCAAAAAGGTGGGGGGTCCTGGATGTAACATTCTGATACTCAGGCTCCAGTTTTGGAGCTCTAGGAAATTTGGAATACCCTTTTACTGCCATAATTGCCAAATCCATTCTGTTTAATAGTGGTTATATTCATTAGAACCCCATCTACGAGTAAAAGACATTTATTTAAAAAATCCTTAGTATTGAATAGGAATACGCCCAAGAACATAACTGTGAGCAACTAAATACCGATTATCAAATAGAATTATTAATGTTTGAAACTTAATGATTATTATCCGTAGTACTTACTTGAAACCATGCAACTTGCAAAATTTTGGTGTTAGATAAGACTACTTGAAATCATACAATTGTGTCCAAATAATTGATTATTATTAAATAATAATTGTTACCTGATAACATATAACTGTCTTAGTATTCGGAAGGAAATTCTGTTGATGGGGTTCATAATACGTCGACTGCATCCTCTCTAGAGGGATAGACTCCCAAACAAAAGAGATTTTCAAGGTATGTCACTAGACTGCATCTGATGGTGAGACTCCAGTTTTGTAAATTCGAGGAGTATGGAGTACTTCATAGCCATTACTTCCAGGTCCACTTTGACTCGAAGTGATAATACCAATTAGTGTCCCATCTCCGAGTAAAATATATTTGTTTGAAAATTGTTTGTACTGCTTAGAATACTTTATACCATATTATTTGTATTAGATAAGAATACTTTATAAATAAATCATTTTGTATTCACATAACCATGTGCAAATGAATCTTTTTTATTGAACGGAAATTGTTACTCGAAGCTATTTAAAAGTGTATAAATAAATAAAATTGGAAACTTTAGTCGAGTGATCCGAAGGCTCCCTTTTCAATAGCTACTACACCAAGGTGTAGGAGAGGGCGCTACTCCATTCCTTGAATTGCCCCACTTTACCCTTGATCCGTCCCTTATAATGATGGGTGTTAATCAAGGAGGAATCAAGCAACATTTTTTGAGTCTTTGGTGTGACTCGACTTGGGATTGAACCCAGATCTTCTCGGCCATTTGTGAACACTCGAACCATTATGCCAATGTCCAGTATTAATAATGTATCATCATCATCATATCGCACTGGTAGCACGGATATCCCTGACCCTCTCTCGCCACTCCTCCCTATCGTTCATCGCCCTAGGTAGGTCTTCAGGACAACATCCCGTATCCTCACATAGCTGCTGAATGTATGTTCGTGCTGGTCGTCCTGCTTTTGCACGACCATGTGTGGGGGTCCATGAGAGTACATCTCTTATGAGTTCGTCCCTGCTTCTCCAGCAGTGTCCTGCATGTCTGGCTCGTCTAACTTGAATAGTTTTCGTGATAGGGGGCAGGTGGCCGTACAGTTGGTGTCTCGTGGGGTGTTGCCGCCTCGGGCAAATTATTTGTATTAGGTTTGGATTTAGTGTTTTCTTTCTCCTAAACTAGTGGCCTTACCAAGGTTAAAGAACCCAGTCTGCCATACGATTTGCTCCTTTCTGTGAGGAGAGCAGATAGAATCATGGGTTTCCCTTGGAAATTTATGTGAAACGTAGAGGATTTGAACTCGAATTGTCGATTTCATTTCCTATAACGATAAACGTTATGCTAAGTTGACTAATGTATAATTGTTGGAAAAAGCAGAAGATTTAGTAATGAAAAATCTAAATTCTTTGCTGAGCTCTTTGCCATTGGTAAAATAAAAGGATTTAATTACTTTGCAAGGCTTGAATCTTTCTCTCCTTCCGACAAACTTTTTTTTATAAATTAGTAGTGTACACGGAGAACCCTCACCTTAGTCGCAGCCACCCAATGAGAACTATAACTCTAAACTCAAAACTACGAGCTGGACTACTTAGACCAGATCTGCTGTTTAGTTGATTAGTCATTCAAAGTGAGAGGCTATGAGTGACAGCCCTAAAACAAGCCATGACACATCTAAACAAATGCTGACTCAAACTAGTAACCGAAATCTGCTAAGATGTTTCACACTCAATCGAACCTTGTGAACATTTTGTTCACATTAGGCTATGGTGTATCAGATATACCATCGTACATATATCGATTCTATCCGGAAGGCTTTCTATAATTCCCGATCACTGATAATCCTTTTCTTCTTGGTTTTCAATGAACCACTCATTAGCAATGCCTTTCCGTGGGTCATTCATTGAATAAGGGGATTTGTCACAAGGAGTTTGCAGTAGGAAGCATTGTTTAAAGATGCAATTTTTTCAAGTTAATCAATAGTGTTGGGTTCTTTAATGTTCCAGAAGATTGTCAACTTGACTTTATTTATTGACCGCTGCGCCCGGAAACTTTTCTTTTCTCAGATAGAAAATCAGTTTCCACTCAGGGAATTGTTTTTTTCCACCCTAGGTCGCTGTGACAAACCCATGTTTCGCCCATTTGTTAATATTTTTAAAAGTAAAACATGATTCTCTGTACACATCACACCTTCAGTAAATGCAAAAAATTCCAAACAATGGAAAAAATTCTGGATAAATTTTTTCCTTTTTCTTTTTTTTAATTCACCTAGTTTATAGATGACCCTCGTATATGATTGTTGTGGACCAGTAAAGGGCCCGAAAGAATAACACAACTCGGGTTTATGTGGAACAAAGTATATTAACGAAAGTATAATACAACAGAGTGTCGAACGTCAGTCTGAATGCCTGCCAAAATGTTAGGCTGGGAAGAACTTCACCTCCAAGAAGAATATTCTCCCCGTATTAATAGCAATAGAAAGAGTTCATTACAGTCCGCAGGTTGGGAATTGTAACAATTATACACTATATCAAATTGTTCCCATGTAGCGTTACGGTACTACTTAAGAGATTGAAACGATACTCCTTAAACTATTAGCCTGACCGTGATAACCTCACTGACAGAAGTCAAACCGAAAACGCTTCCGTTCGTTTTCTGTGTGCAACATTTATTTTTTCTCGGAATCAATTTCTAGCTGTTAACCCAGAGAGAAAAAGAGAAAGTAGCTTGAGCCAGCTGGAGAGAGACAGTGTACCGGGCGAGAGACAAAGGAGAGATGACCGACTCTATTTATTTATTTATCTATTTTTGCTAACTAGCTGTTTTGGGCGTTCTTGATTGTTCCGTGTGTCCGCTCTTTCTGTCTCCGTGTCCCCTCCTTCTCACAGAATCTGTCTTTATATATATATATATATATCCCTAAAAATTATTGATTACGTAATCAGTCTCGTCGCCGCCTTTGCTAAACACATCCAGATAACACGTGACGAATTTGAAGGGGATCCGAAGGCTCCATTTTCAATAGCTACTACACCGAGGTGTAAGGAAGGGCGCTGCTTCTTTCCCTGGATAGCTCTACTATACCATTGATAGGTACCTTATAATGCTGAGTTTCAAGCAAGGAAGTACCAAGTACTATTTTTTGAGTGTTTGGTAAAACTCGACCTGGGATTGAACTCCAGTCTCCCGGTCCATTGGCGAATACTCTAATTATTATGCTATTGGGTTGAACCTACTAATAATGATTCGATAATATATTTCAATGCCTGGTCAGGTTCAAGAAAATATTTCCCCACCAGAGAATAGTCATAAGCCACAAAATAAAGTTACAGTTTAAAGGTATCCTTGTCTCTTTCCTTCCGTCCTTAATTGTCTAACAGCTTCCACAGACAAAAGAAGACTACAAGTAAATGGGGTAAGAAGAAAAAGGTGTCAGATACGAAATTCAGAATCATCTCCACAGAACCTAACAATTCACTTCCACCGTTGCCGCGAATAACACACATCTCTTCTTAAGCCCCACTAAAGGGTCAAGAATATTTAATGTCGTAATGGGCAAATTGAAGGCAGTGTCAGTTGAGGAATTCCTACGTTGGTTTGTTTTGGTCACCGAAGAAATATATCAATCGGAGAAGGTCTAGGTGCTGTCCTGAAACCATATCGTCATATAATGAATGGCAATTAGATGACATAAGACTTTATCAATTAAACAGTTTGACAAACACGTTTTATGAAAATGTCGGACAGAAATTGAACTATGATATCGATATCTAATTCACTCAGTTCCGACTAGGAGGCAGAATATAACATAGCATTTGGTTAACGTGGGCTTACTTCTAAGACGAAAAATTTCTTGAAGGACGTGGGCAAAAATTATCCAGCACCATCGACATCCCCTCTTAAAAAGGCCGCCTTAAGCAACAGGTATCAGGTATCAAACTTGCAGATTATTCTTTTAGATGAGGAAGTAAGTGTTGTCTGGAAATATAGTTATCTGGAACTAGACAGAATATCCAGAATTAGACACTGGGTAATTGTGATTTTCAAATGTCATTAATTATTTCCGGAATTGAAATTTATCTAGTTTTAAATGACAGTGGAATTTGGCACAAAGTCGAGTTCATAACTATGCAATTCATAGACATGTGGGTATTTCTAGAAATTGGCCTGTCGTACCATCATTTGTTAAAAAATTCATAAGACGTGATCTGGAACCTATCAAATTTTTGTTGTATAAAATCTCTCAGAGAAATAGAGTTAATGTGACTGAGCCCATCTCTCCAAGTAAATTGTGATACATTATATAATGATAAATGATCTGATTTATCGAACGTCAGAGATAGCTAGTCTTTTACAAGGATAATGGGCTCAAACTTTTCTGTTATTTACCCATTTTACTGAAGGGATAAATAGATTCATGACTTCATCAGGAACACTTGTGTGCAATGAACGTCAACTGGAGAAATATGAACTATATTACCCCCATTCACAAATTTGTGTGAAAGGACATATATGTCTTTGACTGGAAAGAAAAAGGAAGAAAGAAAGAATTAGAAAGAAAGAAAATTTTCAATACAAAACAATAATTAAAAAAAAAGAAAAGAAAGAAAGAAAGAAAAAAAATCAATTCTTAGAATCTAAAACAATAAGAATGAAACGAAAGAAAGTTTAGAATCCCAAAACATCAAGGATGATGACATATGATGCAAAGGGAGAAAGAACGAAAGAAGAACGAAAGTTCAGAATCCATAACAGCCAGAATGACTTTTTATCATTAAGGGTTTTCGGACTATTGTCTTCATCTTTATTGCTACTTCCACAACGTTTCGACCGATATGTCCTCCGAAGACAATCATCTGGAAGTTGCAGGTACAACTTGTACTCTGTTATGGCGAACGGAATCAGAACAGGTGACCCCCGTGGAGTCAATAAAGGACGTAGTTCGAAGTTCCGTGAAGGTTCCCGAGTTCGACAAACACCTGAAGAAGGCCGGAGGACATAGCGGCCGAAACGTTGTGGAAATAACAATAAAGATGAAGACATTAGTCCGAAAACCCTTAATAATATAAATCATCAAGCTTCGTCCCAGAAATTTAGACAACTAATAGCCAGAATGACATGAGAGATAAAGAAATATAGAAAAATCGAGAGAAAATTGTGAATCTAACACATCCAGAAAAAAGACAGAAAGAAAAAAGGATACGAAAAAAGAAAGAAAAGAAAAAGAAAAACGGAAAGAAACAAAGTTTGGGATGTAAGACTAAGAATGGCATGTGATGCAAAGAAAGAAAGTTTGGAATATAAAACATGAATTATATGTGAAAGAAAGAAAGAAAGAAAGAAGAGGAAAGAAAAAGTTTGGACAGCAAGAATAACAAGTAAATGAATAAACGAATGAATAAATAGGAAAGCTATCATCATCTCCATGGTCAGTCTCGTTATTACAGCATAGGGAACACGGAATCAACTCTAAGTGGCAGTTCGGGAAGAATTTAGAACCAAAACACTTCAACCCATCAGCTGTATCTATTATCCTTACCCACCAACGACTCATTCCAAATTCAGCTTGTCCTCTGCTACACCTCCACACCCGTCAACCTTGCAGTCATTTTATGACACTATGATTCTTCAGCTAAGCCTCATGTCTTTTCGTTTCGTTTTGCTAGGAAGGCTTTTCGCATGTTGTCTCATTCGTACTCTCTCTCTCTCTCTCTCTCTCTCTCTCCACCCCGTCTATTTACCTGCTGTATTAACTGACGTTGACTTCTATTCTTTTATTCGTCCGTTAAGCGACTTGTTTCTTCAATCATGCAACCACCAATTTGATTCAACCCTTCTTGACAAAAAAGCCACTACCAATTCCAACATGTTCACACCGTTACATCTTAAACAAGGGAATTCTCTCTTTCCTTTTCTCTCTCTCTCTCTCTCTCTCTCACTCTCTCTCTTACTCTCTTTTGATATAATTGGCACTATCACTCATTTCTTTTTCAAAGTTCTCCAATTCATTAGTTTCCTTTTTTATTCCTTCATAAATCTCTCTCTCTCTCTCACTCTCTCTCTCTCTCTCTTACTCACTCCTATATTTCATTCGTTTTCTCTTTCTTTCTTTCTTTCTTTCTTTCTTTTTATCATTTTCTCTTCAGTGCCACTTTTTTCAAAAGATCCCTTTTCTTCCTTTTCCTCTTTCTGTTTGTATCTTTCTTGTAATTTTCATTTTCCGCTGTTTTATTCTTTCTTTTCTTTTTCTTTCTTTCTTTCTTTCTTTCTTTCTTTCTTTGCCAAAGCTCTTTATCGCTATCTCTCTCTCTCTCTCTCACACACACACACACACACACACACACACACACACACACTCTCGCTCTCTCTCTCTCTCTCTCTCTCTCTCTGAACATCTTTCCCTTGTTTTCTTTTTTCTCTTCATTTATATTATCTTCCTTTTTATTCCAAACCCCAATTCTTTCTTTCTTTCTTTCTTTCTTTCTTTCTTTCTTTCTTTCTTTCTCAAAGTTCCCCCATCTCTCTTTCATTCATTTTACTCCTCACTCTCTTTCTTTCAAAATTCTTTTTTGTGTATCTTCTTTTTCACTCATAATGCTCCTCTAACGACTTTACTCATTTTCCTTATCTCTACATAAAAAAACTAATACACCTGATATCGTGGTGAAATCCGTAACTATTTCAACAACTTAGTCACCCTTTATACAATATTCATTTGATTTAGTTCGACAGAGGTTATACATTTATAGGGAGTTAACAAAGTAAAAAAAAAGCATGATACCAACCGTATGTGTGTATGGGGGGATGCTGCCGATATTGACTGCCAAGAAAAATCAGCATTCTAAATCTTGGGATATTACTTTGGGTTGAACTCTGATCTCTGATTCAATAGCCATTTCAATCAAAAGATCTGTAGCTCTCAATCTTCCTCGTTATTCCTTATCCGTTAATATATATATATATATATATATATATATATATATATATATATATATATATATATATATATATTATAGAAGATATCACCAGTGACTGCAAAAAAGGAATATAGCATGACTGATAAACATTCTGAAATCTTATTCCGTATATCGTCTCTTCTTTCGCTCTTTCTGTCTCGACAAACATAGATACATACGTGCATTCAGAGATACCTATATATATATATATATATATATATATATATATATATATATATATATATATATATATATATATATATATATATATCAGGGTAAAAATCATGAATCTGAGTTTTATGTGGTCAGGTTAGCCTGTATTGAGTTTTATGTGGTCAGGTTAGCCTGTATTGAAACCTGACGATCGAGATAAATCGATATATACTCACCCTAGGGTAACCCATCTGGAACTGAGAGTTATGGGTTTTTATTCTGTTTTATTTAATATCTGATATATTGTGATATTGCTCTCCATTTTTATACATAGAGCTATGGATTTTGCTAATTTGAAACTCTTTTAGCGGTAAATTGTAATTTTATCTATCAATCTATGTATGTATGTATGTATGTATGTATCTATCTATCTATCTACGTGTGTGCGTGTCTGTGTGTGCGGAGAAAATTTGAGAATGTTTCCGAAATAGCAATTTTGTTTATTTTCTGAACATTAATCAAACATTCTATAAGTAATACTTGATTTGGCCGGCTAATTCATCTAGTGGGTAGAGTGTTCGCCAATGATCCTGGAACCAGGGTTCAATCCCAGGTCGTGTCATACCAAAGACTTTAAAAATGGTACTTGATACCTCCTTGCTTAACACTCAGCAATATAAGGTATGTATCAAGGGTAAAGTGGAGTAATCCAGGGAAAGGAGTAGCACCCTCCCCAACACCTCGGTGTAGTAGTTATTGAAAAGGGAGCCTTCTGGTCACCCTCGACTACTGTCGCCAAATAATACTTGATTTAGATCAATTCCATTATATATGATTATGCTAGATTGCACTCCGTTAGCTTGTACGTACCTGAACGTCAGTCTATCGAAGATGCTAGTTATGGTGCAAAGCAACAAGTACCATACTATGAATCGTGTTATGAACCGATCACCCATGTTAGTTCTGATCTCGTTTAATGCTGCTTAACCTCTATCAGTCAGGGACTGAATTTCAGTTTAACTACTGTAAACAAGTGTTTACTAAGATTAATTTTTTCGTGTTCTATTGTCAAACACTTAGAGAGGACTTGTTAGTTAATCATAACTCAATAGCGAACATTCATTAATTATTTACTTTGGGTGACTTCTTTAAGCACTATGTTACATAAATGAGTGCAGAGTGGCAAGCCCATTCAATACAGTAATAGTTATCTAATCAGTTTGCTTTCTCTGTTTAATAATAGATCAATTTTCGTGTGTTATTTAATGTGAAAGCTATCCTTGTAGAAGAACAATAGTAATACTATTTAATCCGTAGCAATGAGGATGAGGGGATGCATACCTTTCTCAAAGGTACTATTTACCAACCCCTCCGCTCGGGCAGGATATGACACAAGGTCAATTTTTAAGCGGAGTTTAACAGGTTTGAATTCAGAGTTTTCCTTCTCCTAGACTAGTTGCCTCACCAAGGCTGAAGAACCTAGTCCGTCCTACTATTTACCCATAGCTGGAGGGAGAATAAGGGGGTTCATACCTTTCCCAAGGGTATTTGCCCGAAAGTGAACGTAATAGCGCGACTGGAGTACGAACTCGCGTACTACGATTCCGCAGTGCATCGCTTTAACCATTACACCACGAGGACACCCCTTTCTCAAAGGTAATAGTCCGAAAGTGAATGTAATAGCGCGACTAGATTTTAAACTCGCTTCCATCTAGGCTGTAATCAAGCAGTTTAGCTATCATGACGACCTCAACCTTAAATCGTAACTCCAGGATTTGGTTTGATGGTACATCAGCCATTACTCCAGGATGAGGTATCAAAAATTTTCTAAACGTCGCTTAGTTATGTATTCATAGGAATCGAACTCACATTGCAAGAGAAAAAGTCTACGAATCAAGGGTGCTAACCAACACGTCCTTAAAATTCATCAAACTTTTACTTGTTGAGCGAGCTCAAGGCAGCAAGTCTAAATTAACCAATGCGGATCGAAATCAAAAGAGTATGAGTCACATTAAAGTGTCAAGATTGAAGCTCTATTTAGTTGTTTACTAAGCTTATTTTAGTTGTTAGACAAGGCCGGAAGTATGGGTCACCCAGTGAGAATCGAACTGATAACAATCTCCGAATCCAGCTAGCTATCTATTAGACCACTGAAGCTCTTTATCTACAGGTCTAACAAACGTGAGATTTTGTCGCTTTCTTGTCAACCGTTTCCCTTAAACCCAAGCCTACATGAGAGAGAGAGAGAGAGAGAGAGAGAAAGAGAGAGAGAGAGAGAGAGAGAATTAATTTTTATTTGATATTTCATTTTATAAATGTTCATATTCAGTGAAATTTTCATATACTCTTCATCTTTGAATATATCCAAATTTCGACCACTCTGATTGCCAAACTACTGGATATCAGCGTCATCTTTGATATTTACTTTTTCTGCAAGTACTTTAAAACACAATAGAAAAATCAAGTCAATTGATTGGCTGTTTTTTTATTTAAGCAGCAAGAATTTTGTGAAATCTTGATATTTTTGCATTTTTTACGATTATCTGATCTTTGGCCATTTTGTTTGTGATCTTTAATGCGAAACGTTTTTGGATTTAACTTCTAACCTAGCTTTCAATACAATTCAATCCACTATCCATAATATCTCAGCCCTGCGAGCCTAGAGATGATCCACAGGTTTCAGTTTGACATTGGTTTTATCATATTAAATGTTTCAGGAAGAAAGCCTCACTGCGCTCTACTAAGGATAAAGATAAAAACTAGTCCCAGTTGATTTTTGAAAGCTCAAACAATACTCTTTTTCTACTAATGAAATGTTTTCCAGTAAAATGCCGTCTTCAGAGGTTTAAACGACTTACTTATGTGTCACTTTTGCAAAGATTGCATTAAATTTTCCTACGACTGATGACGTCAGCATGAATTCATAATGAGTTCGAAAAATGGGTTTATACTGTTTAAATCACAATTCAATCACTTTGCTAAAAGATCTGTGGTCACAGAAGGCTTTATGTTTTCTATAATTTTCTAATAAACCTCCCGAATGGGGCAAAATGGATAAAGTCTGGTAATGATGATTGGTCACTACACTTTCTACTACACATTCAACTTTGTGGCCTGGTCGTACGATTAAAATGGTTTTACTTGGGGACAACTAGAGTTGAGTGGAGCTAGAGAAAGTGGCACCGTACCCTTGCCAAGGTTCTTATATCAGTGTCTATCTATCTATCTATCTATCTCTCACGATGTATCTAGCTAGCTAAGTATTTAGCTAGCTTGATACATCTGTCTCTGCCTCTCAGCTTTCTTGCCGATTGGCTGAGAGTTCAAGAGAATGCAAAAGTATAATTTTAGGGCAGGTGTGTTTTCTCTAAGATAAATCTGGTAACTGGAGTCACTAATTAATTCGCAACTGTGTTGATGGTAAAACCTCTCTTCCTCAGCACAGTTTAGGGTGTAGAGGAGCGGGAAATAATCTCGACGTAAAAGTTTATTAGAGACACATAAACTGATGACATCAACTAAGGAATGCATTGAAAACGATATTACTACAGAAAAGTATTGTTACTATAGAAATGTATTGCGATCGATTTTACTCTTTGGATACATTTCTATTGATTTTGCTTAAAAAATGCATTGTAAATCTTCATCCTATAAATACGTTTTAAACGATTTTGCAATAAAAATATATCGTAAAGAATTTTCTTGCAGAAGTGGATTTCACATTATGAGAGGAACTAGAAATAGAGTGACCTGCGGACACACACTCTAATTTTCACTATGTCATTTCTCGCAAAGAACTTAGTTTACCATAAACTACAGTTAAATTGCATGTACCTTTTTTTTTCGAAGGCTCCTATATTTATTTATCTATTTTTATCATGGACCATTGCATAATTTTCAATTACAATTTCTTAAAATATATATTTTTTTTGAAAATTTTCTCGAATATTTCTTCTAAATAAGAGTATGAAGTATTTTTTCACCTTTGTGAAATCAAAGGATGTGTGTCAGTCTGTCCATACCCATCTATTTGGCTTCACCTCACTCTTCCTTCCCCCTTTCTCTCTCTCCTTCTCTCTCTCTCTCCACTGCTCAATCGGCTGGGACAGCAGAATACACCGACTGCATTCCTGAAAAGGGAGTAAGATCCCCTCCCCACAACCAATTTCCTGGATATGACACTAAACCATCTGATAGTGAGGCTGCTGTCCTAGAGTTTTAGGGAATGTGGAGCACCTCTTCATTGCCATTACTCTCAGGTCCACTCTGATCTGAAGTAGTAGTACCTGTTTAGGTCCAGTCTATAAGTCAAATAGAACTGTTTAATCATTTACCATACGGAAAACTA
>OY757922.1:59293706-59298706 GCA_963585895.1 Sepioteuthis lessoniana
GCGGAGCTAAAGAAAACTCTTGTCTATGTTAAATCTTTTCTGGGATAAATGATCGCTATGAAGATTGAGTAGCGCCCAATATTAATATGAGACGCTAGTGTGCTTGCCTAGAAAATCAATTATCCTATTTTTTTAGAGATTGAATACCGAACATACGGACCCGTGAGAAACAGGTAAATACAAAGATATGCACCTGTTTATAGATGTAATCTTGTGGGTATGACGACAGGATGTTTCAATGTTCAAACTGACAAGTTTTTGCTAGTGGAATAAAGAGAATTTTAAAAATATACAAATATTTATGAGAATTCATGTTTTTATAAATGACTTTGAGGGCAGATGTTTTTTCTGCCCGCAACTGTGCGGAGGTGGGACTGTTTTGGCAGAAAAAACAGACCATATTATCTTTATCTACATATTTATATTCCTTAGTTTTCTCCTTCATGTCGACTTGTTTTATCTTCGCAAGATTGCTTCATTTTTATCTCTTTTTTTTTTATCTTTTCTTTCATTGTTTTAACCTCATTTGTTTTTGTAAAATCATTTCTTTCTTCCTTTCTTTCTTTCTTTCTTTCTTTCTTTCTTTCTTTTACTCATTTTTCTTTTTTTCAATCAGTTCTTCTCTTCACTGTTCTTACTCTCATAACCAACATTCTTTCTTTCTTTCTTTCTTTCTTTCTTTCTTTCTTTCTTTCTTTCTTTCTTTCTTTCTTTCTTTCTCATTTTTTTGTTATTATTTTCCTATTCTTTCTTTCCTTTTTATTTGGATGCTTTCTTCGTTATCTTTCTTCCCTTTTTGTCTTTATTTTGTTCTTTCTCATATTTATTCCTGTCTTTGTTTCTTCCCCTAATTTCTCCATTTCTTTGTCTCTGTTCTCTTTCCTTCCTTCCTTTCTTTCTTTCACTCTTCTTCTTTTTAAAGAGAGTTCGATAAATGATCAATTATCATATTCCTTCACATCATTTCGCGTATGTCCTCGTAGTGGAATGGTTAAAGCGATGAACTCCGGAATTGTAGTAAGCTAGTTCGAACTCCAGTTTCGCAATTACTTTCGGTTGGTTTGTTGGGTTTTGTGGCATATCAACCTTTGTAGGTTATTTAACGCCAAATCCATTTTTATGTGAATAATCTGTTCTATTTAAAACAATTCAGTTTAGCATAAGTACACAGTTTATTGGTCAAAAACATTTCCATTTCTAACTATTCAAGCAGTTGTATGTAACAATTCGGTTAAGTGTAAATACAGTTTTAATGTCGAAAAACAGTTCTATTTGAAATAATTCAGTTAAGCATAAGCACGCAGTTTAAATGTAAGTACGGTTTAATTGTAAAAGTCATTTCTATTTCAAACTATTCAGTTTTACTCAAACAATTCATTTTAGCATAAGTATGCTGTTAATTCTATTTAACCCATACATAGGACCCTTATCAGGTGCTACCACTCCGGGCTAGAGTGGACCTGGGAGCAATGGCAATGAAGGGGTACTCCGCATTCCCCAAAGCTCCAGCATTGCTGGAACCTCACCATCAGATTGTTTAGTGTCATACCAGGACACTCGTTAGGGGGGGTCTTACCCCTCTGCAGAGAAGCGGTCGGTGTATTCTACAGCCCCAGCCGACTGGGCAAATTTACTTTCGGATAAATACCAGAAGCATTTAACTGCTGAATAAAATGTTTTTCTTTCACAAAGCAATCCTAAAAGCAAATTAATGACGAAAAACAAATTATTTAAATCATTTTGACCTGTACTTTATAGATGGTAATGCTTATGAAGGGTAAAAATTGTACTGATTATAAAATTTGAATAGAATATATGTTCTATCGTCTAAGATACCAAAAACCATTAAGTATTTTCATTTGAGTGAGATCCAAATTAACCAGTTAGTTTTACAACTTCTTCAAATAACAATGGAAATTGACTTTTTCGATCTCCTGGATCGTTTTTTTTTCTGACTTTTAAAAAATCACTTTGTTTTCATTTAATAATATAATAGTTTTTTTCATAAATTTAGTAATTAGAACGTCAGAAAGTAATGACCATAATTATTTGTGTATAAGACGCACTATCTTTCCAGATTTTGCTGCGCTAAAGTAAGGGGTGCGTGTTATAGACGAGAACTAAAGTAACTTTCTTCAGGCCACACGCTTCATCAATTTCGGGATGGGATGACCTAAAACAAGTTATATCGACTGTCCAAACTAGTGTGTTTTTACACTGTTACAGAGAAATATTCTTTGGACTCTGTGTTTGATTTTAATTGTTTTTCTTCTTATAATCACCTCAAGCTTGTTAGATTTTTTGTAAAAATATGTCTGTGTTTGCGTCAAAGACTTTATAAAAATTGTGTTTCAATATAAACTATGCAAATTCTCGTTTTCAGTCACTACGAATCGATAAGAAGTGGAAAAAAATACTAAATTTAGGTTAAATTTACTTTCCACCAATTCTTAAACGTCAGTGAGTTTTATACTCGATAATTTTTCCCAGTTTCGTAGACCAAAGTTAAGTGGAAGTGTTATACGTGAATGTGTGTTATACATAAATAATTACAGTAATCGCATGCATTGTTATGTTGATAGGAATAAAATTTAGTTCCTGTATTTAACTTTCATAACTATACAAATAGTATTTTCATTCATATATATGTTTGTGAGGATTTCCTGAATTTTCTGTCTATCCCTCCAGTTCCATAATACTCTTTTTGCCTTGTGTCCTAATTTTTACCATCTGTTGTTTTAAAAGTAAAAATTGTACTGTTAACTGCAAGCTTTAAATCTAATTGACAGTTTGTTTCTAAACCGTCCTCGACATCAGTATCTCCGTGAAACTAAACAAAATACATTGACCTTTTGTCACGTGATATTTTCTATTCGATTTAATTGGCTCGAATCTTCTTCTCTTTATTTTTTGAACTTAATTCTATTAACTGTTGCCATGACCTTTGGCTTTATGCCAATAGACAGCTTGACGTGCCAACTAGGAAGGCCCCGGGTGTTACAGAGAGGCGGGTGGCTGCATTAGGTTTCTTGTCGCTTTTAACAAGAACTTTGATATATCACTTTTCATATTTGTTGGCGCTAGACAATCTTAATGCTTTCAAAAACGTCTCGAGAAAAAAAATCAGATTATTTTTCTTAAATTTACGAAAAGTCATTAAGATACAAAATATTGTTTGCTCAATTAAATATATAATTCGTATTCCTTTTCGCTTAGTCTTCAACACTTGCCTGGTAAACCCCCGTCAGGAGAAGCTTAGAATAAACTGACAGTGTCCTCTGCAGAGGGTTAAGATCCCTTCTCCCCCCCCCCAACAAAAAGTGAATGGCACGTCTTGGAATATGACACTAAACTGCATCTGATTATGAGGATCCAGTTCTTTACATCTGGAGAATATGGAGTACCCTTTCATCGTCATTATTCTCAGGTCCACTCAGACCAGGAGTGATTGCACCTGTTATGGTCTATCTACAGGTCAAATAGATCTGTTTAAAAAAGTTTATATTCAGTAAGAATACTTAAAGCCATAAAACAGTAAATTGTTTATATTTAGTATAAATACTTGAAGCCATTATTGATTGCTAGAGATGACTATTCGTTACTTGAAACCATATATCGGTGTGCAAACAAATGACTCTTATTAAATTCATATTATTATTTGAAATCATAAAACCATTAGTATTATTCAGGAATATATGAAAACATACAACCGTGAGCTAATTATTTGTATTAGATCAGGATTCTTGATATCATATAACATCGTGGAAAAACTTTTAAGAAAAACTTAAGCATAGATATAAATATAAAGGTACAATAAACTTAATTCCCGAACTTTTAGACATAAAATCACTCCAGACTGGTTGACATGCCGTTAAAATCAATTAATCAATCAATCACTCAATCAGCTTTACATATGCTAAGAGTTCCAATTATTTTCCTATTCAATCATAGCTGAGAAGATATCAAATGGATTTATGTCTTTCTTAAGTCCATTGATGCTAAGTGAAATGGAGTTAGTACTACCACGTAAATAACTGTTATAATCCTAACCCTTACCACAGGAGAGCTAATTTAAATGAGTGAGTCTCATCTGCAAAAATATGACTTTTTGACAGATCTGAAATCTAACTAAACAAGAAATGTTTATTTGAAAGGGAGGTTGAAATGTTTAATTTTCCAGAATCAAATTTCAGTAAAAATTTGTTCCCAAACAAAGACGTCGATAATTGTCGAGAAAAAAATCAACTTTGTTTGTTGTTTATTTTTCTTTTTGGCTTCCGTACTTAAAAATTTTGACATCAAATTTCAGTAGGGTCAATATTCCTTGAAAACGTAAAGGTTATTACACCACTGAAATATTAGTTATTACGTCAAATCAAAAAACAAAACAAAAAAAGACACATATCAAGCCTGACAGCATATACCAGAAAGAGCATACATTTACCCATTCCCTCAGCCAAGATCAGGATATGACACAAGATCAATTTTTAAGCGGAGTACGACTGATTTGAATTAAGTTTTTTCCCCTTAGATTTGGTTGCAATAATGAGAGTAAAGATACTGTTTTCCATCTACTAACCCTCTGCTTGGAGCAAAATAGTTGGTTTCATATTTTTCCCATGGGTATTACCACAACGGGAAAAGTGTCTTGGGTATGGTATTAACCTGCGTCTGATGGTGAGGCTCCTGTTCAAGTCATTAGCACACTGCATAGTTTCAAGTAACAACTAATGAAAAGAAACGTTAGTAAACATTATTGCTTCAAGTAACTATCATTAATATAAATAAGTTATAAATAAGTGTATGATATAAAATATTTCAATCTAATACAAATAATTTTCAAATTTATTTGACCCATATATAGGACCCTATACTACCGACCCATTGGTCTAGTGGATACAGTGTTTGCCAATGGCCCGTGAGGCCGGGGTTCAATCCCAGGTCAAGTCATACCAAAGACTCAAAAATGGTACTTGATACATTCTTGCTTAACACTTAGC
>OY757922.1:59303706-59386206 GCA_963585895.1 Sepioteuthis lessoniana
CAATTTAGCATTAGACATTTATTTGCACACATTTAAATAGATATTCATATTATTTATAAGGGACTAGTTTGTCGATGATTTTATTTTTGAATGAGTTAGAACTAATTTGCACACTCGTATTGCTATAATTTCTACTCTGTTAAATGGTTCAAGTTATTGCTATCTAACACTAATAATTTTATTTCACATTACTCTGCTAAATTGTTCCAAATATTGCAATGTATCTCTAACAATTCAATTAGATAATCATTTGTTTGGTTTATTTGAGTGGTTGGGTTTTGTGGATTGTAGGTTTATTCAATACCCAATCCTTTTTATACATATATATTAAATATATATTATTTTTAAGCTCATCTTGTTGACAACATATTTAAATGAGCCAGGGATCTTTTTGCATAAAGTTAAATGGTTTCATGTACTTCCATCAAACACAAATAATTCTATTTACTATTAATCATTTATTTGTATACACTTAAATAGATATACATACGATACCTAAGTGAATAATCTTTTGGTAATTTCATTCTTAAACGATTTAGAACCAACTTGTTTGCCTTCATGAACTGATATTGTTTCTATACAGTTAACTGGTTTTAATCGTTGTTATCGAACACTAATAATTCAATATTCATAATTTTTTTACAGACAGTGAAGTGCCTACAAATATTGTTATTTAACACTAATTATTCTAGTTAACACTATTCATATATTGGAACACAGTCAAATGGTTCCAATTTTTGCTATGGTATACCAATATTTCAATTTAGTCACGCACTTTAAGAATTTTCAAGTATTGCCATTTAACACTAATAATTTTATTCAACATTACTTATTCGTTTGCACCTCGTTAAATGATTCCAACTATTGCTATGTATCACTAATATTTCAATTAAACATCAGTAATTTGTTTACACACGGTTAAATGATCCACTGTTCTAGTTCGAGCAATTCAGGTTAGCATAAGTTATTAATTTGCACAAGATTTGAATATCAAACAGTTCTATTTGACACACTGATAGGACCCTATCAGGTGCTACCAGTCCGGGTAAAAGTGAACATGGGAGCAATGGCAATGAAAGGGAATACTCAACATTCTGCAAAGCTTCAAGGCTGGTACGTCATCATCAGAATGTTTAGTGTCATCAAGAGAGCACTCATTGGGAGGCGGTCTTACCCCTCTGCAGTGATATAATCGGTGTATTCTACAGCCCCTACCCACAAGGCTCGATAGATAGAATTGCAAAATCCTGTAACAAAAAAATGACATAAATATACATATATATATATAGAAAGAATATTTTTAGAGAGTTATATTTTCACAATTTTGATTTGGTTGGTTTGGTAATTTGGTTTATCATATTTAACCAACCCCTCCGCTCGGGTAGGATATGACACAAGGTCAATTTTTAAGCTGAGTTTAACAGGTTTAAATTCAGAGTTTTCCTTTTCCTAGACTAGTTGCCTCACCAAGGCTGAAGAACCTAATCTGTCCTACTATTTACCCATAGCTGGAGGGAGAATAATTGGATTCATACCTTTCCCAAGGGTATTAGTGCTATGTGAAATGCAATCAGTCTCGTCCAGGATTTGAACTCGTATCGTCGTGTCCAATTCCTACGACAATAACCATTACACCACGGGCAATTTGGATTATAGGTATATCAACTTAAATGGTTATCAAATGCCAAATTCTGTTTACATATATGATTTTTAAGGGAAAAGTTTGTAGGTAATAGTTTTTATACATGCCAGAGCTCATTTGTTTCTACACAGTTAAAAAGAGTCTCCCATTTATACACATATTATGTGTATGATTTGTAAAAGAATATTTTGTAGGTAACATTTCTAAATGGGCAGAGCTTAGTTGTTAGCATAAAGTACAATGCTTTTCAGTATTGCAGTTAATTACTTGCACACAGTTAAATGTTTTCAAGTATAGTAGATGATTAAAAAGTTCTACGTAACCCATAGGTGAGACTCGAATAGGTACTACACCACTGGTTCAGTGTGGGAGTGGAAGTAATAGCAATAAGGGGGTACTCCACATTCCCCAAATCTCCACGACTATACCCTCACCATTAGATGGTTTAGTGTCATATCCAGAGGAGAGGATCTTATATATCTGTAGAGATGCAACAGACATATTACAGAGCCCCAGCCGACTGGGTCGTACATTTTTGGCTATTTTCTACGCTGTTGGGTTTGACAAAAAATAATACCTAATATTATCCGTTTTGATTGTATAATGCTCTACAAAGTTTTGCCTAAAAATTAATTTTCATCTCGATTAAAAATATGATGATTTTATTGATTTATCGTATAATGAAGAATATGTATATGAAGCAGTTAAAAATTAGTAAACTTTGCAATGATATTTTAAACTTTTAGGTTGTAGAGCTTGGCTCTAATAGATACATAGTATTCGTTTAGAAATATAATATTACAATAGAAATAATAAAATCATTGTATCTTTAGTTTAGAAGACAATTGTCTTCTTTACAAAAACACAATTGCCGTGGGTGTACCTATCTATGGGCGATATTATCGGTAGATATGAACTGGAAGAGATAGATAGATAGATAGATACTGAACTAGTTTGCTAAATGTGAACAGACTAATTTTCTATGGTACAATATGATTACTTGGCTAATATTTCCAAGCAATATGACATTCTTACCTTGAAAAACAATTCCGTTAAACACCACATTCTTCCACAATTTTTTAATTGACTTTTTTCCTTTCAAGATATTTTTGGTGAAGGGTAGTTGTCTTTAATATTTTACAGATATTTCACGAAATGTTCTCTACGTATGCTTTTGTCCATCATCGTTTACTTTCAAGGTTCTAGATAAAATATAAGTTATTTTTTTACTTTATAATCCAGGGAATCGTTTTTTCAATATCTGAGATGTTTTCTGTTCAGGGAGTAATTGTTGACTTTTGGAACATTTTATTATTATTAATGAAACATCACGTCATTGATAAAAATACACTAAAAATAAGTCTTTTTCTTTTCTTTCTCATATCTATCTATCTATCTATCTATCTATCTCGTTTCCTTTTCTCTAGATGTTCTTTTCTTTTCTATTCTCATCATTCCTTCTATTTCACTGAAACAGACGATAAGTTCCTGATATATTGCGTCATTACTTTCTCTTAAATTCCCACTGTAAAACATCCTGATAAAAATAAATGTTTATATTTAAAACAATGTTATCATCTGATATAACATAATCTATGTACAATCAGTGTATGTAAAATTTTACCCAATAATTAATCAAATATCTCTTGAAATAACGGAAGATTATTTCCTAATTTGAACTTTATAATGTTCATTTCATGTGATTATTGGCCAGTAAATCACGTACATTGATAAGTAAGTAGTTTATATTAAAAATAGAAATGTGTTATGCATAACATGTTTGGTCTTTGTCCAGAATAACTTAAGTGTGAACATTTCCGTTATTTCTGTGATAATAAACAAAAAATGATCTAGAAATGTAAAATTTACATTTATCATCCATATGAGAGCAAATTTCAGTCATCTGTCTTATTTTTGTACAGAATGGTTAAGTCACAAAATTACATTTTCAGCTTGCGACAATTTACGTATCGGCCATATTTCTTTAGTTTTCACCCACCACTAACTGTTTAAAAAGTGTCGAGTTATAGCCCATTTTACTGGAATTTAAAAAATGATGAAGCATATTACTGAAGCTTAATCTTATGTTACCTATTAATGTAAATACTACATTTCTGTATATATATATATAGTTTGAAATATTCATAAATAAAGAATACTCAAAATCGGTGAAAGAGCATGTATATCTACATTAGGATAGCGTAAAAATTGGGTCAACTGTCCTTGGTAACTGTTACACGTAGTTTCTCATCCATGTGATCAACAGGCCAATTATAACATAAGCTGAAAACTGACAGCCATTTAGTGTCTTTGATGATATGACTAAGCTCCCCTAAGTTATATACACCCAACCCCTCTGAACGAGGAGGATGCAACATAACGTCAGTTTTTAAGCGGAGTTTAACAGAGTTATACTTCTTGGTCGGTTGCCATACGATGGTTAAAAAGACAGTCTATCCTACTATTATGCTAAAGTTGTTTTCATACATTTCTCTAGGGTATTAGCACTATGTGAAATGCGAACAGCCAAATCCAGTATTTGAAATGTGTCCTCTGAGTTCATTTTCTACGACAATGACCGTTATACCACAAGCACTTTCGATATATATATATATATATATATATATATATATATATATATATATATATGGGGCATATTTTATCAAAAATAACTTACAAGGATTCGATGTTTAGCTTTTTATTCAACTTTCTTTGTAGCGAATACAATGTTGTACCTTTGGTCGGAGGGCAGTTTATAAACTTTGCTTTTGTTGATCGAGTACTTTCGACCATTTTTGGTCATTTCCGAGGAAGATGGTTCTGCTGTGTTGATAAACTGTCTGAGGTCTTTGTTCATGTTGAACGATTACTTTCGACCAATTTTAGTCATTTCCGAGGATGAGGGTTCTCCTATGTTTATAAACGGTCTGAGGTCTTTGTTCGTGTTGATCGAGTACTTTCGACCCTTTTTGGTCCCCTCTGCGGACCAGGGTTCTCGTGGACTCTGGAGTGCTGGATTTATTCTGTGCTTAAAAATTGTTTAATTTGGCAAGTTCATTACGTACTGTTGATGTCATGGGTAAACAGGTAAATCACTGGTGCTGATCTGAGCACCAGTGGTCTACGTGTTCACACAAGAAACTTAACACAATACCATTACCTGTTGCTTTCAATAAAATATGCCTGCATGAGAATCTGCTGCCGAAATACACTTAATATATATATATATATATATATATATATATATATATATATATATATATATATATATGTTTCGGTTTCTTTGTTTAATGGTACATCAACACTTGTGGGTTATTGACTGCCGAATTCATTTTTGTAGAAACACAGTAGTAGTACTATCAATTCCATAGCTGGAGGGATAAGGGTTTATACCGTTTCAAAGGGTATTAATCCAAAGATGAACGTAAGGGCGCAACTGGGGTTTTAATTTGCTTACTATGATGCCACAGTCTTGCACGTCAGCCACTACTCCATGCACAATCCCTATTTCTCTCTCTCTATATATATATATATGTATGTATATATAAACACCGAATTAACGTAAATTCATTGGCAGACATTTCTGGACAAGCATGTTTTTATCATGATGCTATAAACTTTACCTATACATTTATGTAGTTACATTTATCTATTAAGCTTAACTTTTCCATTACTATTTTTATTTCTTCTGCTAATATTGATTGTTCTGTCTCTACCCATGTATTCTTCTTTCACAACAGCAAAATCTTCATCAACTTGGGAATATTATTTTACCTTTCTTTTCCTTTTTCCTTTTTCCTTCAGCCTTACAAAAGCACCATTTGCTTGCGATCAGTCGGCAGAAGGGAATCAGGCGAAGCTATTGGTCAATAAAGATTTTCTCTTTGAGCCACGTGACCCGTTAACGATCACGTGACGTCGGCTTTTTTCCAACAAATGGCTATGGACTACCGTAAAAAGTCGATGCAGGGCGGTGAGGCACGACTAAGTTTGGGCTGGAAACAAGCCATTTGATTGGATTACCAAAGGCATCGTATATGTCTTGGGTTCCTTTACAGACGAAGAAACAGCAAGGTAGGTTAGCTAAATTTTTTGCTGTACTGATAATAAAATTTCCGCACACAGAATATACGCTTCAATTTAATCAAGATTAAACGAACAGTTAATATTGATGGAGTTATGTAAACGATGACATACCGTACAATACAAGCCAGGTTCCAAAATAAAGTGGGTACGAACAGTATTCAGAGCCAACAAGATTACTCTGTTTACCTACGTTGAAGAATATCTATTACCTAATGTACACACACACACACACACACACACACACACACACACACACACACACACACACACAGATATATATATATATATATATATATACATTATATCAAAAAAACGATTTTCAGTCGTGGATGCAGCTTCTAATTTTCAAGAAAATGAGTTTGAAACGTTTGCAAATACGCAATATATATACAAAAAGGAATTGGTGCGCGAATTATTTTAAATTTTGGTTTTAAGGTTTTTTATTATTTCATATACCGACGCTACACAGTTTTCGGATATTTCTATCATTGTCAGACAGGCGGTGTTTGAATTTTCACTGAGCGTAATTCCTACTTTGTCACTGTAAACATCCTTTTGCAGTTGATAATTCATGAGTAGAGTTTGCCAGTGGTCCGGGAGACCAGGGTTCAGTCCCAAGTCGAGTCATACCAAAGACTCAAAAAATAATACTTGATGCCTCCTTACTTAATACTCTGCATTATAAGATACAGATTAAGGGTAAATTTAAGAAATCCAGGGGAAGGAGTAGCGCCCTTCCCTAAAACTCGGTGTAGTAGCTATCGAAAAGAAATTGCTTTCGAGTTGTTCTGGTCAACAGTCGCCATCTTTATATGTATATATATATATATATATATATATATATATATATATATATATATATATATATATATATATATATATATATATATAATTTAGAATAATAGGTCCACAAGTGAATTTGCTTTTAGGCTATTTACTTTTCTTCAAAATGTGTTTCTGAAAAATAAATAACCTTAAAGCTAATTACTCTGTGAATCTATTCCTTTTAAAGTATTTACTTTTTTTCTTTTATTGGATCAACAGAAATTTATATATAAGTATATGAATATAATTAAGATTTTTCTTTGAAAGCTGTTTTAATCAGTAAAATATAGCACTCTGTGTACAAGACAACAGACCAAGATCACGTAATTTTCAACTATAAAATGGAATAAAATAAAATAAGGTAAAATTCATGTGAGCTTCTATCCACACGGCAAGTGCGTTAAATTCAATATAACCGAAATGAATAAATATCTCTGCCCAATGCAATATTAAAGTCTTGTGACAATACATTTCATGCATGGCTTAATCTGGGACCACATCTCTAAGCAAATATCTAATTTGATAGGCGACATTTAACTACGAAATCTGGTCTTTTATTCAACAGACTGAAAGAATTTGGAAAGTCCCTAATGTGAAATTTGTCCTCTATGCACAATCTAAACAGCAAGCACTTGAAACGTAAAGTTATATATATATATATATATATATATATATACGATATTTTCAACTTGGAAAAAATTGGGTAGATGCATCTTATTTTATTTCAGAGTTGAAAATATCATACATATTATATATATATATATATATAAGTGTGTGAGTGAGTATGTGTGTATCTGTGTGATAATATGTATTTAAATATGCGTGTTGAAATATGCGCGTATTCATAGATATATAAATATGTATGTGTATGTGTGGGTTATCATATAGGAATGTGCCTATGTATTCGTTTTTGTGTATCTGCAAATAGGTGTATATGTATATATATATATATTTTTTGCTTACAAAACCAGACATTTCGAAATAGTATTCTATATATATATATATACATATATGTATATATATATAGTAATATGTGTTTGTCTAAGGAAGGTTAATGATAGTGATAATTATTAGTAAGTTTCCGTGGCCAAACATTGGAGTCAAGAAGAGGAAAGAACTGCAGCGTGGACAACAGCTGGTCTTCCCGGCAACCTTGCCCGTGCAGGCGGATACATGCACCACAAAAACTGGTCGATGCCATTATATATATATATATATATATATATATATATATATATATATATATATATATGTGTGTGTGTGTGTGTGTGTGTGTGTGTGTGTGTGTGTGTGTGTGTGTGTGTGTGTGTGTGTGTGTTGTTGTTGTTGTTATTAGAATCAGTATTGCCAAATTGTACTTTGTCAACTCAGAGTTCTTGTTTTGCATTAATCCATAAATGTTTTTTGTCATGAGAATAGGGGTTTATAAGTATTGCTTTCTCTCTTCTTACAATTTTTTTTCCATATTTATCGAACGCCAATCCATCTTGGGATGCTGCGACGTATTCTTTGATAGAATGGTGACAGGACTCTGGAATGGTTTTTTGCTTTTGTTTTTGTTTCTTAGAGAACAGGAGACATGGGTTACTCAAAGTAAATGGAATCTATAAGGAATGATTTTAAGCAGCATTCATTCATGTTCTTTTTATTTATCTATTTTTTCGGGTTTTTGCTCGTAAAACTACTAAATCAGCACTCATAACATACATAATATACTTGAATAGATTATTATGTATTATGACTCATATATCTGTCATCGTATTCACATTCCAATATCTCTTACTCTCTCTCTCTCTCTCTCTCTCTCTCTCTCTCTCTCTCTCTCTCTCTCTGTATATATATATATATAGTGTTCCATGCCACAGCAACAGAGCAGGTATACAACCCAGAAAAATAGCGAGTTGTGGAGTCTCGATGCCAGTTACTTTAAGTTTCCCGTTAGATGCACAATCGTCAGACGGAAAATGAATTGTAATAATATAGAGGTGTAAATCACGTGTTATGATGGAAGTACACATAACATCCACAGGCTGAAAATGCACACACACACACACACACACTTATATATATATATATATATATATATATATATATCTCAAATTGGTTGTTTAAGTGGAGAAGGAATATGGAATTAGGAAGGTGGTAAATGACAGAGAACACACTTTTTAATATCACAGCAATTAAATAGCAGTTCGTTTTTTTTTGGTTCAGTAATTTGTTCCTTGCATGTTTTTAAAATGTATAACTTGGCCTCACGATATGATTTGGAACTTTCGTTACTTCCTTTGATAGCTAGAGGATTTTTTCTCTATTCATCGTTTAATTATAGGAATTTTGCCTGTTCAATCTTTCATTAGCGATATATTTTTTTATATTTTAGTACTGTTAGTATATTTTCTCTTGTTAAAGTTGATAATATATATATATAGATATAGATATATATCGATGAAGAGGTACATACATACATCATCATCATCATCATGTTGTGCCGCAAGTACGGATATCCCTGACCCTTTCTCGCCACTTCTCCCTATCGTTCATCGCCTCTGGCAGGTCTTCAGGGCTACATCCCGAATCCTCACATAGCTGCTGTATGTATGTTCGAGCTGGTCGTCCTGCTTTTGCCTGGCCATATGAGGGTGCCAATGGGAATACATCACTTATGAGCTCGTCCCTGCTCCTCCAGCAGTGTCCTGCATGTCTGGTTTCTCTGACATAAAAACAGTGTGCGTTAAGTTATACTGTAGTTTTAAAACTTGTTATCTTCATGTTGTACAAATGATAAAACATCGTATAGTTTCATCCCTGACCAAGTAAAACTATTAAAGCAAACTGGGAGAGAATATGTTTCCAATTAATAAGGAAGCACTTTGAAAAATCTGCCACACTTAACAAATTGTTTAAGAAAAATTATCTAAATATGAATTATTGTTGCATGGACAATACTAAAATATCAGCAGCAAACAATTTAAAAATCTTAAATGTAAACGATAATAAGCAGAAGCAACTGCAAAAATGATGAAAGCTGCCCATTAAACGGTAATTATTCACTGATATTGTTATACATAAGGTTACCATTAAAAAGGAGTAGATTAACAATAATGATGTTAGGATATATATCAGTACTACAGAAATGAAAAGGAAAAATAAATGGTTTAAACATAACTTCAGATTTAACAAGAGAATATATGCCCACAGTACTATATTATTTAAGCATATATGGCCAATAAAAGACGAAATGGGAAAATCTCCGATTATGAAATTGGATATTGCGAAAAAAGCCCAAATAGAGGTTATATATGATGTAGATTATATATATATATATAGATGCATATGAAACACACTACTGGAGAAGCAAGAACGATCTAATAAGTGAGATAATTCTACACATGGATGTGCCAGTGAGCGTCAACCAGCAAGGACTAATTTACATCAGCTCTATGCAGAAGCAGGATCAAGTTTGGAAGACCTGCGGGGAGCGATGGATGATAGGGACGGATAGAACGAGATAATCAGGGAAGTCTATACTTTCAACATGAATTATATATATATATATGTGTGTGTGTGTGTGTGTGTATTCAACTATAAGCTCATAAAACAGGATAAAAACTCATGAATTATATTTGCATATTATCGATCCTCAGATTTGCTAGTATTCAACGCATCTAATCTTCTTTTCTGAACAAATATAGACTCTTTAAAAAAATTTAGGGTCACGAGACTATTGTGCGGTGGATATATTAAGTCATGTGACTCAATCAGGTGCCAAAGTGTAAAATGAATATTTACTTTCAAGTCCGAATTTCGTTACCAGCGACGATCTTTAATTATTTTATAGCTATTATTATTATTAGTCAAATCCGGAAAACATTACAATTTCCCGAACCCTCATTATAAGCATACGCAAATTTTTGAATTGCCCGATTAACCTCTGTTTTCTTTCTTATTCTTTTCTTTATAATGTGTATTTAGAGTCTCTTGCACTATTTGCGCATGGTTAATTACTGAAAGAAGCTTTGTTATTAGTGTACCGTTCCTTCCAAGATCGCTCTGTCGATCCTACATAAATTATCTCCTGTGCGTATCAAAATGGTAAAATAAGTGTTGATAGAACAACATTAAACATCTATCGTTGTTCTATCACACTTCTTTCACCAGTCCTAACGAAGGTTCATTAAAACCAAAACGTTTTAACGTCGTTTTGGATTACTTTGTATTTAAATTTCACCATAGGAGGGTGTGTTGAAAAGTTCATATAAAACTTCATATCAATTATTGCTGTCTTTTTTGGTCGATAGAAATCGATAAAGATGTGTGTAGACCATAAGGCAGACTAAATGAAAAAAAAAAAAAAACACACGTTTGGTTACATTCAATGGGAGTATCTTGATCAGCCTATAAATCTTTCAACCGACCTTCGTATATATACATACGCGCGCTTTTTCAGTTTTTACCATTATTCTTTTATTCTCATGAAAATAGCGGAAATATGCGACAGTGTTAGACAACGCTGCATGCAGTATTTCTCTGTGTAGAATTCATTTTAGAATACGATCGCTTTTCCTTTGTTTTTCTTTTGAAAACAGTTCTGTTTGGTCAAACTCTCTGGTAATTGTTTACAGTGTGTTGCATTATGTTTTTCCATTCATGTCTGACTGCCTCCCAAAGCTAATCAGTGTTTGTAAATTGTCTCACAACCAGTTTGGCCTTAATATACGCCGATACGTGTTCTCTGGCGTGGAAATATTGTGAAGGACCAACTTAAAACAGAAACTGTCGCTTGCCCAAACAATCATATTAGTTTTTAGTTTTATGCTTTTTCTCATGCATTCTAAAGCTTTATCTTTTTATTCTTTAAGTTTTCGGTTTCTTTGTTTATAACATATCAACCTTCTTGAGTTATTTGATGCCAAAGAAATATTTGTAAAATAAAAGTAGTTGTACGATTTAACCAATAGCTGGGGTGATAAGGAGTTTTTTTTTTACTTTTATCAAGAATATCACTCCAAAAGTAAATGTAGTAGCGCGACTGAAGTTCGAACTCACTTCCTATGATGTTGCAGTATAGCACTTCAGCTACTACACCACAGTGACTTCCCCTCGCTCAATATAACTTATCCAGTATTGAAAGCAAGATTGTTTTAATAATGTATTTTGGTACATTATTTAGACTTTCGAAATTTCTCGCATTACACGAACATGTCAAATTTGAACCCAGCACTTCCACTTAATTTCAGGCTGTTTGGGTTGAATCATTCAAACAAATTTTGAAACATCCTTCTTGAGCAATGGTACACCACTCGAAGTATGACTTAGTTGTGGCCACGTGTATGTTTACCTAGCCTCGCGGACAAGAGGAAGGAGGAATGTTTGAAATTAATTATTGTCTGCTGTTTCGCCTTCGAGAAAAAGTGGTGTGCAAGACGATACTCAAAATTTGAGCTATAAAGAAAAAGACACTTCTTTTTATATGCAAGACAGAATACTTCCAGATTAAAAGTGTGATTCAGTTGTGGTGTAATACTAAATACATTTTAATGGCATTAGCATAGATGGACAATGATACAAAAATTGAATCAAGATATGTAATGCTGACAGTTGGAACTTAGGGTAAATATTTATCCTTGTTGAAAGAGTCTACACTTTTTTAAAGTTCAATTTGTGTCAAAATATTTAAAGAGTCTCCCTTTTTAAGTTTGTGCCGTGATGTTATATTAAATTTAGTATTACGAAAGAGTCTTTTATCTTTTTACTTTTGTCTCATAGAAAGAGGAATTATTCATAGACGGAATAATGCGTATGTCTGTTAGAGTGTTTACTCTCTTTTTTGTAGTAGAATCAGAAGTTCTTCGGGAAAAGTTCTCTTTAGTGTGGGAAAGTCTTCTAATATTCCTAGTGTGATAAGGTGGATATTGTTTTGTTTTTTTTTAGTTGGCTAGAGTTTGTTGAGTAACCTTAGCCGTCCAATGGCGACGGTTTGGAGTTAAATGACTACCACGTTTTTATGTGTCACGACAGAATCGGCATTTTCAAGAATTCAAATATTTAAAAAATTTCTTATAGATATTTGAAATCGTGGCTGCTGAATGTGTGAGAATATAAATTCTTATGCCCCTGGGCGCATATGCATCTTAGTGCGAGCGTGTTTTTATGGGCATATATGCATATACATGTAGCGTATGAAAATGTATATGTATGTAGGTTCAACCGTATCTGCAAAAAGGTATGTGGGTTTAGATAGCGTATACGAATGTACATACATGCATGTATGTATAGTAGTATCAAATGGATAGCCAAACAAGTTAGAGAAGTCGGCAGACTTTGATTCATTATGAAATAGAAAGAGAAGAATTTCTCAACGAGGATGAGTGTTAGTTTTTGATATCCACCCACGCAGTAAAAACAGTTTTCTTTTCCGGAATCCAGGACATGATATATTTAAAGAAAGAGTCTGATGTTAGAGGGATTCATTTCAGCACAGACCAGTAACGGTTAGGTTGGTCATTGGATTGAAGTTCCCTCACGTTTATAGTCTACTATAGCTAGTAACAAGAAGAAAACCCTACACCTTGGTGTAGTAGCTATTGAAAAGGGAGCCTTCAGGTTACCCTCGACTACAGTCGCCAACTTGACTTTCCTTATTCTATTTAATTACTCCAGACCATTAATCCTTCGACTAATTCTCACCATCCGTCTCCATTGGTCATCACTATTGGCAAGTCCGCTTGAGGTGGTTTTCCAGTGTATTTCAGTGAGATAATGAGTGTCTGTGCAGCCTTCTCCAAGGTATTAAGTCTCACACAAAAAACTTTTAAGAGTCGAGAAAACCGGACACAAAGAAATTCCTGCTGTGGAGCACTGTGTGTAAAGAACTCATTTATTATCCTTGCTCTCATGAACATTCTGGCCCAGAGAGATAGAATTTGTTAGCGTCCCATCTGTGCCAAATCTACAGTGAAACCATAGAATGCTGGATGTGAAGCTAGGAGGATGAATCCAAAAGCTAGTCAACGGTATATTTAACATTAATGTGTTTAAAAAATTCATGATAAATCAAGTTTATTCCCCATTAATGCTTAGAAATCATACGTTATAGAGCATAAAAACCAAGTATTGAGCTTACACTTGATGATTGGTGGAGGAGCTTCATAGGTCAACGGTCTAAATCAAACTGTTCCGTTATGAAACTACCGCTGTTCATCTCTAAGTGTGGCGGCTATAGATGAGAAATAGCCATGATTCACGATAATACATTTATTTAAATCACTGAGTACCATGTAGACTATAATTTGAGAAAAATTAGATTTGATCTGTCATGTCCTTTTTAGACGGCAACAGTTTCTTTTTAAATTCTTTATTCCATGTTTTTCACAACACTGAACCCATAATGCACTTTCACTTAGTTCTTCGTCTCACCATTCTTTTTCATCTTGGTCTGAATCGTTTGACAATTCCGTCTTCTGATCGTCGAGGAGGTCTTCTTTGTGGTTATTTCTGATGTCTTGGATACCACTTGACAACTGCACAGGTTCATCTATTGTCTTTGAATATCGTAATATGTCCGACCCAGTGGAACTTCTAATCCACGATCATATCTTTCACTCTGCTCCACTATCAAATTACCCGTCTTCGGATGGGTTTCTGCAAGGATAATTCCTGCGTGGAACTTTCCATTATTATGTAGGTCGTTACCAATCTTTGTTATGTTTGCCGCTTGCGTAAGAATGCTGTGAGGTGTATTGAACTAGTCCTGGAGGCAACACCCTACAAAACAGCAGCTGAACAGCCAACTACCACCCATTACTAAAACTATCCAACTTGGACGAATCAGGCATGCGGGACACTGCTGGAGAAATAAGAACGAACTCATAAGCGATATACTCCTGTGGACCACTTCACATGGACGAGCAAAGGCAGGACGACCAGCTTGAACCTATTGACAACAGCTCTGTGCCGATACAGGATATAACCTTGAAGACCTCCCTGGATTGATGGACGATAGAGACGGATGGCGAGAGAAGGTCAGGGAGATCCATGCTGGCCGCACGACATAATGATGACAACATCACAGACAAAATGATGTTATTGAAAATACTGGCACGTTGGATAATTTCCTGCTTTGCCTTGAGCAAATCTTTGATCGTTGAAGATGCCTTTTCCTATTATCTCATAATTCTTGAAATTGTTCTTCACAAAACCAAGTGTTGTTTTCTGTTTTCAATCTTTTATCATCTGGTTCATTGTCACTTTCGGTTTATGAGAACCCACTTCTGTGCAGCACAACATTTTTTTCTGCAATATACAGCATATTTTCTAATTTGTCCACGACACAAACTGGATACGGTCAAAGTGTAAAAGTCTTCAAAACATTCGAATTAGGCAGAGCTTCTTTTTATTCATATATCTATTCATTTTTAGAAAATTGGACATTTTAAAACATTTGGAAGCAAAATAACATTTTAAGTCTTTAAGCAAAATTTGAGAATTCACAGAGATGACAGTTGACTACTGGGTAAGAATTTAAATATCAATTCATCTAGTCAGTGTGAGTTCTTAATTTACCTGAGACGTCATTGAAACATCGTGCGCACGCAAGCAAGCACGCAAGCACATATCATTTTTTCTTATGCATATGTATTTAGCAACCCCTCCACATTAGCAGTATGTGAGACAATGTCATTTTTAAGTGGTCTTTTACGGGTTTAAATTCTCTTTCACCTCGACCAGCTGGCATACCAATGTTAAAGAGCCTAGTCTGCCCAACTATTAGTCCATAGCTTGAAGGTGAGTAGTTGGATAGATACTTTTTCCAACTGTATTAGATCTATGTAAAAGGCATACATCTTCGTTCAGGTCTTCAAGTCGGGTCAGCGTGTCCATTTTCTTCGGTAGATATATATATATATGTATAGAAAGGAAAAGGAAACAGGGCGTATAGACTAAGTGGGAGAGTTCAAAAGACAGAGCTGTCATATGGAGAGACCTCAAGCACATGGAACCAAAGAAATTATGTTTCCTCATAAAAGCAGTCTATGCTTGGGGGTTAACTACATCCGATCGATGTAGAGCATGTGGGAAAGCTGTGAGCTTCAAACATATTCTCACTCGAAGAAGCTATACTTGGAGACATAAGGAAGTCCTGGAGATCTTTTCTGAGGTTTCAAAAACATGTTGTGAGACTGCCAATAAAGCCCTAAATATTATCAACAACAGAGCAATTCAGTTCGTTATAGAAGGAAATATTTCGAAAACTGCACGTGAAAATATGCGTAAACCATCATTGCTTGAGGGCTGCACGGACTGGCACGTCGCAACTGATTTAAAATATAACTTCATATTTCCAACTGAAATAACGTTAACGACAAAGCGTCCAGATCTTGTCATTTGGTCTGTTAAAGCAAAAAAGATTTCGTTATTGAGTTAACGGTACCTTTTGAAGAAAATTTCGACTGGGTACATCTGCGTAAGCTGGAAAAGATGAAGATCTGCGAGAACAATGTGTTAGAAATGGCTGGATAACAAATATATTTCCTATTGAAGTCGGATGCAGAGGTTTTATTGCCAACTCACCCTCCGTTTTCTTGACTAATCTTGGACTTCCTCTATCAGACAAAAGGAAATACATGGAAAAGATCCAAAATAAGGCCTAACTGCATCAGTGTGGATCTGGCTATCCTATAGAGCGACAACAACCTGACAAAGTCTGGTGGTGTCGTGAAATACTGCTGGGACGCTCTGGGCAAGTGGTAATGATGCTTCAGCCCCGAAACTATGCCTGAACCCAGAGTCAACATCTGATGAAGGCTTTATTAGAAACAATGCTGTTGTATAAACATCAGTTATTGTATGATACCTACTATATATATATATATATATATATATATATGTGTGTGTGTGTGTGGGTGTGTGTGATTGTGTGTGTATGCATAATTTTTTCTTTTGTATGTATGTATGTACGTACGTATGTGTGTGTGTTCGTGATTTTTTCTTTTGTATGTGCGTGTGTATGTATGTGTGTGTGTTTGTGTGTGTCTATTGATATACCTATATATAATATATGCATTGACTGAAGATATCTTATTATTTGAAAACTAAATACAGAATACATGACATGTATGTATTTTTCTTAAATATATATATATATGTGTGTGTGTGTGTGTGTGTGTGTGCGTGTGTGTGTGTCTGTATGTGTGTGTATATGTGTATGTTTGTGCATGAGTATGAGTGGGTATATATTGGTGTGTTCATGCGTTGATTAATATATCTCTATATAAATATACCTGTTGAGTGAATAAAATATTCTAACTCCTTTCTTATTTGAATACTAAATGGTGAATAGATAATAAAAGGGTTCTTTTTTTTTACTAAGAGCTGCAAAAGTTCCAACGTACCTTATATATATATATATATATATATATATATATATATATATATATATATATATATATGTGTGTGTGTGTGTGTGTGTGTGTGTGCGTATAAATGAGAAAATATAAAGAAATCACTCGTGTAAGTAACCTTGCAGTTTACATCTCCATCTGAATTGTTGAGGAAGCATACGCCGTACGTGACAGCTACTGCCACTAATATATATATATATATATATATAATCAAAAGTATTCGGCTACCCAAAAAACATTCTTATCTCTCATTCTAAAAGTGTTATTTTGAATGAAACAAGTTAACCACCACAATGTTTTTTTATCTATGATACTTAATACCAGTTTTCCACAGTACCCTTAGTATAAGGATTTATACTCATGAAAGATAATGATCCAAAGTATGCAAATAAACTCTGCCAGAGGTATATTAAAAGCAAAGAGGAAAATCATGTCTTTCAACTGCTGTCTTGGCCGACACAATAAGTGGATTTAAATCCTATTGAACTGGTGTGGGATGAACTTAACCAAAACATTTGAAATAAACAACACACAAGTGCGTCTTACCTTCCGCAACTCTTGCAAGAAGCCTGGGGAGAATTACCTTCAGTATCCTCCAGTCTTTGATGGAAAGAATGGCAAGAGTCTGTGATAGTGGCCAATGCTGTGATAGCGGCCAATGGGGGTAATTTTTATGAATCAAAATCTTAAGAGTTTTTTGTGTTTTTTTTTTGTTTAATTTTTATTTAGGGTAGCTCAGGAAGACTAGTATTTAGTATAGTAAATGAAACTATCCAGGGGGTTAACTTGTTTCATTAAAAGCAACTCTTTTAGGGTGAGAAATAAGAATTTTTGAGGGAAGGCAAATACTTTTGACTGGTAATACACTCACACACACAGACACACAAACTCTCTCTCTCTCTCTCTCACACACACACACATACACACACACACACACACACACACACACATATATATATATATATATTGTATGCAAGAAATGTTCATAATAGCATATAAGAAAATTTCTTGGATACAAACAATGCTCGATACTTTTTTGTCAGAGCATATTAAAACCCTAAAGTATATTTGAATGATGAACTCTAGAAGTTCATCACTTGAAGTTTCTTGTGTATCACTCAATCTTCAAACGGAATTACATGCTCCTTTATATATATATATATATATATATATATATATATATATAGAGAGAGAGAGAGATGCAAATAAGAAAAGTTTGTAAAAAATATTCTCGATATTATTTCTGCAGAGCTGGTATAAGACCCAGAAAAATATCAAATTATGAAATCTTGTACAAGTTCATTACTTTAAGTTTCATATCATGTGTTCAATCATCAGACAAAATGTGAGAAAAAGAGACAATCCATTGCAATTATAGTTGATGTAAAGCCGCTAATTCAGATGAGTGTGTATATCACAAGAAACAAAAGAGCTTAGTTTGATATTTTTTCAGGTTATCTATCTATCTACATATCTCTTACAATATATATATATATATATATATATATATCCAACACACACGAGGGGTAAGTGAGGTAAGAAAATAAATTACTTGGTCCCAAGCAATACCGGCCTCTTGTCAAAAGGAGTATTGCTGAATTTATTGCTTGGCGCCTGAAGCACCCCTGAAGGAGAATGCCGAGCTAACCAAGCACTGCTGGGAAATGGTCACGCATGAGTCTCGATTCATGCGTGGTCTTACACTATAAAAGGTGTTCATGTCAAATCTGACCTGATCGGAAGTCGATTAAATCCATACCCACCTTATATATATGTGTGTGTGTGTGTGTAGTAGGTGAAGTAGAAAGACTTTAGATTCGCAATATATATATATATATATATATATATGTGTGTGTGTGTGTGTGTGTGTGTGTGTGTGTGTGTGTGTGTGTGTGTGTGTGTGTGAGTGAGTTTCTGGCATGTAAACTGACTAGCTGAATGGTGGTAATCAAATTTAGTGAAAAAGAAAAAAAGAAAAGATAAAGGAAAGAGAAAAGGCAAAAGGAAGAAAGACAAAAGAGAAGAAAAAAGAGAAAAAGAACTGAAAAAGAAAGATCTACATGTGGACAAGATTAGGGCATTTGCCCTAGCTTTCTTAAAAGATTACTAGCTCACAGATTACTTTAATGATAAGAACTGCAGTGTCAGGCGAGACTTGATACTGAGATGAAAATCTTGTCCCATCTTTGCCTGACAGGCAATTCGGTGCTGCTCTCAGCGCAAAACATGTCTACCGCCTCTTCATTTACGCTTAGTCAGGTCACTGTGACAGAGAGGACTAATAAAAGGTCAACGTCTCTTAGTCCTCAACATGTAAAGAGATAGATGGTCTGTTTCAATTTTTTTAAAAACTTTTTTTTTTTACTTTTTATTTTTATGTTATTTAGAAAACATTTTTCCAATTCGTCTATTTCTCACTTTTTAACTGAATGTTACCGGGCTCTATTTTTTTTTATTGTGCTTATAATTGGTTTTCTTGTGTACTATTATCATGATGTGTTTTTGCTGAATCATTAAGTTCTTTTTATGGAACTTTTATATTAGTGGCACTATATCAGCTAATTCCCACAAGTTTCGAGGGAAAAGGAGTTCTCCAGGGCGTAGTAGCTAATGCACTGGACTGAGACATCATAGTAAGTGAGTTCGAACTCCAGTCGCGCAATTACGTTCACTTTCAGAGTAAAACCCCTCCGCAAAGGCATGAATTTCTTTAACTCGGCGGCAATAGGTTAAATAGTATCACTACTATTCTTCTATAAGAATGGCTTTGGCATTAAATAACCCACAAAAGTTCATGTGCTATTAATCAAAGAAACCAAAACCAAAGCAAATTCTCCTATTCTTCTATTTTGTTTTTATCACTTCTTTACTTTGGTTTGCTTTTCATATTGACTTCATATTCACTTTTTTAAATTGCTTCCGCTAAACATACCCACCCCACCCCAACACTCATCGTCATCATCATCATCAAGGTGTATCGAATGTATGGATCTTCTGGATTCTTCCTTACCATCCGTTCATATTAGCCATCGCTCAATGTCCGTAAAGAGCTGGTGAATGTATCTTTTTGCTGGTCAGCCAACACTGGTGTATCCATGTAAATGTCTTTTGCTTCTCTAGTAGTGTTAAGCCGGTCTTGCCCCTCTTGCTTTGATGGTTTGCCGGATGGGAAGGAAGTGGCAACACAACTGCTGATTTTTTTTAGAGTTCTTCTTCTAGAATTTATTCAAAACAACATGCTTCATCCTTGTGTTTTTCGCGCATACTCATAATCTAGTTTACAGGATGTCATCCATTAGTAAGTTATTTTATGTCGACATCCGTTTAGCAATAATGATCTCTGTTTACGGCACAAAAAGTCTTTGGCAAGTCGGCTGGGGCTTTCGAATACACCGACTGATTCTCTGCAGAGGGGTAAGACTCCCCACTAACGAGTGTCCTAGATATGACACAAAACAATCTGCTGGTGGGATTCCAGTGATCCTGGAACAATAGAAAATGCAGAATACCCCTTCATTGCAATCGCTTCCAGGTCCACTCTGGCCTGGAGTGGTAACACCTGATGTCTTTGACATTTAAACTCTAATCATGCTAAACTGGATTGTTTGAAATAAAACAGTTTGTATGTATAAAAATGGATTTGGTATTAACCTACAATGTTTGATGCCCCTAAAACCAAACCAAACCAAACCATACAAAAAAGTGTGAAGACAGATTAAGTGATCCTCCTCATAGTTGTTCTGGACCCGAGAAAAGTGGAGACACGTTTGAGGGAGTCAATTCTTTTAAGTGTATGAACAAATTTGACGTTCGTGATTAGATTGAAAAAAACGAATTTTCCGGACACCAACAGAACAACCAATGCCATTAAAACCAACAATCAGTTAATAGGAGTTTATATGCCCAAATTTCATCAAGAATGGCTCATTAGCATAGGAATCCACTGGTAAGACCTAATGCAAAGAGAATTGTACATATATAAATTTATTTATAATGTGTGTGTGTGTGTGTGTGTGTGAGTAAAACCACAGACAACTTCTTCTCTATCTTACCTAAGCAACTAAGAATTTCATATATCCTATGACATTATATTTCATATATCTTATGACAGTAAGAGCCAATGTATTAATTTACTTTAAAATAATTTTAAACGTAATCCCAAATGGATATATTTAACTCATTACTGCGATCCTAGTAATGACAACTAATCTGGATGAGAGGAAACTTCACACTCTAGAAATGGAACCTCACTAACAGGGACAAATTCAGGAACCAAACGCATATATATATATATATATATATATATATATATATATATATATATATATATATATATATATTACATAGCAGTGTCTGTGACGAACAAAAATTACCCGTATCAATCGGTTTTTTGAAAATCTTCTCTCTGTCCGACGATTGCAAAATGTATGAAACACATAATCAGATACACTAACATGTGATATATATATATATATATATATATATATATATATATATATATAGTGTTCGCCAATAGCCCGGTACGCGGGGCTCAATCTCAGATCGAGTCATACTAAAGACTCAAAAAATGCTACTTGATTCCGCATTGCCTAACACACATTATAACAGCATTATAATGTATGGATCAAGGGCATAGTGGAGCAATCCAGGAATTGGAGTAGCGCCCTCCCCTACACTTCGGTGTTGTAGCTATTGAAAAGGGAACCTTCGAGTCGCCCTCGACTTGAGTTGACCACTATATATATATATATATATATATATATATATATATATATATAATTGTTACACTCTGTATAAAATCTAAAAGGTTAAAAATAACGAAATGGTTGTAAAACCAGCGATAATATATCAGTACAAAATCGACGAAAATGCAGAACCAATATCAAAATTTTACGATAATGAAATATAAAAAAACCTCACAATTTTCTCTCTGTCTGTCTGTCTGTCTGTCTCCCTCTCTGTCTCTCTGTCTCTCACACATACACTACACACATGCATATATATATATATATACATATATGAGTAGTAGTACTCGTATATATATATTCATATATATATATATATATATACAAGTAGTCCTACCCATTAAAAAAACTTGTATTTTGCTTCTAATGTTTTCAGAAATGAAGATAGAACCATTATACAAAGATTGGAAAGGCAATTACACATTACTCTTTTGAAGAGTTGCCAAACTAATATCATTATTTTTGTCCTCTTCAGCTTAAAATCAAAAACATTTTATATATAATCTTATTGATATTAGAAAACCCAGTTAGGGTTAACATGCCACAACACTAACCAATCAAGCGAGCCAACAACCATAATATTCTATTGATTAGTGAGGATATCAATTATTTATTTTTTAGTAGTGATGCAAACTGTGTGTTCCATCAGTAAATACAACGCATTTAAATCTATACAATTTTAATAAGCTTTTAGTACCTACTAGTTATAACTTACTGTCAAAAAATTGTCATTATATATATATCCTATTTACCCAACCCCTCCGCTCGGGCAGGATATGACGCGAGGTCAATTTTTATTTTCAAGCGGAGTTTAAAGGGTTTGAATTTAGAGTTTTCCTTCTCCTTGACTAGTTGCCTAACCAAGGCTGAAGAGTGGAGATGTCACCCGTTTGATTATCATATTTACCCAACCCCTCCGCTCGGGCAGTTTTTATGCGGAGTTTAACAGGTTTGAATTCAGAGTTTTCCTCCTCCTACACTAGTTGCCTCGCCAAGGCTGAAGAACCTAGTCTGCCCTACTATTTACCCATAGTTGGAGGGAGAATAATTGGATTGATACCTTTCCCAAGGGTGCTAGTGCTATGTGAAATGCTATCAGTCTCGTCCAGGATTTGAACTCGTGTCACCGTGTCCATTTCCTACGACGATAACCATTACACCACGGGCACCTCCATTATATATATATATATATAAAATTGAATTATTTTTATCACTATTCATGATTGATTGTAATTAATCATTACATTAGGGTAATGATGTCATAAATTGTCGCCTATGAGGCCTTAAATTATATTAATGCAATGTACATTTTTTTGCTGTTTTTCTTTATAGAACATTACTCATTTTATGACTGGTGCCTTGAAGTCTCCCGTTTCACCTGTCATAAACGCACATTTGAATTTAATTATATCATCAGTGAAAATGACGTCACGTTAATTTGCATCTCCCAAAGACACTTCTAGTGACCACGCTGCTGCTCATAATCCTTATGTACTATGCTTAGAATCATCTAGAATAAGGCCATAGTTATAAGGTCCTGAAGAGGATCGAACTTGTTAAAGTCTATTGATAGCTTAAGAGACTAATGTACCAATCTCTATTCTCTTGATAAAACATTTTTTTGTGAACTGTATAAACAGTAAAGAGAGTCAAACTTATGATATGAGGTTAAAACAAAAAAAAAAACAAATTCATGATTTGTGCAGTTTAAATCTTAAAATTGAAAATACAAATAATGGCGTGTACACAGCGTAGTAACTTTTGACTTTAAAGAAATAAAACTGCAACTTTGATATTTTCAAATTGTTTCTCTTTATTGGAGTTAGGATTGTGGAGTAAAAACTTATTTTCGTGCCTGCCTTTTGAATTATTTCTGATATATTATGTAAAAGCTTTAGTTTTTGTAGAAAGTATACAACTATTAGCTGTCTTAGACTTCTAATATATGCTATGTCCCCGATATCTTGTTGATTGTATAGATATTACGCACATATATATATAAAGTAAAGTTGGCGACCTTAGTCGAGGGTGACACGAAGACAAATACATGAATCTGTCTGTTCTCTCCCACCTAGCATTGGGTAAATAATTGGCGCCAACTGGATTTTTCATTGAAACCAGCTGCACCCCGTTTAAAAAACTGACCGTGTGTCACATCCTAACCGTCGCTAAAGGTTCAATGAAATTCTCACTGGAAGGGCTTTAGTTGGTTTTACGAAAAATTAGATTAGAACGGCAGAGTTTATTGCTGCGATGGGATGACGTAATATCGGACTGGCGATGCAAATAAGTCAGTAAAGTTGGTGACATTTGTCGAGGGTGACCTAAAGGCTCCCTTTTCAATAGCTACTACACCGAGGTGTTGGGAAAGGCGCTACTCCATCCCTGGATTGCTCCACTTTACCCTTGATTCCTACCTTATAATGTTAAGGTGTGTTAAGCAAGGAGGCGTCAAGTACCATTTTTTGAGTCTTTGGTATGAGTCGACCGGGGATTGAACCCCCGTTTCGCGAACTATTGGCAAACACTCTACTCATTAGGCCAATGGTGATGTAAATAAAAATCTTTTAATTCAACGTGGTTAAGGAAATAATATTTTTCTGGTTGTTAAAAAGAAGCGGGAAAATTTCTGATTGGTCAGGAATTGAATTTTAGGCTCTTAAATCATCCTTATCAAATCAGAAGTTTTGTGTTGACCTTATTGTGCAAAGACCAAGTTTTCTCAGTCTAACCTCTACACTTGAAATCTTTACATCTGGTTACTGTTTAAACTATGCCACCGACTCTGTATATATATATAGAGAGAGAGAGGTCAATCCCTTTATATTTTTCCCTTAAATAAATTTTTGAATAAGAACTCTTACAGGATGTTCAGTTACGCTTTTTGGCTGTAAATAAACTAATAACAGATGAGATATAAAACATTTTCTTATCTATAATAAAGATCATAATAACTGAGAGAATATGGCTGTTGATCGGTGAGTTAAGAGAGTTAATGTTATCTAAAAAGTCAAACGTGAGACAAGTAATATCAGTTCTAATTTTTTGTAAGTAAATACCATAATTTTTATCTCAATATTGGGTTATGCCATAATTTCCTTTGCATGATTCCGGAAAAAAATACCATTGATTTCAAAAACCTAACCGAGTTTGTTTAAGGAATATTTTCAGAAGCCAGAATTTTCAGCTAATAAAGAAAAAAAATTGCATCAAGTCACATATAGATTTGGCTTAGAGTCTTTGTTTAATGGCATATTAACATTTGTGGGTTATTTAATGCCAAAGTCAACCTCACACAAAAGCAGTAGTTGTTCTATTTAACGCATAACTTGGTAGGGGACGAGGGCATTCATACTAACATCCCGTCGAGGTCACCATTTATAAATTTTAACGACGTGTTAATTCGTTCAAAGGATAAACAGAAAAGTTCATACAGCAAAAATGTTGAAGACTACATACTCTTCTCAAGTCTGGAATAAAAAGGAGGGAGGCCTAATGTGCATGTCGTGAGGAGAGAACCACTACGTCTGCTCTTTTCAATTCCAGTTCATGAATGATGCAGATTCCTCGGTTTACATTGACACGTGACCAAATTGACTTGTGACATAGGAGAGTTCCTTAAATACTGTGACAGCGGAGACCACTCTGTTTAGTCTTCCAAAAATACCATCCCTAAGCGTTAAGATCAGAGTTTTGGAAATGAACGTTTTCGCACGACTTGAGTTCGAATTTTCTTACTACGGTGTCGTAGTTCAGCACATTAGCTGGGTTTTTTTTCCACTTATTTTCTAATCATGCTAATTCCATAATTTTTGCTTGGAGTACAATATCATTACTGTTTCTTGATTTGTCCCTCGTCATCAGAGAAAAATTCAAATCTAATATGGATGAATTGGGTGCTACTTTCGAGTTAGCTCTGTGAGTAGTTAATTGTTCTAGCAAATCTTCGATTTACATTGATTTGTCAGAACCAAAAGATTTTCCTGGGTTCGTGTAAAAAAGGGTCCTAATGTCGTTAGCCCGTAAAATTTGAGCGATAAACTTGATTACTAATAGTTAAGATAAATCATATGATTATCACATTAAACATTTTCGTTTTAATAGACATTTACTCATAAGAATAATGTGAAACTATTTCTACTCATTTGATAAATCAATTGCAGAAACAACCGAATCGTTAAATCTCCAACTTCTTATAACCTGATGTGGAGGGGGTTAAGAGTTTCTGTGGTGTTGCGGCTAACGTGCTCGATGGTAACTTCGTTGTAATCCAGCTACCACATTCACTTTCGGACCATATACAAAGAAAAATTGTATGAACCCCCTTATTCCCCAGTTAGAGGTTAAATAACTCGCGAATGTTGATATTCCATTAAACAAGGAAACTGAACCAAATATGACTGATAAAAATCATATTCTAAAGGATGGGAGATAATTCTTTTGTGAAATGTTTTCATATTTAATTTCTTTGTTTAATGGCACATCAAATTTCGTGGGTTATTTTATGTCAAAGCAATTCTTGCTGAAGGATGGTAGAGGTGCTATTTAACCAATATCGTCATGGATAAAGGAGTTCATGGTTGTTTTTGAATAAATTAAAAGAGATGACGTGCTGGGACATATTCTTCATATTTTCTGTTATTTAGTTGCTACGTTCTTTCTAAGTTTCTCGTTAATAATATTTGGATTTTATTAGATAAAAAAGATGTGAGCCCACTGATCGAGCTGAATATCGTGCAATAAGTATGCTCTATACAGTTTATCTTAAAATAGCGGTATTTTTTAGACCTAGTAAATCGTAGTATATATATATATATATGCATGTGTGTATCTAATGTATGTATGTATAAGAGTTATGTGTATGCATTCACCCAACGCCTCTATCATATACAGGATGTGACTCTAGATCAATTCTTAAGCAGACTACAGCTGATTTGAGTTAATATTACTTTCCTTTTCTAACATTGGCTGCCTAAGAAAGTCTAAAGAATCAAGTTTGTTTAACTTTTTACCCGCAGCTGAGGATTTTTGCCTTTACTGAGGGCATTAGCACTAATTGAAACGTAAACGGCCACATTCAGTGTTTGAGCTCGAATCACCGATTCAATTTCCCAAAACGATAACCGTTACGTATATATGTATATATATATATATTTACACACACACACACGTATATATATATATATATATATGTGTGTGTGTGTGTGTGTTTGTATGTGTGTGTGTGTGTGTGTGTGTGTGTGTGTGTTTTCGCCTCTTTAAATTAGTCTCATGACTATGAGTTCTATTTATTTTTTTAAAAATACGTGATACTTATCGTCATGAGAATGATAAACGGAAACGAGAAAACATTTATTCATTTTACGTTTTATCCTAGTTAAGCACTTTGCAGATTTAAGAAAAATTGTTTTTATAACAAATTCTTTTTCGCTCTCTCTCTCTCTCTCTATATATATATATATATGTGTGTGTGTGTGTGTGTGTGTGTGTGTGTTTAAGTTAAGATAGTTGACCGACCTTAGTCGAAGACGACCCAAGACCCCCTTTTCAATAGCTACTTCACCGAGGTGTAAGGGAGGGTGCTACTCCTTTACCTTGATAGCTCCACTTGCTCTTGATCCATAACTTTTTATGCTGATGTGTTAAGCAAGAAGGCATCAAGTACCATTTTTTTTAGTTTTTGGAAAGACTTGACCTGGTATTGAACTTCAGTCTACCGGACCATTGGTCGGCATCATATATATATATATATATATATATTACAGCCTTATGAAAAGATGAGCAGAGAAAATATCTAGCAAAAGATAGACAAGAGGATATTTGAGTCATATTTTCCCGGGTAACATCAGCTAACCTTACGTGTATATATATATATATATATATATATAACCCATTGATTTGGTAATATTTGGCTTTGAAGTCTGTTTTCTTTCTTTAGTTTCTACCCAACAGGGATTTTTGTCTTGTCAGGAGGAAAGTGAAATATCCGAAGGTGATTGTTTACACATTTTACTTTTTTCAAAATATTTTTTCGATTTTCATTTATTTATTTATTTTTCTTTACTGTCAGAGAAGCTTAATAGTGAGTGGAGCGGGGGGATAACACCCCATTGTCTTTGTCTGTTGAAACAAAGACCGGGGCAACTCTGCTGGCAAAATTTATTTTCGGGTCATGAGTCATCTGCTTTGAAAGGGTAAATGTTTACCCGATTTTACCCAGACAGTTGGCTAGCTGACTGGGAGGCGAACAAAGGTAAAAGCTAATGTCAGTATCGTTGGTTGAGACAGCCCAACAGACATACAACCACATTGATAAATTAAGAAAGGGAGCAAAAGTCGGATGGTTATGATGACTGAGATTTGTTTAATCTATTGATTCTGATAGAGATTAAAATCAGTATAACGTATTCGAAAGTGGTTGAGAATGAAAAAATATTAAGAAGAACGTGTTGCGCCAATTTTACATGTGGATAAAGCTTGCTTGTCTAGACATCCAGTATTTGGGATTTTGGCTTTCAAATAGTTATTTACAAAGCTTAGATTTATAGTAGCACAAAGAGCGGGACACACAGGGAGAATCGAGCCCACAAACAGTGGTCTGCTAATCAAACATGCTTACCATGCGAGTTTTTTAAGTAATAATGGCTTGTAAGAATAGAATTCTATCTATTGCTCTACTATGAAGCAATCTTTTAAATAGTTATTTACTAAGCTTCACTTTGTTGTGTCATAAGGCCAGAAGTAGGGGGCATCCAGTGAGAATCGCACTCACTTTTATTGACCAGCTAAAACTAACCCTCCATCCACAACATCATGCAAGGTACACTGACATTACTGTTTGTAATCATTCGCTAAGTTAAACTTAGCTTGGTCAAAAAGTAAAATTATAAAGCACCTTCATGCATACTCTTTAACAATGTTCTGCTAGCTGAGTTTATTAATCCCTGACTTACAAAAAGCATTGAACTGATATCGTTGAGAAATACATGACTCCACCTCACAGGCATTATACCGCTGGACGCGCTGCTGATTAAAATATTCAGTAAGCTAGTCTTGTAAACAAACGCTAGTGAACTCGATTCTCATAGGACGCTCCATACTTCGGCCTTTGCGCCAAAGGAACGTAAGCTTAGTAAATAACAAAGCCATAATATAAAGTCTATGATCGTAATCAACCCTCGTATCTTATACAATATTAGATTAACTTGTAAACGAAGACAGACCTGTTGATTGGGCTTAGAATACGCTGACAGAAGGGTAAGAACTCCCAAAAGATGTGTCCTGGTATAACATTAAACTGCTTCTGATGGTGAAGCTCCGATTCTGCAGATCTGGGCAGTGTGGAATAGTCCTTCATTGCCATTACTTAAATATAAACTCTGACCAGGTGTTAGGGCCCCATCTATTGGGTCATATAAATCGGTTTAAAAATTATACACACTTGTTAGGAATATGTCATGCCATTGGACTGTAAATCATTTGTATTAAAAAATCACTTATTGACATTATTATTGTTCTATAAGAATTAGTATTACTTACTTGAAGCTAATAACTGTGAGTAAATAAATGACAATTATAGAATATAAATAATTACATGAAATCAAATAATTATTAGTTTTAGATAGGAATACTGGAAACTCTACAACGGACTGTAAATTATTTGTATTAGATATTCTGCATATTATATAACTGTAGGCAAAACCTCTCATGAATCAACTACACAAATAATAAATATAAATGTACTGTGAACGCAATTCCCTAGCGTCAAGGGAAGAATAATCCTAGACGAGTTGACTTCAATCAATCAATATAAATGAAGATGAGATTTACATAATAAAAATAAAACCTACTTGAAATATGTTTCTACCAGGGAAATGATATTTCAAATATTTAAATGTCTAATGGGCACATATGTCCAAAGCAAATATTTTCCTTAGTTTTCCACCATTTTCCAATGAAAAACTTATAATTTTTTTTTGCTCCAACTGTTAGTATGAAAACACCAAGACTAAAAATTTTCTTCAATCTTTTTAATGATGAATTCCTGACGTGAAACTCGTTATCAAAACCTTCTTAAAGAGAAAAGTATATATGAATACATTACCTTAGTTTCTCCTAATGACAAACAGCACTTATATCTCCTTTTTGATAACTGACTCAAAAGAGGTGGAAAGTCCTTGAACTAAAAATAAATTGTTGCCCAAATGCACATTATATATATATATATATATATATATATATATATATATATATATGTTGGCCCTATGAAAGAAAAACGTAAATACTTTGAAATAAAATGGTCCATAAGTGGATTTGTTTTTAAGTAATTTATTTTTCGTGTTTCTGACATTTTACGTCGTCTTCAGGAAGTAAATAGTTTAATATTTTGGGGAAATACACACACACACACATACACACACACACACACACACACACACATATATATATATATATATATATATATATATATGTATGTATGTATGTATGTATATATATATATATTTAGACAACAATTAAAATCGTTCTAAATAGTAAAATGCTGTGCTTTATTCACAAGTATGTGAAGCAATATCATAATATTTCAACGATGAAATAACACTGGATAAAATCCAATGACTTTGAGTTTCACGTACCAAATCTTTACGTGAGCTTTTATCGACCGAATATTTCGATATCCCAGTCTTGTATGCTGCTTTCGAAAGAAAAAGCTTTTGTGGGTAAATTTTCTTGGAAATTAGAGTTACTTTAATTTTCATAGTAAACTCAATTACAGCGTTGTCTTTTAAAGGTTTTTAGATTTGATCTTCTGGAGTTGAGAGTATTCCATGCGTCTAAGAACTAATCTTGACAAAATCATGGAATTGGCACATTTTGAAGATTTTTACGTAGATTTTTTTTCAATTTAGCAGTAAATAAAATGAATGATGATTTTCTGTCTTATCAGTTGTTTATTTACTGCTAAATAAAAGAACCGAAGGGAACATCTTTTTAGTGCGTTAATTCCATCATTTTTGGAGGCCTTTTATATTCTATCAATAAAGTTGATTATATCTTCGATATCTGGGTACCTCATATTTTTGGCCTTGTGCCACAGCTAAGCTAAGCTTTGTAAATATTATATCTCCCAGGTCGTAATTATTGCCTTTGAATATGAGAGATTTTAAACTGATATTTGTTTCTCCAGCTGCCTCTGCGGAGTTAAATTTAACCACCGGGTCAATAGCCAGAATTAACGACGTCTCTGGAGGTTGATTGTAATCTGTATCTATTTGGTGCTCCAACATTATTTTAGAAATTTTATTTGCAGCAAATGACTGACTGTTTAGATGGGTCTTGTTTTGCGTAATTCGAAAGCCAAAAGATGTATGTATCAATCCAACCTCTTTGTCACGAGTTGGATGTGACACAAGGTCAATTTTTAAGCAGAATACAGTTGGTTAGAAATCAAGTTTCCCTTCTTCTAGATTAGTTACCTCGCAGAGGCTGAAGAATCCAGCGTGCCCTTCTATTTAATAATAGCATGAGAAAGAAAAGAAGGATTCCTGCCTTTCTCAAGGGCATTAGCACGAAGTAAAATGCAAAATCATCGTCCATGATTTGAAGTCGGGTTGCTAATTCCATACACTACCATCATAACCGTTACGCTAAATGTTCCGTGTTAGTATATTTAGGGTCAACAGAATTCCAGAACTGGACCTACGCCATCGGATGTAGTTGAATGACATGCCCAAGACAAACATTTTTGGTAATGATTTTTAATCCTGTGTAGTGGATAGAGTTGGTGTATACTAAACCCTGCTTACAGGATGTGTCAAGTTTCTGGTTTTGATGATTCATTTCTTGTTCCCTATGAAGGAACAACGGTAATCTTACTTTCTTGTGTGTGTAATATCATGGCAGTTTTAATTTTCATATTGATTCACTTAAAACTGCACTGTGAGTAATTAAATTTTATTGAGGGAAAATGTTTGTAAGTGGATGTCGTAACAGAGATGGATTATCTCCTAGGTTTCTAAGAGAATCTACTTGATGTAAGTGAATAAATACGGGCCTATTTTGCCAGCTGTGTAGCAGGTATGTATTTTTATCTACTTCTCGTATTACGACCATGAAGGTTACTTTGAAGTTTTCTAAAACGTGTACTGGAGAGATGAGAGCGTATTCATAAGTCATTAAGAATATGGCGGACGCGTTTGATTATTGTTTTGTAATTATTCGTGAATAATACGAACTTATTTCCGTGTTTTTAAGTCTAAAAATTCGGGTTGCGTATTATACATCATCATCATCATCATGTCGTGCCGCTAGCTCGGATATCCCTGACCCTCTCTCTCGACTTTTCCCTATCGTTCATCGCCTCAGGCAGGTCTTCAGCGCTACATCCCGTATCCTCACATAGCTGCTGTATATATGTTCTAGCTGGTCGTCCTAATTTTGCTCGGCCATATGTGGGGGTCCATAGGAGTAAAATCAAACCTGACCGATAAAATGAAACGCAGTTTCTTCCAGGCAGCGGTCGTGTCGATACTGCTGTATGGATGAACCACTTGGACGCTAACAAAACGGCTATACGAACACTTGCCTCCCATCACGAAAACTATCCAAGTTAGACGAACCAGACACGCAGGACACTGCTGGAGAAGCAGAGACGAGCGTATTATACACAAGACCTAAATACGGATGTTTTATTCAGCTATTTGTCTCACCATATTCAAGACGGTATGACTGAATGTGCCTTATATGTATGATCAAAACTAACAAATGTGTAATAAACATTTCTATGAAATATCGCAACGGAGAAATAGCCACTGGAATGTGTGTTTGTTTATAATTTTGTTTCTTGCGTTAACTAATTTTTGCCACAATCTTCGAGTGAACATGTCATTGTTTGTTTTAAATAGTGCGTAAATGATTTGATTTTATAAATTGCATTATTTTTTAAATCTTACTTTATAATAACCAGATAAAAGCATTAAAGAAATGTTAGATTCAGTGGCTAAAAATTTTTAATTATCAGGACGTACTTCTAATCTAAACTGTTATTATATTTTGGCAATGTATTGCACAATAAGGCAACTTTGGGTGATTTTGCCGAAATCGTAAAGGTAATGAACCACACAGGGTTGTGAAATGCTGAGTTCACATGATATTCTTCGAGTGCTACTCACCCAATCAGCTGGGAACACGGCCACGGAATTCACGGTTTTAGGCTTAACTAATCTTGTGTGATAGTCAAGGTTCTTGCAACCCAAGCAAAATTTCCTGAAACATTTAATTACTGTACTATGATCAATTGCACCATCAACTTTCACGCAAAAATGTTTTTGGTTGTGTTGGCAGCGTTATGTTTTAGCTCGAACTCTTAAAGCATAAGTTCCCAAATTAGACTACTTTTGCACATTTATCTGTGCGACTTTCAAATCACAGAAAGATTAAAGCAATGCACATGTCAGCTCACCACCTACAACCATACTACCTCCGACCAACCACAGTGGGTATCTCCCACACATTGAACTGTTTCACGGGATATAAATGCTGCACTCTAGCACCTACCAAAATATTCCAAAGCCTTTGAAACACCTTAGAATATACAAGATACTTTTTTTCAGAATTTTGTTGCACAAATGTAGAGGTGCTGGTTATATACGAGTGCATGTTATACGCAAATTACAGGAATATGTGTTCATTGTGTGGAATTTGTGATAAAGTTCTAAGATTATCGTCACTGATGATAATATCAATCCAACTGGAATGCAAATGTAGCTCTAACTAAAACTTTCTAGTGGTTTCATTCAACACAACCATTGAGCCAATAAGCTAATCCGTTGACTTTTGTCTTTCCATAGATTTGATGGCCAATTTTATGTACAACTCTTAATTCACTGGTTATGAATGTTTTTACCAGCTCCGGACTTTGGCATGATGGTTAGAGTGTTCACCAATGGTCCGGGAGACCTAGGTTCAATCCCAGGTCGAGTCATACCAAAGACTCAAAAATGGTTCTTGATGCCTCTTTGCTTAATACTCAGCAGTATAAGATAGGGATCAAGGGTAAAGTGGAGTAATCCACGGGAAGGAGTAGCGCCCTCTCCTACACCTCGGTGCAGAAGCTATTGAAAAGGGAGCCTTCGGGTCACCCTCAACTAAGGTCGCCAATTTTACTTACTTTCCTTTACCAGCTCCTCCGCACGTGCAGAATCTGATATAATGCCAATTTTTAAACAGTAGACTGTACCAAAGAGTAATGGCAATGAAAGAGTGACTTCATACTCTCTAGACTACAGGATCTGAGGCCTTACCATCAAATACGGTTCCGTCTCATATTCAGGAGACCAATTCTGGGGCTATTATTTCTATTTAAGGAGTACAGTCAACGTATTTCAAACCCCACCGAGAGGACGGAATAAAGATTAGAGAATAATTTGGAATATATTATTAAAAAATACGTGACTTCCTCTCACAGTATTCCAACTGATCCTGTTTCAATATCTCCTCTAATTATAATTTTTACTGGCTTCATAAGTATCAATATCAGGTTTATTGCAATATTTTCGCGTTGATTAGTGAATCGGTCAAATTAGGAACTCTATGTTTTCATGTATATGTATGTCTGTGTCAAATACCAAAAAGTTGTATCATGGAAAATTGCATTTATAGATGTATTCCTATTAAAAGAGAATTGAAGAACAGGAAATTAGAGATCTAATCTTAATTTTTCGGCTAGAATAATGAAAAGAGATCTGAAGAGCTGAGGAGACTTACTATTTCTATGACTTCCGTGAAAAAAAAACACTTTCTACAATCGTCATAGAATTCTTCTTCTTCTTCTTCTTCTTCTTCTTCTTCTTCTTCTTCTTCTTCTTCTTCTTCTTCTTCTTCTTCTTCTTCTTCTTCTTCTTCTTCGTGAAAGTCGTCAAGAAAAATAATAGTATCAAGAATAATAATATCTGGATAAGTATCTAGAATTTGCCTGTGAAATGAAAAACTATAGATAATGAGGATGACAGTGATGCCAATCATAGTAGGAGCTCTGGGAAAAATCCTAAAAGAACTCGGGAAAGAAACTTGGAAACTGAATATCCCGAGGACGCCTGAAATCGTCCAGAGGAAAGTATTGTCGAAATCGGCTGTAATATCAAAATGAGTCTAGGAGAGCAGAGAAGACTTGCTATCACTTTGCCTCTAGTGAAGGCCATCACCTTCTATTTTTGTACCGAGATAATATGTGATTCAGAATAATAAATAACCACCTGGATAACAATATTAGAAAACCCAAATTGATAGGTGGAAAGTGACTTGCTGTCATTTAGTGTCCTATGAAAACACTCATAACAACTTTGTTTATACAATAGGTTTCCCGAAGAATAAATTTGAATTTGAACTAAGATTCAAAACCAGAATGTGTTCTTGAAAACGTTTAATATATTCTTATGACTGATTTATTCAACATTATCGTTATGACAAAGTTACAGCGGATAAATTCTTCAATCTTCAATATGTAGCTATTTCATAAGACCATTATAATTATCTTATACTTATCTTACACTTATAAAATCACAACGCAGGTTATGAAAGTTTCCTTGATTCTACAAAATGAAAATATTATTAGAAAAATTATTCTTTTTGTTCGTAATAAAAAGATTATCATTGCTTTCTTTTTCTTTTTAATTTTTTTTTTTCAGTTTAACAAATAGGATTTAATTTCTCTGTCCGCTTGAATGTTCACTAGACTAAATGACATATTTGAAAAATGTAAAAAAAAAAAAAAAAAGAAAAGTAAACATTTACTTTATTTGGTTTGGTAATAAATGTATAGACAATATTTTAAGACCTCATTTAAATTGTTTATAGTTTTTTTGGCTTCATCTGAAGTATTGTGTTCATTTTTGTTAACTTTAACCAGGAGGTTGATTTGATCTTCAGCTTTTCTCACATGTGTGGGGGATCTATTCATATTCGTCTTTATATTCCGTTTTATATCAATTGTCATATATTTCTATGATCAAAGAGAGATATAGTTCAACCTTCATACACATACGGGCACGCACGTGCACGCACGTACGTATATACAGATTTTCTCACTAGTCTATCCATTTGGAAGTTATAAAAATTCTCACAGAACAAGTCATTTATCCTTGACTTTGGTTGGACTTAAACCATCATAAATAATTATTTTAACTCACTAAATTTTTGAGATTTGTTGTATTTTCATAACTCTAAGTGTTGATTTGGAGGAATTGTTTTGAAATTGTTAATAATAATGTTACAAGAAAAAAAGAAAATTACTTGGCTAGTTATTTCGGACAAATAAAAATCAGCATGAAAAGCAAATTAAATCTTTCTAGACTGAGACGAATTGATTTTCGGCTGAAATAAAAAATAATCTTTTAGAATCTATATTGTGTTTTTCTCAATTTTTCAAAGTATATAATTATGTTTCAACTAGACATCTAAATATTTCTTAAATAATATTTTTTTCTGATGATTATGATATTTTATGTAGGACATTTAATAATACGGCATCGAAACACCCGAAGAAACCCGAAGAACGCATAGGCCGAAAAGTTTTTAATATAAAGATGATGACAATGGTCCGATTAAGCTAAATATGAATATACAAGATTGTCCCCAAAAATAGCAAGAAAAAGACTTTGAAACTATCATTCCGCCTAGAGGGGATTTTTCCTTAAAAAGAGAGTAGGCTTTCCGAGGACCTGCAACATCGGAAGATGCAACTAAAGGAAATCTGCGAGAAAGCATCCTGTACCTAGCTCGTTTATGATCCTCAGCTTGACTGGTAATGTAACCGATTTAATCAAGTTAGCTAAGCGAGTTTGCTGCTTGTAGCGTTCCATATAAGATTCTTGCCAACTTGGACCAAAAAGACCGAACAAAATTTGCCAAATAGTTTTAGCAATAACTCTTCGAAAATATTCCTGATAGGGCCAACAGCAAATAAGTAAAAACCTCATTTTCTGAATCCGTATTTGATAAATATGAATTTGCAAATAAACACCAAATGAAATATTATTTTTTGATAAGTTACTTTTGCAAAACAGTGAAATATATACTTAATATTTACTTGTAATAAACTTAATCCACAAAATATGTAAATGTTAATATGTTGTTTTCTTTACACGTATGCTCCTTGGAGATTTTTTTTTCGTACTTTTAAAGTTCTTCGTGTTTCGTTTAGTGGTGTGGAGGGTAAAAAATGATTAGTTTCAGATGTAGTCGTACACACACACACACACACACACAACAAAAACTCACATTTTTGATTGCACTATTTTCTTTTATAACAAACAAAATGGGTAGAGTAAGCCAGACGCAGATGTGCACGAATACAATTAGCATAACAAATAAGGTCATTTTAGGTGCATTAGACCAGGGACAAAAAAGGCTTGGGAAAATATAAAATGCAATTGTGCAAGCTTTGAGAACGTGCCGCATAGAACACGTGATACTTAGCTTTTATGACATCTTTGGTGCATATGATGCAATTGAAATCAGGAATGGCTTCTTTTACATTTTATTTAAATTAAAAAGCCAGCCCTGTCGGTGGGGTTTGGATACGCCCATTGTTTCCCCTCTAGAAAACTAAGAGTCCCCCCTAGTGTCCAGGGTAGGTCAGTAAACAGGATCTGACGGTAAGGTTCCTGTTCTGGAACTCTGAAAAGTATCATTCATTGCCATTACTCCCTGGTTCACTCTGACCCGGAGTTGCAGCGTCTGTTAGACTCCCATCTATTGGTCGAATAGATCTGTTTGAAAAATATTTGTACAAGATTGGAATAATTGATATCATATAACCTGGCGCGAATAAACTAAAGAGACTACACAAAAAATATAAATATAATCGTACTATGTACACAATTCCCTAACCTCTTGGCACTTAAATAATCTAAATGGGTTGAAATACTGTTAAAATTAACCTATTCATTAATAAATTTATCAAAAATCTTTTAAAAGTTAAATTCTATTGATTAATCGAGTTTTATTGTAATTAAAAAAAATTGAGTGTATTTATCATTGAAAATGTTTTACGGATAATTCTGCTTGCTTTCCATTCAGAAGAATATCCTCAACTCAGGGAATGTATCGATTGGTTTGCAAATAAGATCTGTTTGCAAATTATTTGTATTAGATGGGAATACTTGATATAATATAGCTGTGTACGAAAATCTCATTAGAAACAGCTACACAAAGAATGAAAATGCAAATAAACAATTTATGCAATTCCCTAAACTCTCGGCATAAAATAATCTTTGATTGGTTGACACACCGTTTAAATCTTTTTTAAAAACGAAATTGCGGCCATTAATTAGTATTCTATATATACCATTTAAAGCAAAGGGACGAACATCTTCCATTTTTCTGTTTATCATTCTTTTGTTATGGGCGTCTTATTAACGAGCTGGGAGTTGCGAGTTCAGTCCACACTGGTGGCTGTAGAAGTGTGTTATGAATAAGATATTCTTTCTTTCATTTTCTTTTCAGAATAACAAACAAGGTTTCAGTTGGTTGATTGGCTGGTTGGTTGGTCGATTTTATGAAATATCAACCGTTCTTGGATTATTTTATGCTGAAACTGAATTTTTGAAAAATTTTCCAGCAATTAGATATTTTCATGGAGGAACACGTGATGTAACGGTTATTGTCATCGGATGACGACGCGGGTATAAGAATTCAAATATTTGAACAAGGCTGTCTGCATTTCCTATAGCGCTAATACCTTTGGGGAATGTGTGAATATAACAAATCTCCTCCAGGTAAATAGAACAGCAGACTGGGCTCTTTAATCTTTGTTTGTAGCTGAAGAGAAGTAATGAATTTAGAACCAGTTGTAGACATGGGGAAGGATGGGTTTCTCCAGGTTATTCCTGTCCAAGTAACGCTACATATGTAGCGTCTTCCCGTTCAAATTAGGTTACAGGACCAGTGAGAGACATTGACATAGTTTCAACAAACTACAATCATTAATAAAAAAAAATTGACGTCAAGTAACGATTATTAATTCAAAAACGTTGCACATAATTATATAGTTTCAAGTATATCGATCAAATACTAATAATATATATGTGTGCCAATCTAATAATACCTGTTTAATACTAATAATATATGTGTGCCTATCTAATAATACCTGTCTTATACTACTAATATATATGTGTCTATCTAATAATAATATATATGTATGCCTCTCTCATAATACCTATATAATACAAATAATTTATATATATATATATATATATATATATATATGCCTATCAAATAATACTTAATACTAATAACATATATATGCCTATCTAATAATGCCAATCATATACTAATAATATTTATGTGTGCCATTCAATAATGCCTATATAATACTAATAATATCTGTGTGCCTGTCTAATAATGTCTCTCTAATACTAATAATATATGTGTGTGCCTATCTAAATTGCCTATATAATACTAATAATTTATATATGTTTGCCTATCAAATAATGCCTAATACTGATACTTTATATGTGTGCCTATCTAATAATGCCTATCTAATACTGATAATATTTATATATATGCCTATCTAATAACTCCTAATACTAATATTGTATGTGCGTGTGCCTATCTGATAATGCCTAATACTAATAATTTGCAAACAGATCTGTTGACCCATATATGGGACCCTAACAAGTACTACCACAGAGTGAACCTGGGGGTAATGGCAATGGAGTGGTAAACCACACTCTCCAGGTTTCCATAACTGGAGCCTTACCACCAGATGTAATTTAGAGTCATACTCAGACAAACCTGTTTTTTTTGGGTGGGGCAGGTTGGGGGTCTTTGTAGGGAATAGAGCCGAGGTATTATTTCAATCGATTGCTCCAAGCTGGGCATAAACTAGGGAAAGCCATGGTTAAATCATTACTTGTTGATTGAGGACGTCAAACATGGAATCGTTTAAAAAATCTTAGTCAACTTATTTATGATCCAATATAAGTATTGTCTGGGTGTGTCTTACATTTCATATATAATTAAATAATAACAAAGATTCGTCCCAGAAATTATCATAACCCGTCAATGGGGCTCAAAGTACGATGATTGTATCCCATTTTAATGGGTGAGACTCCCACCAGAAAAATCAGGGGTTTTCGGGGTAGGAATTTACCCAGCCCTTCAGCTATAAGTCAGGATACGACACAAAGTCAAGTTTTGTCCGTAATCTAACTGGTTTGAAATCAGAGATTTCCTTCTCATAGACCGGTTGCTATACAAAAATTAATGAAATCAGGTTGCTCTACTATTTACTCTCAGCTGAAGGGAGAATAATAGGATTCGCCCCTTTCTAAAGCGAGATAAAAACAGCTTCGTTTAGTATGTGAAATCGCGTCGCCGTCTCCATTTCCAACGACTAGCGCCTCCTAGGTATATACCACTAAACTATATTTGATAGTGAGGGCCCAGTTCTTTGGATCTCGGGTGTGTGGATTAACCGTTCGTTGCTTTTACTCCCAGATTCACTTTGGTCCGGAGTTATAGTATCTGTTATGATTCCATCTATGTGGCAAATAGATATGTTTTAAAATTATTCGTATTCAATAGGACCGTGTGCAAATGAGAATGAATAAATAAAAGGAACCGCAGCAAAAATATGAAGAAAAAACTATACAAAAATGTAAATCTGAACGTACAATGAACGTGATTCTCTAATATCTTTGCATGAAATAACCCTAAATGGATTGGCATGCCGTTAAAATCAAGCAATCAATATTTTTATGTGAGTTCTTTATATCTTGAATACTTATAAAATCCAGCATTACAATATAAAAAGTTATTTTTTAGTTTTGGGTTTTCTTAATTCTATAAGAATTTACTCAGAATCGGAAACCCATTATTAAAACGTTGATATTCCAGGGTATATATATTTACCCAACTCTTGTGTCATGTGCAGGCTGCGACACAAGTTCAGTTTTCAAAGAGAGTACATTTCGCTTGTATTTAGAGGTTTCCTTCTCCTAGACTGCTTACTTGCTTGATTTTCACGGCAACTTCCCCAGTTTTGGGTAGTCCAGTCGGGTGGGGCTGCAGAATACACCGACTACATCTCTGCAGAGAGTAAGGCCCCCGCCACGGAGTGTTAGCACTTGATGGGGTCCTATTTATGGGTAAAATAGAACTGTTTGACACTTCCACTGAATGCAAACAGATGACTTACGTTTTTGATCATTTGACTGTGTGTAAACAAATGACTGATGTTTAATTGAATTATTAGCGATTTATAACAATACTTGGAACCATTTAATTGTGTTCAAATAAAATTACTGGTGAGGAATACTTGGAACCATTTAAGTGTATGTAAATGAATGAATAGCGTTGAATAGAATAATTAGTGTTAAATAACACAACTTGTAACCACTAGACTGTCTGCTAACAAATGATTTATAATGGAATAGAATTATAAGTGCTAGATAGTTATAACTAAAACTATTCAACTGTGTAGCATCAATAGCAATAGTAGAGTGCAAACGAATTAGTTCTCATTTTAAAATGGAATTACCTACAAACTAATTACTATAAATCATATATGTATAGCCATTTAAATGTCTGCAAACTAATGATTAATAGTAAATAGAATTATGAAAAAATGAGCTCAGCCACATTTAAAAATGTTATCAAGAAAATGTGTTTATCTGTCTTATATATGATATGTATAATAAATAGGATTTGGCATTTAATAACCTACAATGGTTGATTTGCTATAAAACCAAACCAAACCACAGAGAGTTATTTTATACCGAGAGGTTATAGAATTGCGTTCATTGTACGCGATGGTTAACATTTTATGTGTAATTATTTTTAAGAGTTCTTTTTTTTTTTGCACACGATCCAATCGAATATAATATTTTTTAAATAGATCTATTTGACTCGTACATAGAACCTTAACCAGTACAATTCCTCCGGGTCAGAGTGGACTTGACAGAGCTACTTCACACTTCCCAGATTTAAACTAGACCCAAGAATGGTTACCTTAGCAAAATCTAAAAATTCCAGTCTGGCCTACTATTTACCCATAACTGGAGAAAGAACAGCAGGATTCATGACTTAAAAAAGGACATCAGCTTGAAATTAAAAAAATAGCTTCGTTCAGGATTTGAACTCGAGTCAGTGATTCCATTTTCGACAAAGAAAAAGGCACATTTTTAACGAATATTTGCCAAGATATAATCTAATATATACATTAGATTTTTTTAAATCACTCGATCGATGAGAAATGATTTGAACTAATACGTCGACCATTTTTCGAGATAACTTTTTTCTCACCACTGGTTGGTTTCATTGTTATCTGCTTTCCGACAAAGTATCATCGGGGTTGTTAATATTCAAGTGATGCCACCGTAAAGTTGTATGTGTTGTCTGCATCCGCGCACAACACTGATTTTTAGTTCGTTCTGATGCATATCCGCAACGCGCAAATAGAGGGTGGGGCAAAAGTAATAAGAGAGGTTTTCCTCCTATTATGTTGTTCTTGACAGCCGGATTATATCCGCCCCACCCTATTTGTTGTTCAGTGAGTAAAGAAAAAAAAAAAGGTAAAATGAAATAAAAGTAAAAAAAAAAAATATGAAAAATAAAATAAAACAAATTAACAAAAACAACTTTCTCTGTGATATGCATTAATGCATTGAATATATATATATATATATATATACATATATATTAACTTATATTCGCATATGCCTAAACACACACACACACACACACACACACATATACATGTGTAGTTAGGCAGCAGTCTTTCATTTAAACATGATTGATTAAATGATAAAGACACATCTTGTCTATATAATTTTATAATGTCCTTTCAATTTTCCTGATTAGTGTCTTGGTTTAAGGTTGGAATTGGCGGATGAATTTACCAAAATTGTCCTAGAAAGCCTAAAAAACTTTCAAAACTCTTTCAAAACACTCTTTATTCATGCAAGCAACCCCTGATAATGGCCTATGAAAGGTCCGAAAGCGCTCAGGACAATTTTGGTAAATTCATCCACTAATTCCAACCTGAAAACAAGAGAGAGAGAGAGAGAGAGAGAGAGAGAGAGAGAGAGAGAGAGAGAGAGAAATTGGTATAATATCAACGCGACTTGATGATGATATATATATATACATATATATACACTTAATCATTTCTAGACATCTCTCTCTCTCTCTATATATATATATATTGATAAATGAATAAATAAATAAATAATATTTGTGTGTGTGTGTGTGTGTGTGTGTGTGTGTGTGTGTGTGTGTGTGTGTGTGTGTGTGTGTGTGTGTTCGGTTAGGTTTGAAGTGAAATCCGACAGTATTAGGAAAAGGAAGACAGCCTGAAAGATCAGACTGACATATTTTCATACTGCCTCTCTCTCTCGCTCTCTGTCTGTCTGTCTGTCTCTCACACACACGCACATAACACGCACGCATACACACCAATGTATATGTATATATAGAAAGAGAGAGAGAGAGAGAGAGAGAGAGAGAGAGAGAGAGAGAGATATGTTGAAACGAGATATTTGTTGACAATGCTTTAAGAATGAATGAACCCTAGACAAAAAGTAGACATAACTGATCATAAAAAATTGAACATTATTTTGCCGACTTGTTGTTCTTGGAAATCAGCATCTAAAATGTCAGCTTCCCGATCATTCTGAACGTCGACCACTGGTGCAAATCAGAACTACAGGACAACTAAGTACATGCAAATGTTCCCAGCATCCATGTTTTTTTGTGTGTGTGAAACACAAGAGATTTAATACCTTATTTATCAAAGTTTTTTTTTTTTTTTTGTAATAACACCCTTCATCCATCATACCGATCAATTTACCTTTAGGAGTTAATACTTGTAAATTTGTCGAACCATTTATTGTTTAATGGTCAAGAAATCCTTAATTTATTAAGTGAATTTTAGGAACCAAAACATTCCCTTAATCTTTCTCATTATATCTTAATTTCAACCTCACAAGATTATTATTCATTTATATTCATTAAATGCCTTAAACTTAGTCTGGTACAATGCCAGTAAAATGCAATAACAGTAAAAATCAAGCTTACTCACAATTGCCTGCTAACTTAACTAACTAACCAAAGCTAGTTGCCCAAATTATTACTCATCTCACAATTTTGTGCCTAAAATATTCGGCTTTAAAATTCGATCTTTATACGAGTTTATTCGAGTATATATATTTTAAAACTATGATTCATTTATAGTAATTTACTTGCGTTAGTTTGGTTTGGCACAAGATCAATTGTACAACTAGTTAAAAACGAATTCAAAAGGGTTTGCTAGTTTACTCATTATTAGACCAAATCAAAAAATGTCTTGAAAATTCAACCTTTACTCGAGTTTATTTGGTTATGCGTTTTAGAATACTTTTTTTCACTGAATGCTCTTTTGCGATGGCAATAATATCTGATTAGAGTAATTGAATCATCTTTATGTGCGCATTTGTATCTGGTTTAATGCGTCCCCACATTAGTTTTAAGTACTTGTAAATCTGAATGCGTACGATTTTCACGAGGAGTCTGCCTGTTCGCTTAGGTATTCAAACGAAGAGTTGTCTGCCTAAATCACCGACACAACACCACTCAAACATATTCCAAAAATGTCGTCTCGACCTTGTAGCGGAATCATTCCTATCCCTTATTACTTGCCGTCAATTTTTATGTCCCCAGCCCTGCTAAACTCTTCCTCGTTCATTGGCTCACTACTCCAATTCGCAGCCTCGCTAATAAGTACGACGAGGAAGAGGGAGAAGAAAAGATGTCGGATAGGTCTGCGCTTGGAAAACGTTTCTTGCAATGATAGCTTTCTTACCTCATTATCAATGTCAGTAGGGAGGCGACAAGAAGGTCATTTAGTTCGTGCCGACAGCACACACACACACACACACACACACATATATATATATATATATATATATATATAATTTCCCTTCTTTAACTGCTAGTCTTTTACTGGGGTTTGTATGACAACAAGTCTCCTTAAGTCTCCAGGACTCTTCTAGGTATCATAGTCAATTTTAGTAATGGGTAGTCTCAAATCTTCCTCTAATTTCCTGTTCATCATGCTCCTTTTCCAGATCTTTTGAAATTGTTCCAAGAACCCCGATCACAATTAGTATCAAAGTCGTCTCGATGATAGACAGCTTTTTCAATACTCTGGAAAGGTCCAGGTATTTGGCCAGCTTTTTGCCTATTTTTACTTTCTCTAGTTCGCTGACACAAGAAACTTCAGTAGATGACAAGTTTTTTCTTCTCACTAATTAAAACTACGTCTGGTCTTCTGGCTTGAATTTGGTGATTCGTTTGTACTTTAAATTCATTTCATTCCTTTAAATTTTTTCTCAGCAGATTTAACTGGTAGTTTTCACTGAAGTCTATATAACACTAAGTTTCCTCAGGTTTCCAGAACTTTACGAAGTATTCTAGATGACTTCAACATTGTTGGTTTCCATTTTGGCTCTGATATCCAATTTTTTCATTCTCCGTTCCAATCCTTTAAGAATAATTCCTATTGCTCAAACAACAATCAGTACAACTGTCGCCTTCAAGTTCTTTAGCTTCTTCAGATCACTGTCAAGGTCCGCGTTTTTGTCAACCTTTTCGTTTTCTTTTCTTTTCACTCCGTGGTCCACTGCAACAGCAAAACCCACTATAGGGCATATTCTTTTTTTAAAGTTTATTAACATAAAGTCCAGTCTTCTCTGCTGGGATTGTTTGATAATTTTATGGGTCTCATTTTCTTGGTCGTATTTTGGTTTGTGCATATACCAATTGTCAGTATGATCAAATTTTAATCAGTTTCACAATTCCTGGTGCATCACCTTCCCCACCCAGTCGTGTTTAGTCTTGTATTTCTTTTATGCCATTTTATTTAATTCACGTTTTATGTGTTCAACAATTTTATCTCTGTTACCACATATCTTGTAGTAACTATTCTTCAACGTTTTATTATTATTGTAATTATTAATTTTTCAAATACTCTATTCAGTTTTTCGAAATCAAAACAGAGCTGCTTTAAAACCAAAAAGTATTAAAACGCATTCACAATAAAATCCAAGTTTCACGCGTTTGCTATCCTTCGACAGTAGGATGATTTGGGGTAAAAATAATATTCATGTCTATATAAGCGGAAAATAGAAGAAAAATGAAAAAAAAAATCCGCTTAACAAATATACATCAAACAGAATGTATTTGGATAAGTGAAAATTAAGATTTTTGAAAATTATTTCTATAAAAAGTGATTGGTCTTTTATTTATTCATTTGTTCATTCATATTCTTTCTGTCTGTCTTTATATATATATATATATATATATATATATATATATGTGTGTGTGTGTGTGTGTGTGTGTCTAGAGAGAGAGAGAGAGAGAGAGAGAGAGAGAGAGAGAGAGAGAGAGTTTTATGAATAGCCCTATCACGTTTTGTGAAAATACTTCTATCACGTAACTATACCTCATTATAAATACGATTGATTAACCTCTTTTTAAGGTTTTAAATATGCTCTGCTATAATAACATCAAGCCATTTTTATACAAACGTTTCATTTTTTCAATCTTCCTTCTCTCTTTCACTCTCTCTCTCTCTCTCTATATATATATATATATATAGAGAGAGAGAGAGAGAGGCAGACCGATTGACAGACAGACAGGGAATGGCTTATCAATAAGTAAACCCGTAAAAATATTTATGAAATAATTATTTTCTACAAAAAATACCCCTGCTTTATTATTTTGGTTGAAATAAAATACAGTCAAAACGGGTATCATTAATTATTGTTTATTACAAACGTCTAGCACATTGTGACCAAAAATATGAATACATAGTCAAAAAGAAAAAGTACACCCATTATATATGTTTAATGCATTTTTATTTTTATTTTTTGGTTACAATTGAATGGAATTAGAATTGGTGGGTATGGAAAGTCTTGCATTTCCACCAAAGAATGTGAAACAAAATGTATCCAAGATCAGCACAGACCTGTTCAGCACCACGTCCAGGCGTTTATACTGCTGTCTAAACGTGAAGACATCAATTTTAATATAAATTACACGTGCCTTCATTTTGAAGATTCAGTCTCGATACTTTTTGAACACAGTCCGTACCAGTGTATCGGCCGTGTAAATCTCACTGATACAAGAGTGCAAGTCTAGGCTTAGAGTGCTAGTCGCAGTCAGACTTTTACAAGCCATTGACGCTTAGTTTCTTATTTGTTTGAGTGAATATTGTTGTTTTATTGATTGATTGAATGATTGTAACGACACGTCAACCCGTCTGAGGTTAGTTCATGCCTAGAGTTTAGGGAATTGTGTTCATTGTACGTTTATATTTATATCTTTGACTGGGGATGTGTAAATCTCCGCATTGTTGTGGCTAAAGTGCAGGACTGGGACATTGTATTAAGCGGGTTCAAACTCATGACAAATATTCTTGGGAAAGGCATGAACTCCCTTTTCTCCTCAGCTATGGGTAAAACAACACTACTACTGTTCGTCTATTCGGATGGCTTTGGCACTAAATATTACAAGAAGTTTGATATGCCATTCAGCAAAGAAAACTAACATTTTAACAATAATTTTTACACAATGTCCTATCGAATACAAATATCTAAAAAAGAACAATTTGGTTAATAGTTTAGAGCTTAACAGATACTATCACTCAAGGTCAGAGTGGAGCTGAGAGTAATGGTTACGAAGGGGTACTCCACACTTCACACCTCTCCAGAAATGATACAGTTAAGTATCATACTAAGAATACCTCTTTTTTATTCGTGTGGGGAGGTCTTACCTCTTCGCAGAATATATAGTCAGCGTCTTCGAAGTTATAAGGTCAATATTATGTTTGGTTTGTAAAGGTGCTCACAGGGTTATGGAAACCATCGGAGGAAATAGACACTGAGAATTGATTTCAAATCCTGTAAAAGGCTCTTTTCATTTCACTTAGGATTCATACACTTAAGAAAGGTATGAATCTTACTGTTTTTCTTTCAACCATGAATAAATAGTCATGGTTCTTTGATTTTGGTATGGCAACCAGACTAGGAGAAGGAAATGTTTGAATTCAAACCTATCAAACTCCACTAAAATTGACCTTGTATCACATCTTACACATGTAGAGGAGTTAGTAAATAAATATGCATCATGTGTTTGGTAAAATTAACTTCATCTAAACACTTTTGATTGGAAATTTATTCATTCCTGGCTAAGTTTTTTTTTTCTCGGCGAAACAAACGGTATTTGAATTTGTAAGTCAGGAAAAAAATGCCCTGAGGTAATGTGCATGTTGAAAATAGTGAAAAACAAAACAAGATTAAAAGAGATGAACAAAACAAAAGTTTTAAAAAAGAGAAGAAAAAAAACGAAAACAAAAAAAACAAAAAAACGAAATAAAGAGTTCACAGTTAAACGGAGCTGATATAAAAAAAAAAAAGAGATTCAAACTTTATGTGTTACGTCACAAATTAATTGCTAGAATAATATCTTTTTTAAATGTTCGTCTGGAGAATGAATAACCCGATCATAAAGTTTATCTCCCTTGAACGTTATCTGATAGATTATTTCCGGAGTTTCCTAATTCATTGAGTCAGTTTTGAAAAGATGATTATTGTTTTTGTTCTTTCTTTTTTCTTTCTTACGTAATCCTCTTTCTTTCTTTCTTTCTTTCTTTCTTTCCCATCTCTTGCTGCCTTTGTATTTCAAACTTTTCTTTTCTTCAATGTTTCCTTCTTTTCATTAGTTATTTCTTTATCCATTTTCCAAAATAGTCTTTTTTTCAATATTTATTTCTTGTATTCTCGTGCCTTTCTTGTTTTCTATGTACCCTTAACTTTCTTTTCTTTTTCCTATAATTTCCTAAACATTCTTTCTTTCTTCCTTTCTTCGGCTATTCATCTTTCATTCTTTTTTCAGCCATTCTTTTTTCGGCTATTCTTTCTTTCTTTCTTTCTTTCTTTCTTTCTTTCTTTCTTTCTTTCTTTCTTTCTAATCTAATGAAACCCCTACTTTATTAGGATTCTGTTTATTGAGAAAGAGAGGAAATCTGAAAAGGAAAGAAGAATATAATTTTATATCTTAAAAAATGTAAAGTGATTTCAATGAAGGTGAAGGGGCTAGAATAGAAAAAAACAAATCAAATCAAAAAACAAAAACAAAAAACAACAACAAAAAAGGCAAAAAACATAGAAAACAAGAATTGAAACAAAAAATGACTCATTATTTGTTGGAAAGCGATGAAGGCGTGTCGAGAAGAGACGAGTGGCGGGGGGGGGTGATACGAAAGAGATTAATAACAGGATCGTGTGCTGCTTGTTTTCGTCGGGTGTGTGCACTATACTACCATGCTGATCTCTGGCACAAGTATTACTCAACAATTTCCCCGGGGACGTGGAATTTACTAAACTTTTCTCTGTTTGACACATCAACTTCTGATTTCTTGCGATACCTACTTTTCCTTAATGGTCATCCGTCTAAATAATGAAGCGGCTTATTGCTAGTGAATCTCATTGATATAAAGCCGGAATTGATGGATTATTTGGTTTAATGGTATATCAAACTTTGTGGCTTATTTCATGCCCAATACTTCCTCCCTCTCTCAGTCTCTCTCTCTCTTTCTCTCTCTCTCTCACTCTCTCTCTCTCTCTCTCTCTCTCTCTCTATATATATATATATATATATATAAGTGTGTGGGGGGTAATTTATAAGCACAGGTGACGTTTTTAAACGAGTTACAACTCATTTGTTTGCACAATTAAATAGTTAAAATTAATTCTGTTTAAGGTTTCTTGGTTGTGTTTAAGCATATCAACTGTTGTAGGTTATTTAAAGCAAAATCCTCATATATATATATATGTATATATATAGTTCGTAGGTAACTATTTTCAAATGAGCCAGAGCTCATTTATTTACCCACAGTAAATGTTTTCAAGTACTGCTATCTAACAATAATACATTCATTTACTCAAGCGTAAATGATTTGAAGTTTTACTATTTAGCATAACTATATTCAATATTATTGTTCGTTTACACACAGTTTAATGTTTCCGAGTATTGCTATTTACAACTAATTCCATTTTATCATCAGTCATTTATTTGCACACAGTTAAATGGTTTCAAGTATCATCATCATCATCATCATCATCATCATGTCACGCTATCAGCACGGATATTCCTGACCCTCTCTCGCCATACCTCTCTATCATCCTTTGCTTTCGGCAGATCCCCAGGGCTACATCCCGTATCGGCACATAGCTACTGTATGTAGGTTCGAACTGGACGTCCTGCCTTTGCTCGTCCATGTGAAGGGGTCCACAGGAGTACATCACTCACGAAAAATAATTCTATTTGACCCATAAATGGGACTCTAACAGATACTACCACTCCAGGTCAGAGTGGACCTGAGAATAATGGCGATGAAGGAGTACTCTACATACCTCGAACACCAAGATAGGAGCCTCACCATCAGATATAGTTTAATGTTATACACTGGACAGCAAGAATCGGTGTTCTAACCGTTACTTAACCATAAGTTATTGATCTCCATAGAATTAACTTTATTGAAAGGTAAAGGATTTAATATCCAAATAATATTCTACTAAAATTTGATAAATGGAAACAAAGTGATTTTTGATCGATTTAAAGAAGTTGTTTCAACAATTTCTTTATTAAAAAGACACATGGTATACTTTCTTTGAACGAATTTATTCATTCAGCCATCCTCTTTCTCTCTCTCTCTCTCTCTCTCTCTCTCTCTCTCTCTCTCTCTCTCTCGCCCCCGCACACACACGAATATATATATATATATATATATAAAAGTAGACTGGAATAAGTATAAATAGGATGATATATACATATATGTGTGTGTGTGTGTTTGTGTGTGTACTGGAATATATCCATAAGTTTGATAGATATATATATAGACTGGAGTATATCAATAGATAGATAGATAGATAGATTGTGATCTCACCGACTTCTACACACAGCTGGTCTGATGAAGATGTCTAGTTAACTTTGAAAGACGAGAAACCTGTCGTAATTTCAGGTCATGAATCATGACACTTTTTTTTGAAGCTCATCAACCAAGCAATGTACTTTTGATACCAAAGAACCAATAATCAAAACTCCCATAATGAACTTCATGTCGAGCCAGCAGTTATCAGCTACACATCATTTCCATTTACAAATTTTCTTAGTCAAAGTACAATGACTGTAAGTGTGTTTAAAATATTGTTGATGCAATATGAACAGAGAACGTTATTCGCATATCGCTTCGAGCATTTCGACATCTTTGAATAAAAATGCATAACTCTCAAAATTGAAAATTGAATAAAAATTTAAAAAATCTCTTGAAAATTGCGAAACAAATAGCCGAAAGCACTCTATTAGAAAAGTGTTGACAGCTTTTACATCCACTGCTCACCGACCTGTGTCAAAACTTCAAGTATGAAGAACGCATAATAAAAAAAATGTTCTTTAACCCTTACGGCTGCCCTGGACTTCTTGTTATTGACTAAAATAATGGAAAATATCACTGAACTCTACCATTCTTATATAATACACAGTATATAAAGATATCGTATATTAGAGCATATATTTATCCGATCCCTCTGCTAAGACAGGGTGTGACACAAAGTGGATTATAAGCTGAGTTCAGCTGGTTTGATTTCAGAAATTACTTTCTTCTTGACTAGTTACCTTATCAAGGTTAAAATAACAAAATCTGTCCTTCCGTGAACCCTTTACCGAATTAGTGATTCATGCTTTTTACCAAGAGCATTGAATGACGTGAAACACAAATAGCCTCATCCAGGGTTTGAACTCGGCTCGTCGATTCAATTAATTATAACAATGACCATTACTCTCAGTACGTGTATATATTGTATATATTAGTATAGTATGGAAAAGAGTATGATTAATAAATAAATAAATAAAATAAAAAAGAAAAGATACCGTAAATGGATGTCAGTAACTGTCGTAGTTTTCAATTGAAAATTGATAGGAATCAAACCAAATTCTATAATATTCATGATTAAATGTCAAAAGGAACTGGAATTTAGTTGTGTGATCCCACGATTTATGGCTGTTCCATGTTTCCTTTCATTATCCTCTTCTTCCATGTGAAATCAAAAAACAGCCGTTTCACTTGGAAGAACCGATTGACATATCTAAGAATGTATTCAATCAGAATTCAGATGTGATAGAACTGCGTGCAAGAAATCACATCTAAACAATGAGTTCTTTATTTCAAGTTTCTTTTTTACCTTCTTCCATTAACTCAAAAATTTAAAAAACTAAACAGAATGTTAATCTTACATAAAAGAAGAAAATTATTATTTAATAAAAATTCAAAAGACAAAAACTATACAATCAGCAAGAATACATATTCTTACTTGAATCTGGAGCAAAACGGACGCGAAAAATTGTAAGTACCAATAGTATAGTCTGTTCTTTATCTATTGACAATACTGTATAAACTATCCATCGAATATTAAAAAATTCTATTTGTAGCCGTGTCAGTACTACTGTATATCGAAGGGAGTTCCCATCATGAATTGGCTAACGAGCTGGACGTTGACATCGTATAAGAGAGTTTGAAAGGTATGAACTCCCTTATTATCCTGCTATGTATTAAATAGTACAAGTTGTCGATGGGTAGAGTGTTCGTCATTTGCCTCGGAGACGGGGGTTCAGTCCTTGGTCGAGTCATACCAAAGACTCAAAAATGGTACATAATACCTCCTTTCTTAACACTCAACAGTATAAGGTACGGTATAGTAGCTATTGAAAAGGGAGCCTTCTGGTCAACCTTGACTACGGTTACCAATTTTACTTACTGTCCTTTTAAAGGATGGCTTTGGCATTAAATAACCCTTTATGGTTGAGAAACCATTGAAGAAAGAAACCAGAAAATCAAACAAGCAATTACTGTGTAGTTGTTTAAGCTTTAACGAAACCCTTAAAAAAAACGATCGATGGGAACTACGCAAGCATACTATGTGCTGTTTTGAACAAATACTTGAACCAGCACCCTACAAAACAGCAACCATGAAGTAAATTACCTCTCATCTCAAAAAAGTCCGAGTAAAATGGAAAAAATGCCACAGAAACGTATGGAATGCTTCAGACTGCGTTTCAACCATCTTGCATGAATTGAGCATCATTTTTGAGTGGCATAAGATATTCAAGTAAGACAGGGAGTCTGTGAGGGATGATGAGAAGTGTGGAGGGAGTAAGGAAGTCAATACACCAGAGTTGATTGATCAAAGGGTTAGGTATGGGTCACTATGTTGAGGTTTTAAGGGAGTTCAGGAAGAGATTCCATCAGAAGAGGCCAGCACTCTTCAAATCGGGTCAGTGGCATTTCCACCGGGACAATCCACCAGTCCACAACTCCATCCTTGTCACAGACTATTGGACCAAGATGGGCGTCAAGACAGTTCCTCAGCCTCCCGATAGTCCAGACCTTGCTCCCTGTGACTTTTGCTAATTCCCTAAGATCAGGGGCTGTTGTTATGAGACAATTGAGGAGATGAAAGAGGCTGTGACGAAGATCATTGCCACGCTCACACATGAGGACTTTCATGGGGCCTTCCAGAAGTTATTAGAGCGATAGAACAAGTGCATTGCAGCCGAAGGAGATTACTTCGAAGGGGACTAGAGTTTCACGTGTGTACTATCAATAAAATGGCCCATACGAAAAAAGTCTGGAAACTTATTTAATGATCCTCGTATATTAAAAAATGCAGTAATAAAGACGGTTACTTGGGGTATGTGTTGGAAATAACTGAAGGGATATAGTTTTTATTTGTGTACTGAAAACGCAATTGTCGAAAAAAGAGACAGACATTCACAATTTACCGACACTTTATGCAGCATCATGTTATTCACACACACACACACACACACACATAGAAACACAAACACACACACAAACACACACACAAATACACACACACATATATATGTATATACATTTATACAAATATATAAGTACACACACACACGTATATATAGATATATATTAGACAGGCACTCCAACCTCCTGTTCGGTTCTGTTACTAAAAGTTTAATGTACAGCAAAGAAAACTCAGTCTTCAAACAGGAGGTGGTTTGATATACCCAGGGTTTCATACTTTACTCATTAGTCAGACATAGTGAAGGTTTAAAAAACGATTAAAATGGTTAATTTTTTTATTTGAAAAGTGGGGAGTTGTTTGTGTGTATTTGTGCCTATATTTGTGTGCTTTTGAATGTTTTTGTATGTTTTCTCTTAATCCTACCTAACATTATCCAAATTAAAGGTTTATCTGATATGAATATGAAATGTGTTTTCAGGGGAATTTTTTAGAGTGATGATGATGATTAATATTAAAATCGTCATCACGTTACTTTATTAGAAAAAATTATATATATATATATATATATATATATATATATGATAAGTGTGTAGTCAAGGGTTATTTGGTATAGTATTTATGGTCATGTAATAGAAATGATGTTAAGTTTTGGGTAGCTTTTGCAATAATGATAATAATGAATGTAACAATTATGATCATAATGGTCTTTGACAATACTGATAGGTACTTATAATTCAATAACATGAAAAAAATGTGCTTATAATTATTGACAATACAAAAAATATTATTTACATTTCCTGGCAATACTTGTAGGTGTTCATAATGTGATAATGTGAGGAAAATGGTTCTTACCGTCGGTGGTTCTCCAGCATAAATAATATGGTGTTGTTTAGGATTATATATATGTATATATATATATATGCCAAAATGACAGTTCCAAGACGGGATGACAAACCATTCTGAAAACTATATTTTATGGACTTTTGGGTTAGATTCAGTATGTGTAATCTAAAGAATAAAAAAAACCCCGTAAAATTAGAAACAAAAAAAAAATTATGCAGTACTGAATATCAGCGATATATATATATCTCGGTCTGATAGTCAGTAAGTGGGGCTGATTGTGTTATCGCTATTCTAATATATATATATATATATATATATATATATATATAATTAAAAGTATGAAGCAACCAAAAAACCTTAAAGAATACTCACCTCTTTTACATTCGGGGAAAACACAACACATGGATTTACGAAATGCAAGAAAAAAGATATGGAATATGTGATATAATTTAGAAGGAAAATTCTATACCTTAAAAAACCATGAAAAAAAATTCAGAATAAATACAGACACAAAAACACAAAAAACATAGTCTACATAATCGAATGTGATAAATGTAAAGAAATTTACGTAGGATCAATATAGACTTTCAATACAAGGATATCACTTCACAAGAGCATTATTAAGATACAAGAAAATCGAAATCTTAATGTATCGAAAAACCTATACGAATTTAGTCAAGGTAAATTTAAAATTATACCCATATATCAAACTAACGATTACACAAATAAAAGAAAAAATTCATAGATAAATTTAAGCCCTAGTTGAACAAAACATGAATTATACACACACTCAAACGAAAACATATATATATATATATATATACACAAAAATTATTAGTAAAAAATTCATTAGTAAAAGTAATTACCAGTAAATTTCAAACCACACTACCATAAAAAACCAAGCCTATATAATATATATACACACACACATACAGAAGAAAAGTAAGTGTAAGAGGAATCTGAAATCCCTTTAACACACACACACACACACACAGACACACACACACACACACACACACACACACACAGAGGATGTACACTCAACGAAACCGTTCTCGTTTGAGGAAATGGGGAAATGGAATCGGTGACCTGAGTTCAAATTCTGGACTTGGCTATTTGCGTTTAAAAAACAACAAAATCTCGAAAGATATCAAGTATCAAAGACCAATAAAAGCTAAAAACTGACTAAAAGAGACGCACTCAGATGAAGGGAAGAGTGACCACACAAAACGGAAACCATTCAAACAAGACTGAGTTCAAGTTCATTGAGTACCCCATTCACATGTCTTTGTGCCACATATGTTCTCCGACAAAAGCAACAAGCTAGAAGCATACGCGTGTGTAGGAACGAAATAAATCAATAAATCTTAAAAAATACAAATCTCTTCGTGGACCTATTCATTTTAATATATATATATATATATATATATATATATACACGCACACACACAAACACACAAACACACACACACACACACACACACATATATATATATATCTATATATATATATATATATGTGAGGTTTGTTAAAAAGCCTGGGTCTATATTTTCCAAGACAGTAATGTACTATGAATAAAAAATTAAATTTCTTCAAAATAATCCCTTTGTCTTTCAATGTGTTACATTGAATTTTCTCTTGTTCAAAGCTCCACTGAAACTAGTCTTTTAATAATAATAAATACTTATACGCAATACTTAAAACACACAGTTATTTGGTTTCAATCATATTATCTCTGATAAAAATAATTTCCTAACATCTCTTGGAGTCATAGATTAACCATAACCACTACTTACACTTCTGGACTAGAATGGAACTGAGAATAACGGCAATTAAAGGAAACTCCACACTCCCCATATCTCCAGAACCAGAGCCCAATTATCAGACGCAAAGGAAGTTTAATACTCAGGATACTCCATTTTTTGTTTTGGAAGAGTCTTACACCTTTGCCTGAGACACATTCAGCATATTTGATACTGCGCCGGGAAAGATAATTGTCTTTAAGTACATTTGTTCGATTAGGTTTTCGATTGATATTCAGTAAGGCTACTAAATAATATTTCTTTTAATGTTCTGCATGACTTCAAATCTAACTTTTGAGATCATTTTTCAGTTTAGGAAATAAGAAAAATGTCACACGAAGAAATGGTTGAAATACTATTGTCAAGTATATAAGTTAAGCTTCTATTGTCCCTTGATTTTTGTCTCGAGAGAGTCTCCAATTCTTATTGTTAATAAGAAATGAGAAAACAAAATATCTTAGCAGGTGTCAGTGTTAATTAGATTGATTGATTTATTTTAACAGTATATAAAACCGTCAAGAATTTTTTCAGGTTAGGGAACAGTGTTCATTGTGCATTTGTATTTACATTTTTTGCATTGCTGTTTCGAAAGAGCTTGTAAAGCACAGTTATATGACATCGAGTATTATTATTAAAGACAAATAACTTGGGCACAATTTATATAGTTTCTAGTATTTCTTATTTAATACTAATAATCTATACGCCACGCTTCAAAGCAACAAGTGGATAAAGTCAACGGATTCTTAGCCAAGCGAACCGGACAGAGTGATGATTAGAGAGAGAACAAACATATTCATTAAAAATTGGATTATTTCTACCTAAACAGTCATAAGAGTCGAAAATGAGTCCCGGTACACTAGTGACATCTTAGCGCCCGAGCTTGAATTCCAGAAACGCTGTTATATTCACTTACAAACTACCTTATTTGACGGCATATAAGATGCAAGGGTGTATAAGACGAACCCCAATTTCAGCAGAGCAAATCAAGAAAAACATTACAAATATTAAACGTAATAAAATCAATAAAAGGAATATTATCAATGATAACACAATTCGTCTGCAAAATAGCGTTTTGAATAATGACAATAGTTTTACGAAAGTTACTCTAAAGTCTAAGCTAATAGTAGTTGCCAATGTTGCTAATTTCGGCCGACTATCACGAATTTTAAACCTATATAAGACGCAGGGGAATTTTAAAAGATATTTTTAGTAAAAACAAGCACGCCTTATAATGCTGTCAAATCGATGATACTTTTGGGCTTCCATATTCCCACCAACTCTAAGTTAAATAGTACCACTTCTGCCCGTCTACAAAGATGACTTTGACATTAAATAACCCAAGAAAGTTGATATGCAATTAAACAAAGAAACCAAAGCATAGCACAATGCAGACTATTCATTTTTATTTCCCTAATATAACACCCCCTTTATAAATGCATTTAAAAGAGGAGAAACATAATTATCGTCCAAGAATAACATTGTTATATTTCTGAATCTTCATTCTAGACTTGGCTAATCTATTGCTACATATTGATTCCGTTTCTGTTCATATAGTGCAAAGTAACTCGAGTCAAAATAGTGAAATAAAAAAATAAAAAAAAGATAATGACTGAATGGCTTCATTAAATTTTAATGCTAGTTTCGTTTTTGCTTCTTTAACTTTATAGTCAAACGCCAAAACAATTATTTGACAAGTCCACCATTGCACTAACGGTTCCCTATGGTTTTGCTTTTATGGATTTTAACGGTATTTCAACCAGTCTGAGGTTATTTTATGGCTATGGAATAAAATATGCTGTACATTACGATTACACGTTTGCAGTTAAGAGTCTTGACAATCTATTAGTATCGTCCTGTTGCCGGGTTACTTTGTATGTTATTGATCGGGTTTACGTTTATATCTTTAATAAAAATTTGTGTCTTTCAAAAAAGACAAAATTTCATCTATGTTGATATTTTCAAATAGATCTTTCGTATTATTTATATTGAAGAGGGAATTTCAGATGTGAATGAAGGTTTTACATTCTTTGAGAAATCATTTAACAATGCAAGGTGCTTTATATCTTATACATTGTTGTTCTTGTTCGAGTATAAAACAGTGTGTAAGTCTTATGTGACCAATGTATAATCGAGTCATTGCGATTCGTTTCTTTCTAGATTTTCTAAATCCCAAAGTGGGTTTAATGAAGAAGAGCTAAGCGTAAATATTGTAATTCCTGCATTTTTGCCATTTTGTATGAATAAGTCTATTTATTTCAGGTTTCAAGTCATTATATGGAATCTTGAATTTGTCAGGAGGCAAACTTTGGGCCGATTTGACAGCAGAGTCCGCTCTTTCATTTCCCCTCACTTTGGGAGAAGAGTGCTCTTTCTAACAACTAATATACGCTCGATGATCCCTGACTGTGTTGGGTACCTGTTTTAAAAGCGACTCATGATGTTATTGATGGTTTTATTTGGCAAACACTGAAAGATTTGAATCCTTATTACATTGTCATCGCCGTCTGAGGATTTGAATGCTTAAAAATGGCATTAAGTTTAAATACACACCTCACAAACTGCCCTGTTGGAAGGAATTTCAGTATCCACCGCCGTGAGTTAATACCCCCACTAGAAAAGGAGAGTCTTTTTATGATACCAGATATCTTCTGGGTAGTGGGAATTACCTCATCATTACCATTACGCTCAGGTCCATTTGGAGTGTTAGGGTCCTATCTATTAGTGGAATACTACTAAATGAAAAGTATTTGCATTTGAGAGGAATACTTGATATCATATAAAAGTGTGCAAAAATTTATTAAATTTCTTTATCCTTTGGCATTAAATAAAACCAGACAGGTTATCGCACCGTTAAAATTAGTCGTAAAATGCTTAAGATTTTATAAAATCATCATTTAATGACAAATTGGTAAATGCATTGCTTTATTTTCGAGTTATTGTGTTTTGATTGTATTGCAATTATTAAATATCACAATGTTGTGTGGTTTTTGTTGGATTACAGTTTTATGTAAACATAGTGAAGGTTTTTATAAATAATATATTTCCAGTTCTAGTTGCCTTTTATCACGACTCATTTGTAAAACAACAAAAGACAACACGCACCTTGTAGAAGCCTGGTTCTACTGAGTAGTTGCTATACCCACTCAGTCACTAGAATTTGGATAGTGTCAGAAATATAAAAATAACGCCTGCAGAGCAAAACAATATCTCTGTACCCATTTTATGGCTATAACATTTTTTGTTATCGTTTTAAACACAACTGATGTTAAGAGTATTTTTTATTCATATATTTATTTTTAGATGAACTTTTGCAAATTCTTATTTTTATTAAGACGTCATAGAATACAAAACGAAACCGGATTTGCATTTCAAAAGATGGGAAAAGAGGTCTGTAGAATAATAGTTTGCATAAGAAAAACCAATAGGATTTGTAATATATTAAATCTCTAGAATTACCTAAATTACAAACATAATTGTTTCTGGACGATAATGTATCTTGTCGCAGAGCAGAGAGAATTGAAGCTTTTCTTCGAGAAAGGGTTATAAATCAATGACAAAGCCAGCAGTCTGGATTAAAATTCAATTGAAAATTTACGATGGAAATTTGTTAAAGGCAAAGACGATCAGTTTACTGCCATTCGGAAAAGTTAGAAATACGTTGATAGATAATATTGCTTTAAATTAGTGAAACCCATGGCTAAAAAAATTTAGGGTGTCATAAAATCTTGAGGCAAGGAAACTAAGTATTAATTCAATCTTTTTTTTTTGTCAATGAAATTTTATTCCGTGATTTCTCATCAATGCTTATCTTTAATTAGTTTATTTACTGCTAAATAAAAACTGACGTGAACATCCTTAAATTACGCCAATTTCATAATTGTAGGCCAGAGTAGTATATATTTGAGGGAGGCGTTTGAGGTGTTATGTTTACCGTCTTAGGAAATGGCCAGAGTAACCCGAGTTCAAATCCAGGACAAGGCTGTTTACATTTTACATAGTGTTAATGCACTTGAGAAAAGTTTGAAACCAATTATTCTCCCTTTAGCTACGGGTAAATAGTAAGGCAGAGTGGGCTCTTTAACCCTGGTACGGCAAATAATCTAGTAGAAGGAAAAGTCTGAATTCAAACCTGTTAAACTTTGCTTAGATACTCATTTTGTGTAACATCCTGTTCGTGTGAAGGGTTTGGTTAATATATATTGAACAGGGCATTATATGTAACACAATATATGTTCATACATGTTTGTATCTCCACTATAAATATACCTTACTTATCAAACAGGAGGAAGTCCTCGTGGCTAAATAACTAAACAGCTTGAGTGCAGCCTCGAAGTAAGCGGGTTCGAATTCTAGTGGCGCTATTACATTCACTTTCGGTCTAATACCCTTGAGAAAGGTATAAATAATCTTATTCCTCAAGCCATGGGGGAGTGGCATCCCTGTTATTCTTCTACAAGGAATATTTTGGTTTTAAATAACCCACGAAGATTGATATGTTATTGAATAAACAAAACAAAACGAACCCTTATCAACCAGTTATCGTAAAATGAGGCTCTGAATATGATAATATAAACATTTTTATGGAAATATCACACGCGTATTCAGTTATTAACAAAATAAGAACCTCGAAGATTATCATTATTCTATTTTGATATATTCTTTTATAATAATAATAATAATTATCATTCATTTGTTTATTATTATTAGAGCGATACATTGAAAGCGTAATATGCATTCAAAGGAGTGACCGAAATAATAGATAGAATATCTTTAATGTTTTCGTGAACCTTTTAGTTTTTTCTCTATAGATGATTACTAATTGAATTGATTTTTGCAGACATTTGTCAACTTCTACCGCAGGAAAGATTCTGTTATCCCTGCAGAAATATCTGCAATGCACATAGGATAGAAATTTGGCATTTTAGTTGATGCATTATTAAAACATTTGGTAAGCAGGAACAGCGTTTGATGCATGAAAAAAGGAAGAGAGAACATTTGGGAATACGTAGACAGATATAAATAGTTTGAGATAGATAGATAGGTAGATAGATAGATCTGAACAGAATGAGAGCGGTAGACATAGGTAAATAGATAGATAGATAGATGTCCTGAATATAACTCTAAGTTGTATCTGGTGGTGAGGCTCTACTTCAGGAGTTTGGTGGGGATGCAGGGTACTTCTTCATTACAATGACTGCCAGGTCCACTCTAAACCAGTGTGGTAGAACCAATTAAGTTCTCATTTATTGGTCAAATAGAAATATTACATCAGTTAAAATACTTGAACCTATTTAAATGTGTGCAAACAAATGATTGTTGAATTAAATTGCTAGTATTGCATAGCAATACTTGGAACCGTCTATCTCTGTGTAAACAAATGAGATCTAGTTCATTTAAAGATAATTTACCTACAAACTATACGTTTATAAATCATATATACTCTAACATGTATATGCGTCAAATAGAATTTGGCTTAAAATAACCTATAACGGTTGACACGCCGTAGAATAAATCCAACGAAGCAATCATAGATAGATAGAAAGATAGATCCAAACAAAAAGCAATATTGTGCCCAAAGATCAAAAATTGAATTCCGGATAATTGAGCAGCCTAATTGAGGAAAAATAGCGTTGTTTTTTGTTGTTGTTTTTTAGTTTTTATTCTGGTCAGCCGGTATTGAGCACTTTCTTTTGATTTCTTTAAATAGTTTTTTTTTAAACTTGTTCATAATATATATATATATATATATATATATATAGTGACACGCATAAGTATTGGATACATGTTATTTTCTGTTATAACTCTAGTTCATGTTCACCATTTTGCCTGATATTTGCTAAGTAATTATCTCGTAAAGTTGTTTTAGTTGTATGTGGAAGGAAAATTAAAAACTCATGGTTGAATACTTTTTTTTTTTTTTATCAAAGTTCAAAATTACCCTATGCAAAATTGTTGCATACATGACACTTTTTTCAAATTTCCAGTTGTATTTTAAAAGATTTAAATATTCAAATTTTCGATAGTAATGGAATGTTATCTCTAATCAATCAGAGAAGCACATAATTTTTTACAAGATAGTGCTACTAATCAAATAAATGAATCTAGCACTAAGTACAGTAGGAAATATCATCAGAAAGTATAAGAAGTATGGCCACGATACAGCAAACCTTCTAAGAAATGGAAGACCGAGAAAAATAAATGAGCGTACTTCAAGGTGGATCAGCAGAAATGTGCAAATAAATGTCTTCATTACTCGTTCTGAAATTAAAACTGATCTTGAGGGTGGTGGAATTAATGTAAGTAAGGATAGCATTAGCAGAGCTCTATATAGTCAAGGCTTTCATTCAAGATCACCTAGAAAAGAGCCTTTACTGAAAACCAAACATGTTAAAGACCGATTAAAGTTTGTCGAAACTTAGGAAAAGAAAAATATGCAGTTTTGGGAAAAGAGAATCAGGTTGAATGAAACGAAAGTTGAACTATTCGGAAGGAATACAGCGACAAGTGTTTGGCGAAAAAATGGCACTGCCTTCATGAAGCACAATGCCATCCCCACAGTTAAGTTTGGGGGTGGTTTCATTATGATATGGGGATGCTTTTCATCCAAGGGCACAAGTGAGTTACAAGTTATCTATGGTAGAATGAATGGTGGCATGTACAGGGAGATTCTAGAGAAGAACCTTCAGGAATCTGCAACTTCTTTTGGACATGGTCGGAATTTCGTACTTCCACACGACAATGATCCCAAGCATATCGCAAAACTTACAAAGGAATGATTTGAAAATAATGGTATTAGTACTCTCAATTGGATTCAAGTCAGGAGACTGACTTGAATCCAATTGAGAATTTGTGGAATATTTTGAAGGTTAAAGTTCATAAGCGGAATCCACAAAATATCAAGCTATTAGAGGAATTATGCCAGAAGGAATGGGGTAAAGTAACGCTGGATCAGTGTGGAAAACTTGAGGCCAACTACAGAAAGCGACTGGAAGAAGTGAAACAAAACAGAGGCTACGCAACAAAATATTAAATTGATGTATCCAATACTTCTGCATAGGGCAATTTTGAACTTTGATAAAAAAAATGGATACAACCATGAGTTTTTAATTTTCCTTCCTCATACAACTAAAACAACTTTACGAGATACTACTGACCAAATATCAGGAAAAATGGCGAAAATAAACTAGAGTTATAACAGAAAATAACATGTATCCATTACTTATGCGTGTCACTATATATATATATATATATATATATATATAAAAATATATATTCAGTTAATAATTATAATAATAATTATTATTATTATTATTATTATTATGATAATAATAAAGACGCAACAAAATAGCAAATGTAAGTTATGTGGTGATAGAGACGAAACCATCAATCACATAATAAGCGAATGCAGCAACTTAGTACAGAAGGAGTATAAGACTAGATACGACTGGGTGGGCAAGGTGATCCACTTGGAGATGTGTAAGAAATTTAAATTTGACCATACCAACAAATGGTTAATGCACAACCCAGCAGTTGTCCTGGAGAATGACACACACAAACTCCTATGGAGTTTGACATAAAAACGGATCACCAAATCTCGGCCAGAAGACCAGACCTTATAGTAATAAACAAAGAAAAAAGAAAAAAAGATAACTTGCAAAATTGTAGGCTTTTCTGTACCGACTGACCACTGCATAAAATTGAAAGAAATTGAAAGAAAGGGAATTTAAAAAACTATGGAACATGAAGGTGTCAATTATACCAATCGTGATTGGTTCATTCGGTACAGTAACTAAAGGACTATTAAAGGGACTGGAGGATTATGGAAGTTGGAGGACGAATGGAGACCACCCAAACTACAGCATTGTTGAGAACAACTTGAATACTGAGAAGAGTCTTGGACACTTGAGAAGACTTGTTGTCACTCAAACTCTAGTGAAAGACCATCAGCTAGCGCTTATGTGAAAAACTCTAAAGGAGTAAATAGTAATAATAATGATAATCATCAAATAACTCGTAAAAATGTCTTCAGTACTTATTAGAATAATATATAACCCATTATAAATACATATGTATATACCTGAAACCCAGGAAAAGGACTAATGTTTCTTTAGAATCATTTTAAATGAGTTAGCACTTTTTTATATCAAACAGATCTATCATACACAGAGATGGGACTCTAACTCTGACAACGACTCCGGGTCAGAATGGACTTAGATGAGGTATAGTAGCAATAGGAACAAATACGCTGACTCCACAATCTCCAGAGGTCCAAAACCTCACCGCCAGATGCAGTTTCGTGTCATAACAAGGATACTGTATTAATTGACGAGGTTACTCCCCCGGCAGGGAATGCAGTTGGTGAATTCAAAGCTCTGATGGCAGAGCAGTATACAAGACAGACAACCCATTCTAAGTTATTGTATGTGTCACTTTTCTACGACTCATAAATTCCTGGCATAGAAGGATGGATATAATAATTTGTTCCTCGGTTGGCGATCCTTCAAAATCATTCTGTCTCGATGTTGGCTTCGTCTTGGAAATATAATTCAACCAATCTCTATTCATCTACTAACAATATGTTTATGTCTATTTCACTTTAAACATATATAGATATGTGTGTGTGTGTGTGTTTGTGTGTGTGTGTGAGAGAGAGAGAGAGAGAGAGAGAGAGAGAGAGCGATACGGAAGAGAGCGGAAGAGAGATGTTGATTACGTCCGAATATGCCTTGAGCAACATAATCGATCCGTGAAAGCATAACACAAAAACCTCGCAGTCGCTTCACTAAACAGGAAACCATGGAAAATACACGTTGTCCGGAAGGCGGTTCTTTGCATTAGAACTGACAATAGATGAAGAAGATGGCGAACATGATATCCTCATTATGAACATATTCAAAAATGACAGATTTTAAATAGACACGATGTAATGGATGAATACATTGAAAGATTAATATAAAAAAAAAGGTTATACAGAGATATAATGGGATAGAAATGCAGGAGCAGACTGAAATATACACGAATACACACACACGCACACACACACACACACACACACACACACACGCACATATATATATATATATATATATATATATATATATATATATATATATATATATATATGTATATATATACCCAACTCCACCCTCCACTGCACTTACAGAATCTGACACAAGTTCAATTTCTAGTGGAATTTAACAGGTTTGAATTCAGAGCTTTCTTTCTCCGAGACCGGTTGTCATACCAAGGTTAAGAAGCCTATTCTGCCCTGCTATTTACCTATAGGTGGAGAGAGAATAATTGGATCTATACCTCTCCCAAGAATGTTTGCGCCATTTGAAATGCAAGCAGCCTCTTCCATTTTTTACGACGGTAACCATTATACCAAGAGCGCCTCTCTCTCTCTCTCTCTCTCTCTCTCTCTCTCTCTACACACACACACACACTCATACACATATATATGTGGTAGTTTGTTTTGTTTTATGGCATGTCAACCCTTGTTTGTCATTTTATGCTGATGTAACAAATTTATCCTCTGCAGGAGTCATTCCTGCAGAGGATGCAATCAACGTATTCTACATCCAGTTAAGGGCATCGTGCTTCACATGTCATATAAAGGACTTCTTCAATTTGAGATTCTCCCCGATGTCTTCATATCACTGAGTGCTTCTCTGTGTGTGCTGGTTGATTGTATAATATTTTAACCTTTGATAGGTTATTTTAGGCCCAATTAAAGTTAAAATTTATGGGTCTCCAATTATATACTTTGCAAAAATTTATATTCGCAATTATTTTAAACAGATAAACATGTCTATTTGATCTATAGATATGACCGTGAAAAGTACTTCTACTACACTGAGTCAGAGTGGCTACGGCAGAGGCGGGGGGGGGGGCTCCATACTAACCAAAGCTTCTGAATTTGAGTCTCACCACTGGATACAGTTTTGTATCCCACTCAGAACAACACTTTTTGGGTGGGAAGGGACCTTTTTGGAAGGATTGAGATAGATCTCTTTGTCGGTGTGGGGATCGATCTTTTTAATTGATTGAAAAGATTGCTCTTTATTGGGAGGTAGGTATGGATTTTTTTGAGTTGGAATAGATCTTTTTGAGAGCTGGGATGGATCTTTTTGGGGGATGTGGGGATGAATCTTTTGGGGGTAGACATGGTTGTTTTCGTGGTGGGGATGGATCTTTTTGGGGGTGCTGATTGACCTTGGGATGAAGCAATGGCCTAACAGTTATCATCGTAAGAAATTCACTTGGACGAGGCTGTTTGCATTTCAATTTATGCTAATGCCCTTTAGGAAAAGCAGGAGTTTGCCTTTTCTTCCTCAACTAAACAAACTAGAAAGTCAACTGACATAAGAAAAGGAAAAAATTTAAACAATTGTTAAAACCGGGTTTGAGTGCAAACAACTCCACTCCATAAAAAATACTTGTTACGGAAACCACAGTACCATCTCAGTTAAGGTATAGCTGTTGTCATATTTATCTCAAGGAGTCTGAAGGCTGCAGTTACCAATCTCCAGAGAGTGCAATCGGCTTATTCGAGGCCTCACCGATAATATATTTATGTATATAGTTATTTATATATTGAAAGAGAGTGAAAGAATGAAGTAAATATATAAAGATTACAGGCTGAAGTTGGTAAGTATAAGATGACTTCTATCGATATAGAAACTGATCTTGAGGGTGGTGGAATTAATGTAAGTTAGGATAGCATTAGTAGAGCTCTATATAGTCAAGGCTTTCATTCAAGATCACCTAGAAAAGAGCCTTTACTGAAAACCAAACATGTTAAAGACCGATTAAAGTTTGTCGAAACTTAGGAAAAGAAAAATATGCAGTTTTGGGAAAAGGGAATCAGGTTGAATGAAACGAAAGTTGAACTATTTGGAAGGAATACAGCGACAAGTGTTTGGCGAAAAAATGGCACTGCCTTCATAAAGCACAACGAAGGATATTCAAAAAGTAATCCATTATTATTTCTATATAAATAAAACATTGCGTATATGTTACCGTAACTATTATGCTACTTTCATCCCATTAGTTCACCAGCAGATAAATATTCACAGTGGCTTTGTTGAATGAAGAAAAGATCTTTTGTTTAAAAAATCGTGGCACTTCTCCAGTGGGAGCGTTAGCTTGTCTCGAACTTTTGATCGTTACTTGTCGCTCTACCGATAACCAAATGACAGACCTTTTTCAAAAATTCATAAATCTAGTCTTTGATCGTTTCTCATACCTAACTCGAGAGTTCTCAAGATTAACTTTTTGATAGTCTTTACTGAAGTCAGAGAGACAACATGTCTCCTTAGCACTCCAGGATTCTGCTAAATACTGGCCGATTATAGCAGAACTGTTGTTTGGATTCTTCTCTGATTCCCAGATCAGTTGGTTTCATATCTAGATTCTTTTGGACTGTTCCATGTGTTCCACTTTCGATTGGTAGCACAAGTAATCTCATGTCGCATAACCATTTCTGCTCTTTTACAAGATCCAGGTATTTGCCCATTTATTACCTTTTTTGTGTTCTCACATCGTTAATTTTCATTGTTCTATGTTTCATATGACCAAGCTGCAATCTTGTTCTTTTCAAGAAAAGCTAGAGTATCATACAAGAGTGACTGCTCATTTATTTATTCCTTTAATTAAATTTCAACTGCAAAGATTCATTTCAAGAAGGTTTTTGTTCTTCTGGATATGTCCATTTTATGCTTTTTTGTTTATCTCTATTTTCTTAATGATGCACAATTTTAATATTTCTAAATGATTGAAGTTTCCTTTTTCTCCACGTGTTCTTATGCATTTCTGATAGGGATGTGCTATTCCGTCGTATGTTTGGTTTGATGGCATATCATTGTTGGTTATTCAATGCCAAATACTTTTTTATATATTTTAGATATATGATTTCTAAATACATTTTGTAGATAAAATTTTTAAACGAGCCTGAGTTAATTTCTTTGCACACAGTTAAATCGTTTCACTTTTTCTATCTCATATGAATAATTCTATTAACAATTAATTACTCATTTACATAGAGTTAAATGTTTTCAATACTGCTATTTAATTCGAACAATTCAATAAAACATCAGTCATTTGTTTACACACAGCTAAATGATAAATCAGTTCTATTTCAAACCATTCATTTCTGCATACATCAATAAAGTTAGATGGTTCTATGTATTGCAATGTATTACTAACAATTCTATTAAATATAAGTCATTTGTTTTCACACAGTTAAATGATCAAACTTCGATTTCAAGAATTCAGTTTCGCATTATTCATTTGTTTGCAGTCAGTTTAAATGTCAAAGTACACAGTTTAAATGTCAAAGAGTTCTATTTGACCCATAGATAGGACCTGGAAGCGATGGATTTCAAGAGGACTCCACATTACCCAAAGCTCCAGTATTACTGGAACCTCACCATCAGATTGTTTTGTGTCATATTCAGGAAACTCATTGGGGGAGTCTTATTCCTCAGCAGAAATGCAGCCGGTGTATTCTACAGCCACACCCGACTGGGCTCCCTTTAGTTGTTTCTCTTTTTCCCTTTTCTTTATGAGGTAGGTACATTTTTCTGTACCAAATGCCATTCCTCTACCTTTGCAATAAATTCTAATATCAGAATTCCTCGTTCTTTGTCATTTTTGATAAATATCTTTATATCATCCATATAACTAAGTTAGTAAATTTCGTCACCTTAGTTGAGGGAGGCCCGAAGGCTTCCTTTTTCAATAGCTACGACACCAAGTTGTACAGGAGTGCACTAATCATTTTCCTAGATTGCTCCTCTGTACCCTTGATCAGTACCTTATAATGCTGAGTGTTAAGTAAACAAGTATCAAGAACCATTTTTTGAGTATGAATCGACCTGGAATTGAACTCCGGTCTTCCAGTCCATTGGCCAATAAGTGGTTTATCTGTGACTTTGTAAATCAGTAACTTCCTCTGCATTTTCTCTGTGCATAATACAATGGTATGTTTTTTATAACAAAATGTTGAGGGGGATAATGAATATCTGTAGAAAATTCTCCTTTGGATTTTTACCTCTTTTTATGTTGCTCCTCCAGCTGTTTGTTCCAGTTTCCAGTTTTTCATAGCACTCGTTATGAAGTTTTCGAGTTGCTTTGATATCTTTAACGTTTTCAAACATTCTCTTATCAATTTTTGCGGATTAATGCTGAATAACTTTTTACATTCCATCAATGTCATAACTATATCTTTCTTCTCTTCTTTACCCTCTTTAAAATGTGTTAATCCATATAAAATGGAGCATTTATTCCTCAAGTTCTTCAGCACCATCATTTCTATTCTTCTGGTAATAGCCCATGGCTTTCAAATGAGTAATAGCCTTCTTTTCTTATTTGTGTATTTAGGATCTTCTATATTTTAGACAAACACATTACTGGTCACTAGTTGCTTGGGATGTTTGTTTTTTTTTACCTTTTTCTGAATAAGGGTAGTTTTCTCTTCTGTCATCTATTCGAGTATTCTTGAATCTCGTAGACATCGATTTAATTGCTGAGATAATCTTTCATGGGTAGATGTGAATATTTAAAAATCACCATTTATGGCCATCGTGGCCTCCTCAAATTGGTTTCGGCTTCTTTTGTTTTATGGCATATCAACCTTTGTGGGTTACTTAATGTCAAAGCCATCCTTGTAATTGAAGAGTAATGGTACAATTTAACCCAAAGCAGGGTAATAAGATGTTTCATGTTTTTTCCCAGGGTATTAGTCCGAAAGTGAGTTCAAACTCAGAACAATATCGCAGTCAACCACTTTTACCACTTTGCCACGGGGACTCTGCCTTAAGCCTTGCAATTTCTACTTTTTAAAGTTTTACTTTTAACAATGTTTGTTTTTTTTTTCACTAAAATCTGAGTGCTGACAAATCTCGATTCCCGAGGACTTAGAAAAGTATTTTTGCCGATTTTTGCAGTACCGTGCTCTAGATGGTCTCTGTTCTTCCCTTCAAGTTTCAATTTCCGGTAGACTCTTTCTAGGTCTTTGGAGATTTTTCTAAAAAACCGCTATCTCCACAAAAGAAAACATAAGCGTTGATTATTTATTGATTCTAAGAGAAGAAAAACTTTGTGGTCTTTAAGAACCATGAGTCTCTCAAGAAATTATATTCATTCGCGCGTATGTAACTGATCTGAATTACAGAAGTTGTCTTGAAGAGACATAATTACAAAGAAGCAAAAGATAGTTTTCTTTATAACTCAAGCCACTAGTGCATTCTACTAAACAATGAAAAGAGAAACGGCAATGTAAAAACTGGCAAATATGATTTATTTATTTATTTGGTATTTGAATTTTTGACAAATTTTATTTCATTAATTTCTTGCCGCTTTTATCCCAAACTATTGTGTTTTGACAGTCTCCAATAATTACTGAATACACTTCTAACAATTTCTAGTTGAAAATTATGCAATCAAAATGGATATTATTAAGTATTGCAGCATCGTCCATAAATAAGTACACCCCTAACAATTTCTTAGAAGAAAAATTTCTTCATACAAAAAATACCAATATTATATTTATTCTAGTTGAAAATAACGCAATCAAAAGGGATATTATTAAGTGTTACAGTATCATCTATGAATATATGCACCCCTAGAAATTTATCACAAAAAGATACTTTTCATCCAAAATTGTGATACAATAGGTTGCACTGTTTAGTCTTTTTAACCGTGAACGTTTAGATGAAAATATCTTTTTTAAAAACTACGATTTATTTATATATTTTTTAACTGGAAGAATGCGACTTGTTTTTATCTTTGTAGAAGATGAACATTTTTGCAAAGACAGTTTTTTTTCCATTAGAAAATCTTCATCATTTAAAATACACAGTACACAGGGCTAACACATATTCTAACAAGGGTATGGCAAAAGGTTGGGCCGTTAAGGCACTTTTTAAGAACCCCGAAAAAAAGAATGACACAGAAAGAAGACGTTATCAAATCCAAAGATAGGAGGAGATTCTTCTAGTATTCGAAGCATCCCTTCCAAATGTGAAATTGATGTTCATGATTTTATGCATGAGTCCAAGAACTACGATTACAAAAAATTGGTTTATTGGAACAACTGCTAGAATTGCAAGAAAACTGTGTCCGTCTTTGTGGTTGAAAATACCGAAAATAAGAATATACTTTTTTTTAATCATTATTTGTAATTATATTATAGGAAACACTGACACGTTTTATAGTTTATTTGTAAATTATTAGAGAAAATATTAACTCCAATATTTTAAAGATATGAACCCTCCTATTACCCCAGCAATAGATTAAACAGTATCACAGCTGTTCTTCAACAAGGATGGCTTTGGCATTAAATTACCTGCGAAGGTTGATAAGTCATAAATTAACATTCAAATGCTCCTCACTTACGTTAATATCACTAATATTCATTCAATATTATTCATTGAAATAGGTTTTTTTAATCACTAATATAAATTTATTGTAATCATTATGCCAGTACTTGAAAAAATTACATTGAATTCAAGAGAAAACAGTCTAAATTTTAGATTTTCTTTTTTCACAAAGAATATCAGCAATATAGTTTCCAATTGTATTTTTTACTTATCATTTATATCTCAATTCTCAGACTGTTTTCTTTTTAAACAGTTCTTCCAAGACTTTACCACCAGCCATCATTGTTGTAGCATTTGCTTCTTTCATATCACTACTTGACTCTCTTAAACTCTAAAAAGAAACAATCTAAAATTATTAACGCAAAAGTATTTTGTATTATAAAAAGAAAGAAAGAAAGAAAGAAAGAAAGAAAGAAAGAAAGAAAGCGGGTTTTATTGTATGAATTACATAATTTCACTACTTTCAAAGTAGAGTATTTTTACATTAAAAAGTACTCTTCCGCCCAAATTCCTTAGAAAAGAGAATTGCAACAGTTACAATCTATCATCAGTCATTTGTTGCACATATTTGAGTAGATATACATGATATGTAAGTGATAAGTTTGTCGGCAAATGAGTTACAAACAATTTGGTATTGTTTCTCCACAGTTAAATGGTTTCAATTATTGCTATCTAACACTACTCATTCTATTCAATATTAATCATTTTCGCATACAGTGAAATCTTACAACAATTGGTATTTAACACTAATTATTCTCAAAACATAATCAACTTCTTAAAAACAATTGGTCTCCTATTAAAGATATAGACTATGTTACCAACACCTTCGACTATCAAGTTTATACAAACAAAAAGCTTTGACCTATTTTAAAACACAAGTTCCGGACTATTTATTTACAATTAATATTCCTTTATATATATATATATATATATATATATATATATCATAATTTGACATTCAATGACGCTTAAGAAGTTAATTTGCCATAAAAACCAAGCATCACCAACCTAATTCGTTTACAAATCATATATATAATATACGTGTAAAAAGGCTCTGGCATCAAATAACCAAAAGAACTTGATATGCCAGTAAATCCAACCAACCAACCAATTATTCTATTGAACATTTTTCATTCATTTGTACACACTCAAATTGCTATGCAATACCAATGATTCAATTTAGGCCCACAATTAAAGAGTTTCAAGTATTGCTATTTAAAACTAATAATTATATTCAAAATTATGTGTTTGCACTCAGTAAAATGGTTTCAAATATTACTATGTATCACTTTCAATTTAAATAAAGATCAGTCATTTGTTTACACAGTTAAATGCTCAAGGAGTTCTATTTCTAACAATGCAAGTCATATCTATTTGACCTATTGATAGGACCCTGTCAGGTGCTACCTCTCTGGGTCAGAGTGAACCTAGGAGCAATGGCAATCAATGGGTGCTCTACATTCCTCAAATCTCCAGGGTTGGGGCCTTACCATCAGATTGTTTAATATCATATCCAAGATATTCGTTGGCGGGGGTCTTACCCTTCCATGGTGATGCAGTCGGTGTATTCTACGGCCCCTACCGACTGAACTCAGAAAATTAGAAAAAAAACAAAACAAGAATTGAAAAAGAGAAACAAGAAACAGAAAAATAACAAGGATGAAGAGGACTCGGTAGGATTGAGAATTCCTCTGATAAAACAATACAGGAACTTGAAGTATATATTGAAAAGACCAAAGAAAGGCTCATTACAAAAGCCAGTAAAAGCAATATCAAAGAAATAACTTAAAGACAAACAGGAAAATAACTATAAAAAATCACGAAAGCAAAAATGGAAAGAACAATTGTATGAATACTTCCAGTAACGAACTCAGGAAATTGCACATCACTGGACATGGCTAAAACAGAAAAACCGGAGGGAAGGAACAGAATCTTTTTTATTAGCAGCACAAAATAATGCCATCAAACCCAATTATATCCAATTATATAAAAACAAAAAGCAATGATAAACAGGATAATAGCAAGTGAATGTTATGAGATGACAGACATTAAACGGTTGATCAAATGATAAACGAATGCACAAAAGGAATACCAGATTAGGCACAAGTGGGTGGGAAATATGACCCACGGGTAATCGTGCACGAAACTATTTGACCATGCAAATATTTGGTAGATGCACAAACCAGAATCTGTTCGAGAAAGTGAGACATAAAATTGTTTGAGAATTTGAGATAAAAACGGGGGCACTAAACCCTGGTAGAAAATCAGACCTAGGGAATAAAGTACCAAATTTAAACATTTTGGGCTGTGTAGTTTCACCTTACAATAATTACAAAAAAATTACAAAAAAGAATAGAAATAAGAAATAAAAAGGAAACATTAGAATGATTATGTAAATGTTCATTAAATAAGTAATAAACAAATGTATAAGATTATAGTTATATTAAGAGTTTAGATTCTGCTATCTTACAAGAAAGAAGAATGACAGGAGATTTATTTGAAATATTAAAAATAACCAATGGAATTTCTCATTATGATAGACGTGTTTTAAATATGTCTCCTCGAACTAGAAATTTACAGTCAAGACAGATTTTAAAAACTAAACCTTCTAACCAATTAGATTTTTTTGCTATTAGATTAATATATTTTTTGGAAAAATTACCTGACCAGATCAAAAACACCAGCAGTGTAGAAAATTTCCAGGGTACTTTGGATGATATCAGAAAAAATGAGAAGAAAAAGAATCTAAGAAGGCATTTTGCGAATCATCGAATGAATTACTTAGCAGAATTTGATTCATATATAGATATTCTATGAATAATATATCTGTTTTGAGCAAAGAATATTTTTCTTACCTTTTTTAAGGTTGATGTGAGAAAGAAGAAAAAGTAGAAATGTCCAAGAAGGCATAAAATGTAATGATAACTGTTGAAGAACTTTTTCGACCGAGAAAGTTATAAAAAAAAGCCAAAATACGATGAAGAAAAAAGAAAAAAAAACTATCGAAAAATTATTAATGAAAATTCTTCTTTTGATAATTCAGTTATTCTAAGATCCTTACTAAATATCAAACTATTTGGCATTCAGAGTCATAAGACGGTAATGTCAAAAGATCTATAAATTTGAGCGCAGTCTAAATATAAACTTTAATTTCCGAGATTATTAAGGCGTCGTCTATGCAAGAGAGAGAGAGAGAGAGAGCGAGAGAGAGAGAGAGAGAGAGAGAGAGAATCTGTGTTCATAACTTGTAGGAAGCTACCCAATTATGCCAATGTATTTCTAAAGTTCCGCATATTAATAAGCACACTCTTAATAATTTTAGAGAAAGTAGTTATGTCTTTACTACATTCCTAATCCCACAGGATTTTATTATTTTCTTGATCCCTTACAGAACAGATTTTATTATTATTAAGTCCTGTAGTTGGCCTTAGTAAATAAGAACTTAGATATCACTAATTACATTTCAACGAAAGTAGATTGATTGATCGATTTTGACATCATATCAACCCGGCTAGAGTAATCTAATGTTATCAGGTTAAGGAATCACGTTCGTTGAGCATTTATATTTACATTTTGTGTTATTAATTCTCAAAGGTTTTTTGTTGTCTGTTTTATGATAGCAAGCTCTCCTATCAAATACAAGCAATTTACTCATAGATGTACCGTTTCAAGTATTTTTATCTAATCTTAATTATTATATAGTTCGAAGTAATAATTTCTATTTAATAATATTAATCTCTTTGCAAACAGTTATATGCGCAGAAGAAACTAATAATAATATTTAGAAAAAATCATAGCTTCGGAAAACTATTCTAAATACTAGTAATTCAGTAATATGGCATCAAGTATTCCTATCAAATACAGATAATTTTAAACAGATATAGTTGACTCATAGATGGGACATTAAAGGTACTACCATATAGGGTCAGAGTGGACCTAGGAGTAAGAGAAATATACAGTACTTAACAGAGCTCTAGAAATCGAGCCTCACCACTAGATGCAGTTTCTTGAAATACCCACGATTACTCCTCTGAATGAAAGTTGAAACTTAATAGAAGTTTGGAATCAAAGGAGTCACTATTAACAGTAACAGTCTTGGACAAGCTCCATCTTAGCATCTCAGTCTACCATATTGCAATTTTGAATTAAAACCGGTCAATCGAGGTAAGAAATCTCATCACGCAAAGTATTAGAACGGAGGAACAAGCTCAATCCTTTTGCCTCCTTGAAAAATAGTTGCGAACGCCAATGTTCCGATCGTTAAATGAAAAAGTATGTAGTAAGAATTAAACACCTTCAAATCTTCACTCCATATTGTTTTAGCTATGTTATCTCGTCAGAAGACGTATTTTGATTTTAGATTTTTGTGGTATCTTATTGCTACCTTATATCTTAGCTTTATGGTTGACATATCTTGAGGGTTTTTTTCAGACATTGGAGGGTTTGATGAAAAAAAAAACTCTTTAAGATTAAGAAGGAAAATAAATGCAGAAAATTTTCGCTACAATTTTTCTCGGCGAAAGAACGTCATGATTATTGCAAGGGTTCAGGGTTAGATCTAGGAGTAAAAAGGTAAGAGTTAAGAAATACTTAAAACAAGAAAATGAAGTTTATAAATTAATCCCCTGACAGTGACAAAAATAATTGTACTGTATTCAAAGTGAGAATCCATGGATCAGTCGCAGATACATATGTATAGATGTATCGTTTCAAAAATGTTTGATCAATCAAAAATTGCTTAAATGCTGGACAGCAGAACAGTATATAAACTAAAAGAAATTAAAATCACATCTTTTACAAATACACACCCAACCACCCAATCGCACACACGTATATATATATATATATATATATATATATATATATATATATATATATATATATAAGTGTAGGTGTACTTATGTTTGATACGGTAAATAAACAAGTCTCTGTCATGCAGCATATCTAAAAGCATACAGCAGATGCAACTTTCACGTTCTTCTAAGTCCTGTCGGCCAACTTAAAACATGCAGACTGTATCTCCTGTTGAAAGGTAACCTCCCATCACCTAGAAAAAGGAAAATTCTGACTATTATACTTAACAGTAATCTGTTTTTGATGCTCCGGTTCTGGAAAGCTGGGATGTGTGGCGTGCATTTTCATTACAATTAATCTGAAGTCCCCTATGACCCGGAGTGGTAGTACGTGTTATGGTCCTATCTATTGGTAAAAAAAAATCTGTTTGAAAATCCTTAGTATTGGACATGATTGCTTGAAAATCTAAAACTGTGCTAACAAATGATTAACATTGTTAAAAAGAAATAGTGAATTGAAACCATATGATGTGCATAAATTATTATTATTAAATCGGAATTCTTGAAAGCATACAACTTGGTGCAAGTGCAAATAATGTGTATTAGAGAGGAATTCGTGACATAATTTTACTGTGCATAAATTATTAGAATCAGATAAGAATACTTGATATCATATTATTGTGTGCCAATTATTTCTATTAGATAAGAATACTTGATATCATGTAATTGTGTGCAAATGATTTCTATTTGATAGCAATACTTCATATAATAACTATCAATGAAACCAAGTACCAAAAACAAAACGTTAAGGTCTTTTCTTTTTACAGATCATCAACCCATTAGTACAATAAAGCAAATAAAACTCAAGAAATTTCCAAGAAGTAGAATATTTGACTTCATTTTCTCGGTTTTTAAATTCCAAAATTGATGCGAACTCCTCGCTTCTTTATCTAAAAACACCGGCAAGTAGAATTAATTTCTCTGAGGAATAATCTTTAGAAAGTGTAAAACTCGATGCGAGATTAACTGCCAGTAAAATACTCCTCAGACTAATCAAAGAGGGAACATTTTTCTTCTAATTATGAAATGAAACATTCTTTTAGATATTTTGCACTTTACTGAATACGTAACTGAACTTTAGAAAAATCCAGTAGCCGATTTTTGAACGATTTTTATAATCAACCTGTTTTTATCAAGGATTACCTATGACGAGATTTTCTAACTTTTGAAAGCAACTTTTCCCACCATTTAGTTGAATATCGTCGGTTCTGAAGAATTTACTCAAAGAATGATTTGGATCAAAATATTCTCCAGTCGTTTTTCTCATCAATGTCAACAAAAATTTAACGATAATATTCACTTTTACACAAGTTTCCTTCGTTTTTTTTTCCTCAATCCAAACCAAACTGTAATTGTCTTAATACGAAACAACTAGTTATTTTAGAATAAGATGATAGAATCTATGTTCACATCAGTTATGTACGTACAAATAACATTAAACTTTTATCAATAATACTAATATTTTTAATCGATGAAATTAAAACGTGTTCAAATAACTTAATAACATTTTTCGAAGTTTTAATTTTGGCTTTAATTGCAAAACAATTGCATAAAGTTTGTAAGAATATACATTACATTGTTCACAAAACGAACTGGATTTCGACTGTTTTTAATGTCAGTTTTCATCAAGCAAACTTAATTGTATTTACTCTATGACTGATGTCTGCATACAGAAATAAAAGTGATGTCAGACATTTTTTGGCCAGGAATGGAATACCGCAATTTTCCATTCCCCTGATAAAATTCAAGTAGATTTTCTTTCCGAACAGCCTGACGTCTAAATAACATAAGAATATCATTTCGTAAATTTATTTTTACTACTTTAAAAATAGACCCAACAAAGAAAGAGTGAATTCTGATCTTTTAACATTGTGTTAGAAAAGGCGTAGTGGTTTGCGTGCTGGTCTCTGACATTTGTACTGAGAGAGTTTGAACTCCAGTTGTGCAATATCATTTACTTCCCGACTATTAACCTCGGGAAATGTATGGATTTCCTTATTCTCTCAGCTATGGGTTCTTTTGCGAGGTGGCTTTGACATTAAGTAACCCACGAAGATTGATAAGCCAGTAAACAAAGAAATTGTGGATAAAGTATGCGAAATTAATGTCCGGGTAAATGAGGCTATATCAGTATTTATTAAGTTTGGTGGGTGTTTCAGATTATGAATAAATGTACACAAGAAAATTTGACGTAACACACATTTTTAACGTTATTAGTAACTAGATATGATTTTTTAAAATACGTATTTAAAAATCCTGCACGAGTTTTATATTTAAACTAACTAACATAGAATCAACCCTAACTCAAACTCTGATCTTAAAAATGGTTTCCATATTGTACACAATAATGTGTGACGTCATACTTTGTTGTGTACATTTCTGTGCATTCCTGAGCAGACGTTAACTCTTACTTTCATGTTTGTATAATGAAATAGCTTCTCCGGTATAACTATCACCACCCGAGTGGAAGTGTGAAAATATTTGACTGGCAGGTAGGGATTAAATGTTATTTTCAGTTGAGGCAAGACATCAGCAAGATTTCAAGGATCACATTTCTAGACATTTTTGTATACTCACACACACAGCTGTGTAAAGGTACCTTCAAATGTGTCTAAGTTTAGTGTCTATTCCTGACACACATACGCATACACCTATGGGAATACATATATATGATTATCGTTATATTAAACGTCATCAGTAATACGAGTTCGAATCTCTGCTGAAACTGTTTGTGACACCTTTCCCAGTTTTTATTCCGATTGCCAGATATATTTTATCCTTTCACTATTATCAAAAAAGTCTCGTCAATATTATGTCACAGAAAATGTTATTAACTAAACATATTCCAGGAGTATGGAACACTCAGTAAGGAACGAACTTTCTCTTAATGGTAAGCTGGCCCAGATTTTCAACTATTAAGCCACAAAGTACCTCAGTAACTTAAAACAACAGAACATGTGAGTGGGTCGATTATTTGATTATCCTTGATCGACAGGATATTAATTTTTATCAACCTTAGAGGATATATCTGAAAAAAAAAGTAAAAGTAATCATTTTATAAAGATACGTTGAATTATATATATATATATATATATATATATATATATATATATATACATTCTGTGTAATTTACCACTTGATCAATTTTAAAATTTATTTCCGTGTATTTTGAAGGTTCAAATTTATAAAGTCAATAAATTATATATTTTTTCCTTTGCGTATCACATGAATAAATATCATGTTACGTAACAAACTCGTTACACCATAAATATGGTCGAATAGCCACTTTTTCTCTTATTTCCGTTTGACGATCGTGTGATCTACATGAAACATTAAGCAAAGGATTTCAAGAGCTCATGATTTAGATAATATGCCAGCATTTTTCATGCACTTTTCTTATTTGATAACTTATTTTTCTGTCATGTATATATTCACACACACACACACACACACACACACACACACACACACACACACACACACACACATATATATATATATATATATATATATATATATATATATATTAAACATTGCTGTAAATCATTGCTGTACTCAAAAAAGGGTTTGTGGATCAAAAAAGGAGCTAGTGGTAATTTCTATGTCCCTATGGGGGCTTATAATGGACACAGATCTGTGGGTTTCTTGTTTTTTATACAACCTCAACAGTATTATTGACCCCTGCAGGCATGGCGTTTATCGAGACGACAGGTTGATTATTTTAGACAATTGCACCTCTACAAAAGCCGATGTAATAAGGAAAAATTGCAATGGTTATTCACTAAGTTTGGATTTAAATTAGTTATCCTAATTAACTTAAAAATTACAGATTATTTGGATATTACACAAAACATGATCAACTGTACTGCATTCTCATTTACAAAAAATAACCAATACCCATATTATAGCAATGTAGGTTCTGAGCATTCTATATGAGTTTTCTCATATATCTCTAACGGTATGACGTTTATTTTATCTACTAATTCTTCTAACATCAACATCTTTACTCGACGCAAACACGATTATGAGCAAGCGCTAAAGAATTGTGTTTACAAAACCAAACTTGGCAATAAAAGTACAGATAAAACATCCAATATATGTGTTTGGGGAAAGAATAAGTCAAGGATAATTCTATGGTTTACGCCACCATGTAATATGACCGTTGCTAATAAACTAGGGAAGGAATTCTTTAAATCATCAAAAAAGAATTACCCCTGTCAAAGAAACAACATAAAATATTCAAATAAAATACAATTGAATCAAATAATAGTTGCAAGCCCAATGTTGCCTACTTAATTGATAAAATATATTGAGTAAAAAACTCAATAATAAGCAGCACAGAGAGTTCCCTTAATGTAATTGTATTAATAAGACCGCATGTTCCCTGAAGGGTAAATGTCAATATGAGTATGTAGTACATAAATTTTTGGTGAATAATAGTGGACCGAATAATAATAACAGTCATAATGGTAAAAAGGGTACGTTGGCTCTACCCAAGGAGCTTTCAAAAAAGATATTATAACCATAGCAATAGTTTTGCACATAAAATACACGAGCATAGGACTATTTGTGGGAAATCAAAAATAAACAAAAAATAGATCCTATATCAAAATGAGAAATAATAAATAAAAAATGCCGAAAATATAAGGTTGGTGATAGATATCGCCTCATGAAGAAAAAGTTAATTATTGCTTCTTACCATTATCCCAATGAATAATTCAATCAGAGATCTGAAATTTTAAATGCTTGTGGTCATGAAAGAGCCTGGTTCAGTGGCAAATAGAATGAGGGTTGGGGTTTGTTAAGCTAATTTTTAAATTTTTCTTGTAGCCACTTTTATAATAACCGACCGTCTTCAGTTAGAAATTATCCTGAATATCCGTCGGGTAGGGAGTTTCTGGCTCATATATATATATATATATATATATATATATATATATATATATATATATATATATATAATGTAAAATATAATAATAAACAAGCCGTTCCTCCTAAAAGTGAGTTAAAAGAAACAACCAGGTTTTTTATAGAGTGTTTAACAACATTAAATTATATTATAAAGATATGAAAACAATTGCAAACAAATTGTTCCTCCCAGGAATAACATGTTTAGAAAATATTTGCTCTGCGACAAAATTATAACAAATGGACCCCATGCAACATCCTGGCTTGTTTGTAATCATTTTGATATATATATATATATATATATATATATATATATATATATATATATACCAAATGGTTAAACGAAATCGTAGATTCCATGCGACACAAAGTAGCCGCTGTTATTCAGTCAAAGAAAAGAATTTGTTATTAACGTTCTGTAGATTTTTAACATTTCAGTGTATATACACACATATACACGTGTGTGCATGTGCGTATCCTTACATATACGTGCACACACATCTGTGTGTGTGTGTGTGTGTGTGTGTGTGTACGTGTGTGTACGTGTGTATTCACTCAACCACACCACCAAGCTTTTCTTCTCCAAGACTGGTTACCATTCAAAGTCTAAACCCCAGTATCTCCTTACAATTTCCTCATAGCAAGTGGAAAATAGATAGATTTACGCATTTGCCAAAGGCATTAGCATGAAGTGAAACACAGTTTCGTCTAGAATTTGAACTCGGATGGCCATGTCCATTTCCGAAGAAGATAACCGTTACGCTACGTGTCTCCACATTTGACAGAGAGAGAGAGAGAGAGAGAGAGAGAGAGAGAGAGAGAAAGAGATAGATAGATAGATAGATAGATAGAGAGAGAGAGAGGAGTATGGACAAAAACAGTCTGTTGACTAAAAATGTTATTAAGAAAATTGATGACAATTGAGTGTCTGTGACAAGTTAGGACAATTTATGACCACTTAATATTTGGTAGGGTATCCATTAGCATCAATTATTGTATAGTTTTTAGTGAAACATTTCAACTTATCTTTGAGTTGAGATATTGCAGTGTTCAGTCGCTTTGTTGATCGAACAATTTTTGGTATCTTCAGATGCAATGATTTTTCTCTTTGATGATAATTTCCAGTTTTCTTCTATTTT